>JACMZG010001870.1:42125329-42457829 GCA_018340805.1 Microvelia longipes | reverse complement strand
TTTGTTTATTATAATTTTTTTAAAATTAATACGTGGGGGGTTAAGTCTTGGAGCGTCAGGATCAAGATTCCGATTATCATATAATGTCGTCTTGATCCTTCATATAATAATACATCTATTCCCATATACCGTTTCCTGTAATTGATTCAATCTTATCCATAATATCTTGAAGTTTTAAAGAAAAAACATGAATAATATATGGTGAAATTTAATGACGCTTGGGGCGCATTGATGCCTATCTTATGACCGAGGGAGGACTTAATGAAGCTCCATTATCTTCGTTATAAAAGTAAGTTTAAAAGTTATTAAATTAAAATCAAGTTATATCAATATGTCAATGGTTAAAATTAAAATAAAAGTTATTACTTTAATTTTTTGGTCAAATGATTTAAAAATTTATAATTTCCAATTTTAGAATATAGTTTAAGAAATTGTTAAGATCTGATTTAGTGTTATATTTCTAAGGTTGTATGTCTTTTGAACTGATAGTATCTAGTTTTTCAAAGATATAGACAAATCTATTTACTATCGATTCAATCAAATATGAAGGACTTTCTTTTCATAGGAAATAAATATTTAAATTTATATTGGTCCCAACAGATGTTTGGGATAAAAAGATTTTAGACTTCCCAGTGTCAGATATTTTATATCAAAAATTATTTTTAACGATCTGCTGAACGTCCAACTAAATTAGTTGGACGTTGTATGCGCCACGTGATTATTGGCGCATACAACGCCACTAATCACGGTGTAGAAGCGGCGCATACAACGCCACTACTCATAGTGTAGAAGCGGCGCATACGTCGCCACTAATCTCACGGTGTAGCAGCGGCGCATACAACGCCACTAATCACAGTATAGAAGCGGCGCATACGTTGCCACTAATCACGGTGTAAAAGCGGCGCATGCAACGCCACTAATCACGGTGTAGAAGCGGCGCATACAAGCCACTAATCACGGTTTAGAAGTTAATTTCAAAGTGATGACAAGATCGAGATTTGAAACTTGTGATTAGAGACTTGTTTAAATTAAAACTTATATAAAAGATTAAACAAATTCTCTAAAAAATTTGAAACTGAAAATAGACTTATAGCTACAACGCGTCCGGAGCTAAAATCTAATAATTCAAATATATAAAAAAGTTTCTTTTGGTTTTCAAATGTGAATCTAAATAAATCAATAAATATCAAAAGATAATTATTTAAATATCTATAAAACATTTTAATAAATAAATAAATTTAATTTTGCTTCCTACATTTACGTGAAATAAATAAATATCTTAATATCTTAATGTAAAGATTTTTACATAAGATCTAAAGATGTTATGTAAAAATGGCAGGATCTTTAGATTTAAAAGGGGGTAGCCAGATGTTGGGGAGGTTACTGAGCTTTTTTTTAACCAAAAAAGGTTGAGCTTTATCAACAACCAAAGTTATGACGTCATAAGATTTTTTAAAACTTCAATGGCTTTAAAATTTAGTGTCGTATTATATGGTAAATAACAAGCTAAAGCGATTACGACCGGTTTCAGCTCAATCGCGGACAATCCCAAGTTACGCAGCAATTAGTGCAAAAGTGCTCTTGAGGGGCTACAGCGAGCCCAGCAGGCGAAGTGTTCCTTTTAAAGACCTAGGCGTTCTTAAACAGGAGAGACTGGTCTCTGCTCAATGGGAGCATATTAAGTTGTTTAATTGGCAAATTACTTAATTATGACGTCGTCACTTATAAGAACTTAAGATGTTTTTAGCGAATTCTTGCGGTATATTTTACCGTATCATCAGCGAATTTTTTATCCTTTGGGAAGCTTCACATCCACCTTGTCGCGCTGGCCTCCAAGGCCACTTGTAATACAGAGTAACTGGGATAGCAGGTTACCATTGTGGAGTTATCATTCATATGATGATATAGGAATTTATTAAACTGTTTGTTTTTCCGATGTCTGTTTGTCATCGGAAAAAAGCAATGATTGAGGTTCCTACAAATCTTCGTTTGATTTTAAATTTTGTCCAGATATAAAACAACTTGGTAACTTTTTGTTAATTCCAATGAAATCTGCAATTTTAGGATGGAAGCAAAAAACTAAGTTTAGTTTAATATTTACCAAAATATCAAATGAATTAGGTAAACAAACAATATTTTGAAACCTAATTAATGCCAAAGATATCGATTAGGCGTGAAATTTACTCTAAGCAATTATCAGCTTACAAGGTTGAATAGATAATAATTGGATCAAACCAAATTTTGTAATCATTTTGTAATCAAATTTAAAAAAAAAATATTACTTTGTAAGTATATTCTTTCTAGATATATTAAATTTTCAACAATCTCTTTTTTATACATTAAATATATTACGGGGGTTGTCCAAAATTTTGTGTTCATTTTACTATTAACTAAGACTCTGTCTGCGGCACTTCCTTGTACTATGATGGTGCACTATTAAGTCAATACTACTTAGTTTTAGCAAATATATAAAACTTAAAAATATATTTTATGGTAATTTTCATTTGTTCAAGTTCATGTTCTATTTGAAAAAAATATTTTTGGTTTAGTCACCCAGAGTTTTGGTCTATTCGTATCATTATACGAATAGACCGCCCTGGGATTGTGTCCCACTGGACACTTAACAACACTTAATAATTAGCAGCGATTGCCCATTCTATTAGAGGAATTTTCATAATGTGAGCCACTTCTAGATCACTTATTTAACTGACTGTCTGGAATAGTAGACTGGCGAGGGTGAAACAAGAGATAAAGTACACCCTTCTCAACTACCTCTCCATCTTCTAGCACCGTCGAACCCAACAGATATCGTACCGGAAGATGACCGCTAGACAAAATAAAATAAATATAAAGATCGTGATATTGCATCGTGACGACACGATGCATTAAGTTCCTAAAGATGTTCTCATTAATGAAAAGAAAATCCAGATTATTCGGATTCCTTATCAAATCTCTATCCTCTAGGAAATTGGGCTCTTAAAAAGTGCTGTTTTTCATCCAAGTATTAGTTCCATATCCCTTGTATTAGTATTTATATTTTATTTTACTATTTTCTTACCCTCCCAACATGACTGCTATTAATCAATAACAACCAAATATAATATCATTAACCCTCAACTAAAATAATATATAAACCAAGTAGGGAAACTCCTATACTAACCTGTGTAAACAAATTCAGACATGCGTGATCAGCTGATACCTGGCTCAAAAATAAAATAATTTTGGCGCGGTGATCCGCATGTCGGGCGAATTTCCTTTTGGATGCGTGTTTCCGTGCTTAACAACAATCCTGGTTGGAATAATATTTTTTCAAAGTTTTTTACACTATATAAGTTTATAATTACTAAATAATTTTGGCGCAGTGGTCCGCTGTCGGGCGAATTTAATTTAATATGCGTGTTTCCGTGCTTAACAACCCATTTCTTGCTTAAAGGTCCAATTCATGCTTTAGAACCTAAGCAGTTACATAACTGTCAAGCACTGCTCGTAACTCATTTTGTCTGTATTTTCCAAAAGAAATGCGCTAAAACCTTTAAAGATAACTGACTAAGCTTGAAGATAAGTAACTTAGCTTTAAACTAGTGCAAATAATAGTGCGTACTTCTAATTTTAGAGGCCTGTATAACCAACTGGATAATTATGCGCATTTCCTTTGAAAAATACAGACAAAATGAGTTACTTTAATATGCACGTGATAGTTAAATGTTTTTATATTAAATTCTGTGAAATAATTGTTACAGAAGTAAGAAAAAAAGTTTCAAAAAAAGAGAAACTATAGTAAAGGTAAACTACATGTTTATATTAAAATTTTGAAAAACATACAGACGACAACGTATTGTCATAAATATAACTTAAAATTACGATTGCTTTTATTATATTCAAAAATGTTAAATTACTGATTACAATTAATATTTAAATGGAAAAAACAAATATTACTCGCAAAAATGTACTAAGTTAAGTAGTGCTCCCGAAAAAAAAGTTTAGTTAGCCGCTCGTTTAAAGTTATTTAAACAAACCTAGTATTTAAAGATTCGCACTTAAACCTCCATTAGATGTGACAAAACGTATTTCTAACACAAATTTATTAACTAATTTTTTACTAAATTGTACAAATAAATGCAATAAAAACAAAAATTTTGTGTACCGTTAATAGTTTGTTTACATTATCTAGGGTAATACAAAATGGCCGCGCCCATAGGGAAATTTGATCCCACTCCCTAATGGACAAAATGTGAACTACATGGTTCGTATATTACTTTACCTTTAACAAATTTTATAACTAATTATATCTAATAATCAATTACAAAAGTAAACAAAATCATAAGAAAGAATCATATTTATATCCTGATTGAAAATAAAAGGGTATTCTATTAAAGGTGGCCTCGGGGGCCACGTGTCATGATAGTATCCTTAATCAGTAAAATGTTTTTTGATCTGTATCAAAAGCAGGTTATTATGAGGCTACCTTAGAAGCTTATCGTATACAATGATTTGCCTGGGGGTAGCATAACCTTACCTGATACTATAAAACCGAGTGATCATACAATTAGAGTCACCTAATCATGTAAATTATAGGGATACTGATGATTGTTTTGGTATTATTGAATTTTATATTCTTGGCTTTTGGATCTTCTTAATTTGGAAAAAAAGTAGATGAAAGATGCATGCCGCGAGATAAGGAAACTTTTTTTGAAATATTTCAACAAAAAAAGAATACTAGAGATGCGAAGGAGACAAAAACCCCTTCAAAAATATGTCTGGTCACTTTTCACTATGTTCACACACATACACACACACACACACACCACACATATATATATTATATATATATATATATATATATATATATATATATATAATATTTCTTGATCAGTAAGTCCCCTCTTCCAAAAAAAACCACCTTACTCTACACTTCCCCCACCACGACCCCAACTTCGTAACTTTATTTTTTCTTCAAAAATTCGCTAAATCTTCTATGGTACAACATTTTCCCATACTTGACTTTGTGTACGTGGAAACTGCTTTATTTATCTTGAAGTCCGGATTTTCCGATAAGCTGATAATATTCAAGCATTTAAAAACTACATCCATGGGCAATATGGAATTAAAAAAAAAAAATCATTTTTTTTAAATTTTTCAAAACCTCTTAGATTTTATGTACCAAACGTTTCTAATTTAATTCCACCTATAATTAATCCATCTTTATTAGAAACAAAAAAAACCTCTATGTTCTTCAACAAAGAAGAAAATATTGAAATATATAAACTAGTTATTATAAATTCAAGTCACACACTAAGTCCCCAATTACTGTGGCGCCTTATCTTCTAGTTGTAAAAGAACTAGAGTTAACCGCGTTAAGAATAATAACAAGTTTTGAAGAAGAAGAAGCTACTTCTAGTTAACAAGAAGCCGATACGTCATAACACTGGTTATGATGTTAACGACGCTTGTCTCTCACGACTTTTTAAATAACGGCTTGACAGCGTGGAAACTTTAAGAAAATAAAAGTTTTAGATAGAAATTATATTAGTTATGAAACGTGTTGAGTCAGTGCGCGAGAATTTCTAGAATATTTGTCTATGTGTAGATAGTCCAAGAGCCAGGCCTAAAAATGTGACTCATTTTGTACTACTTCAAACCAAGTTTTTCTCAAAATATACCTTTAATTATGAAGGAAAAACATAGTCTGTCTATCCAGAGTGGAGCCCTTCATATGAATGTACTCGCTTAAAATATTCTAAAATGGCACAAATTCTAGTTTTCTTGTAATAAGTGGTTCCCTGTAGGTCGTGTACAAAACATAAACAGAACTTTATTAAAGCTGATAAAATTTCCTATAAAACGAGTGTTTTTTCGTCAAAATCGGATAAATAAAACGAAAGTTATGACATTTGTTAAATGGCCAATCTTTTTCCAAAGAAATTCGCTGACTTTGGATAAATTAACCATTTTTTGTGTTTTTGAAAGAGACATAACTTCGATTGCAGGTATCCAATTTTGATGATTAAACACTCGTTTTATAGAACATTTTATCACCTTTACAAAAGTCCTCATTGCACACGACCCACAGGGAACCCCTTATTTCAAGAAGACTGAAATTTGTGCGATTCTCTAAAACTTTTGTGCATGCGCAATCATGCTACACTCTGGATAGGCAGACTATGTTTTTTTTCATAATTTAAGGTATATTATCAGAAATATTTGGTTTGAAGTAGTACAAAATGAGTCTCATTTTTTCAGGTACGGCTCTTGGACTAAGATGTTGACGTCTAGATGTAGTACTTGCTAGATATTGGAACTGGAATTCAATACTAAACTAATTAATAAATAAGTGACGTGTTATTACAAACATACACAAACACCCGCAGACACACACAAATATATATATATATATATATAATAATATATATATATATATTATATATATATATATATATATATAATATTGCAAGTAAAGATTGCACTGCCATCTTTAAAACTATTTAATGCAGTTTCTTACGTTACCAGTAAAAGGTTTGCATCACTTAATCCAATAAATAACTCATCTAGACGTAAATTTCCTTAAACAATAGATGACGCCATCTTAAAGACTATTACAACTTATCATCCTGACATTAAGTATAACAAATGTATCGAATTATCATACTTTATAGCGCAGTAACTTTATTTATAAGTTCATAAAGTACTTTTTATATAACATTATCTAAGTCCATATTTTTAAGTTGAACAACAATGTTCAGAGCTTTAAAATTTGTTTTATGCGTACACTAATCCGACACTTTGGTTATTGTAACGTCCCAAAGACATATTGAACATGAAGTGAAAGAACTCATAGTCTCGTGATGAAATTTTTATTTGGTCATTTTTGAAAAAAAAGAAGAAAACGCGTATAAAGAACATAGAACTAGTTTATTTTTTTTTCTTTGTAGTTTATTTGATTATTTATAGAATGGATGTTTATAAAAGAAAAGCATAAGAATATTTTATAAAAAGGTTTTAGATAAATACGAATAAGGATGGAAGTGAATAAGGATTAGAAATATATTATATCGTGAATGACAACTAAATACATTTAAGTCTTTTAGATTCTTTATTTTTATGTCTATAACACTTTTTGAAGCGTAAATACAATTTTGGACAACTCATACAGTAACGACACAAAATTTCGGCTGAGTCTTTAATTAGATGCTCGATAAAGTTAAGTATACAATGACAAAATTTAAGGACATAAGATATGTCCACATTTAGACACATTTACGCAATGTGGCAAATACGCTGCGGTGTTTAATAGATAAGGGCATAGATACATATATATATTATATATATATATATATATATATATATATGTATATATATATATATATATATATATATATATATATATATATATTATATATATATATATATTATATATATATATATATATTATATATATATATATAATATATATATATATATATATTATACGATATATGTTATATACTAGAGGGGGCATACCCTATCTAAATGCCTACATTAAGAGTCCTGAAACATTATTTTGGGGCTCTGTGTAACTTATTGAAACCTTTTCTAAGAGTAAGTTAAGGTTATTAGAAATGATTTTTTCGGCTTTCTGGACATTGTTTGTGCTTTGATTTATATATTCAGCGTTTTACTATCTAAGTTACTGTAATTTTGTTCAGTTCATTTGATTATTGAGAGTCGAAGGTGGTCAGGTTATTTTTTCGATGTTTCAAAATTCAAACAATAGGGCCCCTCTAGTAGTATATAAGGTGCGGTCGAATATCTAGAACGTTGGGTCACCAACAAACTTTTTTATAATTTTTTTCAAAATCTTCAGTAATTAGCCGGATTTGTGATAAATGAAGCCTATTTCCGTAACCTGCACGCTCTTTTGGTTAATCTCAAAGAGTATTTACATTCAAACACAAAATATTGACGTCTAACAGTAGTTATGTATGTACCAAGTTAGATTAAAAATAAATCGTTGAGGGAATGTAAATACTCTTTGAGATTAACCAAAAGAGCGTGCAGATTACGGAAATTGGCTTCATTTATCACAAATCCAGCTAATTACTGAAAATTTTGAAAAAAAAATTATAAAAAAAGTTTGTTAGTGATCCAACGTTCTAGATATTCGACCGCGCCTTATTCCTATGGATAAGGGTATGTTTTTGGAGCAGGTTATTTAGCTATAACGAGTTCACAACCAGGTTTAAACTCCTGCCAATGCAGGCAATTTAGGGATGTTATGCTAAGCGTCTTAAATTCCTTAGTCATTCTGACTCCTAGAGTTTAGCTATCCTCTTATAATTTTATTGTTAATATTAACATGAAAATATGTTTTTTTTTCAGGCGACTGTTTATAACCTCAAGCGTGTTTATAACCTTCTCAAGCAATACAATGGAAAACCATTGAGAGGTAAGTTTACAAAAACGTGTAGCAGTATAAGTTAAATTATTATTATTTTCTGAGTTCGAGCGAAGCGAGTCCGAAGTGATGAGGATAAGATACCCTATTTATTGGATATGCTAAAGGATAAGCATATGTTATGCTTATCCTTTATTATGATTAAGAAAAACATGTAACTTTTCATCACCCTATTAGGTGAAGAATAGTAACATAGCTCCACGTACCCGATTTTAATATTTAACATCAATTCAACATTATTTATACTAGTATATAACATAAATTTTATATTATATTCAGAGGAATATAAATTTGATCAGTTCTTAGTTTAAACCAAAACAGCTTTAAGAAAAATTACGACAACAATTTCATGATAAAATTATTCGGAAGCTTAAACCTTTAACAGATCAAAAGAATTCTAATTTAATTCTTTAAAATCCCTAATTTAACACGTTTTAACTCTAATTTAATTTAAAAACAAACAAAAAAAAAACATTTTCGTCTTAAAAACACAATTTAAAACTTTTTTAAGTGTGAAAATCTTTTATTGACACCTTTTAGGTACAATAGATTTTTATTGTCGGTACAACTTCCAAAAAAAACCGTGTGCGGTAACTTGGACTTTATTGACTTTAAAAATCTCGGAGAAATGTTTATTGTTTACCCTTTGCCTTTAATTCTACTTTATTGAGCCCATTAAAACAAATCTTTTTTTAGAAAAAAAATTATAAGTATTTAAAATAAATTAAAATAAAAATTTAAAGTTTGTAAAGTTTAATTCTTTTTAATGTATGAACATATGGTTGTATGACGGCGCCTCTAACACCTACACATCACTTCATTTTTTAATAATAAACGGTTTTCCTTTATTTAAATCAAGTTTTATAAGGTACTTAAAAATACTATCCGACTGACCTAAAGAAGAAATGAAGGGACACCTCTAATTATTATATATTTTCCCATTGTAGCAATGCCACATGAGATCATTTTAATAAAATCATACACTGGTACCGTTTTCTTTATCTACATATTTTGCTTCCGCGCTAAATGTAAAAATATATTTTATGGAAACGTATTATATATTTTGAATTGTAACGTATTATGTCATATAACGAATTTATATTTGATAAGATGATAAAAATGTATAAGATAATTCAATTCGATGTAAACAAACCAAACGTAATCGGAGGTTATAACCTGACCTTTTTTATGAATGGCGTGACGTCATTGCAGGAATCGATATAGTTGACTTACATTCAAAATTATGAATAATTACCAATTGAGAACAGAATAAGCAAAAAATGTGGCCGAAAATTTCTCAAATTATTAACTAGCATAAGATTGATTAATTTACGTAGAAATAATTCATTTTTAACTTATCATTTTAGTGTAATTAATTCATTGGTATAATTATGTAGTTGTTTACGTTATATTTGTTTTTGAAAATAATCTGTCAATCATTCATAAGCCTTGATAGCGTTGTGGATACGCATTCGGTTCTAATACAGGAGATTTCGGTTTCGAGCCTCAGGTCTTCACATTACTTTTTGTTAAAATAATTAAAATTTTGTTGCATAATTTTTACTTATTCTCATGTATACCGTATGTATTTTATAGGAAAAGTATTTCATACCGTAGGTATACAGGAAAAGTGTTGTGTCTGCACTGAACATCTAAAACAGAGATTTACCTCCTATGTAGTTTTCCCTAAGTTGTCTGTCATGTTTGAGTGTGCCTTAAGTAGCTCTGAGAGCATTTATGTTAGAGAGTTGAAACTTGGTTTAAAAATAATCTTCAGGTTTAGTTGTGCTATTCGGTAAAAAATGTTTTTGACATCAAGAATAATAATAATTTCGAAAAATTGGAAAAATGTTTCGATCCATTCGAACGCAAATCAGTTAGACACATATAGAAGTATTCAAAAAAATCAAAAATAAACTAAAAATAAGGAAAAATTAGTTTTGGAGTATCAATAAGACAGAGTCTCTCTACTAATGATATATATTTGACATAGCCAGCTTTCAATCTTAACAGATCATCATTAATGCCTAACCAACAATGTAAAAATATATTACATAAAATACTTTAAATGAAAATAACATACTAAAATAAAAAGCATAAATTGAAAAGAAATAAATGCAAAATTAATATAAAATAGAGAAGCAAAATAAATACATTGACTAAATAAAAATAACAAATGAAGAAAAACGAAATAAATAAAAATATAAAACGTTAAATATATAAAAATAACTACCGGTGAGCAGCGAAGAAAAGAGTTAAGAGACAGCGGTTACAGTTTTGTCTAGAGGTTTGTAGCTGACTGACGGGAACCGAGTAGCCGCCGCCAACGCGCTTTGTATAAGCGTTATCACGCCACTTTCGCCCCCTTTATTAAGCGCCTTATCACCATTTTCTTTGACGTTCTTCAAAATTTCCACATTTTCCAAAAAGTTTATGGTATTACCTTTCTGTGTCATGTGGAGGAAAGCAGCCTTATGCTGAAACGAATCCCTCCATCTTGTGGGTCCAAGGATGAAAAGAGTTGAAAGGAATGATGGAGTCTGTGGTGGTAGGCTTCCTGTAAATACCAAATAAAATACTGACCTCTGACCTGGTGACATTAAGGTCTAGGTAATTTAAAGTACCATTAACTTCCTCTTCAAAAGTAAAGTTTATACTAGGCAGGCATTCATTCAGGTAATTTACTATTACAAAAGTAAATAAAATACTGCTTGAAAGACAATTAAAATTTAGATTTATAAAAAGTATTTAGCAAAATACTATACTGATTGAAAGACAATTGATACCTTTAAAAAAGTATTTAGCAAAATACTATACTGCTTGAAAGACAATTGATATCTAGATTTGAAAATACTATACTGCTTGAAAGACAATTGATATCTAGATTTATAAAAAGTATTTAGCAAAATACTATACCTTGAAAGACAATTGATATCTAATTTATAAAAAGGCTTGAAAGACATCTTATTAGCAAATACTATACTGCTTGAAAGACAATTGATAGCTAAATTTATAAAAATTATTTAGCAAAATACTATACTGCTTGAAAGACAATTGATATCTAGATTTATAAAAAGTATTTAGCAAAATACTATACTGCTTGAAAGACAATTGATATCTAGATTTATAAAAGGTATTTAGCAAAATACTATACTGCTTGAAAGACAATTGATAGCTAAATTTATAAAAATTATTTAGCAAAATACTATACTGCTTGAAAGACAATTGATATCTAGATTTATAAAGGTATTTAGCGAAATACTATACTGCTTGAAAGACAATTGATAGCTAAATTTATAAAAAGTATTTAGCAATAATACTATACTGCTTGAAAGACAATTGATATCTAGATTTATAAAAAGTATTTAGCAAAATACTATACTGCTGAAAAACAATTGATATCTAGATTTATAAAAGGTATTTAGCAAAATACTATACTGCTTGAAAGACAATTGATAGCTAATTTATAAAAAGTATTTAGCAAAATAATACTGCTTGAAAGACAATTGATATCTAGATTTATAAAAAGTATTAGCAAAATACTATACTGCTTGAAGACAATTGATATCTAGATTTATAAAAATGTCAATATAAAGCGTTAAGAAAGATTGTGGCATAATAAATTAAAAACTAGCATGGAAGCTTAGTAGCAATGTCTGGCAGAATATTTTTAAGAGTTTTCAGAGGTACTTCATTTTAAACAATGAACGGTACTGAGTACTTTAGTGACAATAAGATGGAAATTAGTCGGGACATTGTTAGATAGGGGTTTCTATTAGTCAGGTAAATTAATGCTGTTTATGTAAACCAGATTTATGCTGTGTTAACATGACTTGTGTTTGTACAATTTTCATGTAAACTAAAGTCAAGTAGGTATTTGAGAAAACAGATGTAATTTGATTCCTCCGTTTTAACTGAGCATGCGCAGCCATAGCTATGTATTATGAAATACTTAATACGATATTCTGTTGATTCCATTGATTAATTATTGTAAAACGTTTTGTCTTGCTTCTTTACTCAAAACTCACTAAAACCGAGTCCGGTAGATCAGTAGTAGAGCACTCGCCTTTCGACCTGGAGGTCGAGGGTCAATATGAGGTTATCCCTTGTACCGTACACTTAGAGGTCTTGAATTCAAGGCCGGCCAACCTAGTCAGGGTTTTACGCGGTTTCCTTGGCTACTAATACGCAAATGCGGAGTTGGTTCCTGTTTCGTCTGTCATCCACGTTTCTGTTGTCTCCAGCTCTCGAAAAGTTAATGTTCTGCTGGCTGGGAGAGATGAAGGTCGGAAAGATAAATGAGCCTTCGTAAGTCCGAAAACTTAGTAAGTGAAAGTGGAGGCGGTGACACGAATAACGTAAATGTCTAGGAACGAAGAGCTCGGTTCTTGAAGACTAGTAGCACTGCGTAGATTTGACTTTCAGGTTAAGGTTAAAGAATGAGGTTGTGCATCAGGGTTGCTAGAGTTCTCTACTTGGTGGTGCTAGACTGACCACAGCGGTGAGTCTGGTCTTGTTAGAGGAGCTTATGGGATTGGTGAGACTGGTTAAATGAGGGCAGGCCAAGAGAAAATTATGTGATCAGAGGAGCTAGCAAGACTAGATTAACTAAGCACACAGTGAACTAGTAATCGGTGCTAGCCATACGGTGAGCTAAGTCCAAGTCTAGCTGGTCTAGATGAACTAGGCACACTATGAAATAGTCGTGGACACAAGCTAGTCGTGTGTGGTTGAGCTGGATGAACTTGGCGCACACTAGACTTGTGTTATATGTGCCGCCATGTATGAATGGTGTGCTTCCTAGATGGTTGGGTGTGTACAAACTCTGGGTGCATTAGTTGAGTGAGATATGAGCGAGGAAAAACGCTAATATGACCCTACGGGTTTAAGCGTAAACAAAATACTAAAAGTTAATATAAAGGCAACAATATCTATTCCTCGCATATCCCCGACAAACATAGGATTTACGTGGGATGCGTTACATAATAAAGCGATATTATCAAGTCAGCTGTATTTTCCTTTGCTGAAACACTCATTTGACAAAGAAATATCCACTGGATATGGTATTGTTTTGTCTAAAATTTATTCGATCAAGAAATATATATGCGCTTTTAGCAAGTAGTTTCTTCGCATGCTCAGCAACAGCAAAATTTAACTGAGCAAAAACTAATTATAACGAAGCATGTGCAGCAAAAGCTAATTTTAACTGAGTACGTGCAGCAAAAGCGAATTTACCAAATGAGAAGGGGCTAAGTCTCCGGTATTTTTTATTTTTGAAGAATAGAAAGAAGATGATTTATTTAATATCTTTTTGAGTGGGACTAAAATGATATTTGGTAAGGTTTAGCCTTCCAAGCTTCTCATTAACGTCGCCTATGACTTGCAGATTAAATTTTAATTTGTCAATAAACATAACATTGGGATTGATCTATTCATATGTTTATCTCACTTAAGAATTAAACCAATTTCAGTGTTATGTTTTTGTCAACTTGCCAATTAAACCATTTGCATTATTAAGTAATGTTGAGGCAGTCAATTATGTATTTACTTACACTTTTGGTTACACACGACTGTCATCATATGAGAATAATACAGATTATACTATATGGATTAGTTGCTTATGTCATAGGCTGAGATGTGTAGTTAAGTTACGCCAATTAGCTTTATCGATAAGCTTCCTGAGCAAAGTAAGTCGGGAAATACTACCAAGGTTGCACATTCCTATGGGTAGTGTGATCTTTCAGTCAAAACCAAGTCTATAACACAAGAGTAGCTTGTTCCGAAATTTTGATGTGGATGAATATGACAAATACACATCTTGCATTGACTTTGGTTGCCGCCATGAAACGTTTGCATTACCTTTATTTGCCGTCTGAAAAATATGTTGTGAATTAGATACTCAAACTAGTATATTGATAAGTATTGCTTGGTAATTACAATAAAAGTTTTAGATTAGCTTGGATGGGAAGTTTATAATAGGTCTATGATGAATAGCGTTTCGTTTCATATCCTCTCAGTTTAACAGCCATGCCTGTTTTGAACCAAGTTCGAATCTCGACTAAGGCTTTATCTTTTTAATCGTCTTTTAGTGCATGAACTAAAAAAAATTGAAATAGTTTGTATAAAAGAGTAGTAATTAGTATGAATATAGTAAGGTTACTATAAAATATAACCCATTTATGTTTCTTTATCTGTCATATTTATTATTAAATGAATTGCCAGTCAAGATTCTCACAACACTATCTGAAAACCTGAAAGTAGGTTCTCACAACACTATTGTCTACCATCTTGGTAATAACAGACAATTCTGGCTTTTGCAGACTTATGGGCTTCAAATTAATTACGATTCTTCAACAAGTAATTGTTTATATATATATATATATATATATATAATATATTATATATATATATATTATATATATATATAATTCCAATATTATTTTTTCATGATGTGACCTTTAAAATGGATATTAAGATACACTGACGGATCAAACACTTGCCATACGAGCTATCTAATAAGCAAATAGGATATTTGCAAAAAGAAATCGTAAGTCTCCAAAATAAATATAATTATTTATTATTTTAAATTATATTTATATAAATATTTTTTTAATTTTCTAGTAAGGAATTCAGGGAACGTCTAAAGGTAATGTTATTGTAGAATGTCCAATTAGAGGAGCAGGTAGTGAAGTAATTCCTCGTATCCAAGTTCCTCTGTTTACACACCAGCTCTCAACTGTAGTTACGCATCTCATTGACAAAGTAGTTGTGCCACCAAGAATGACCATTTGGCTGCCGACGTATGCGACAGAATGGTTATGTCTCGGTATGGTCATTTCTGTTTTTAATTTCCATTCTTTATTTCTTTCGTCCCAAATATCGATAGCTGGTGTTGAAGTAGCAGCTGTGCTACTCTTTTTAGACGCTCCTCCGACAAGATATAGATTGCCTTTAAGACTTACTAAAGTACCAAATGCTCTTCCAAATCTTAGTGGGCTTTTGGTCATCCAAACGTCTCGTTTTGGATCATAACATTCTACGTGTTTAATAACCTGGTGCTTCACAAGTGCTGCTATTCCGCCAGCGACCCATATCATATGGTTATGCTTACAAACAGCAGCTCCCGTTCTTCCGTGTGTAAGACTTGCTACGTAAATCCATTTCTTTTGATGAGGATCGTACCTTTCGACGGATGAAAGAACAGTGGACTCGTTATTATGACCCCCAATGGCGTATAAAAATCCACCAGCAGCAACTAGGGAAAAGTTTTTCCGCTCAGTTAACATATCAGTTTCTCTTTGCCAAATTCCAGTAGTTGGATCCAAACTCCAAACTGATTTGGATACGGCCATTTCTTGTAAATCTTCTTCAGTTGGATTGACTCCACCTGCCAAGTAAACTTTTCCTTTTAATATCGTAACATCGTGGTAATATCTGGGCTCCGGAAGATGGCCGAATATTTCCCATTTATTTTTATCAGCAATGTACCTGTAAACAGTTGTACTAGAATTATCATTTCCTATAGTATTGTTTGGATCAAGACCACCAAATACTAAAATTGAGTTTTGAAAAAGATGAAATGTTGAGCCGTTTTTAGTTCGCTCTTCTTGTACCTTAGTTTCTGATGTTAAATGGCTCACGCTCTGAATAGATAGATTGCGAGTAGACTCACTTGTACATGGGCTAGCTTGAACTGACTCTTCACATGACTCATCCGTAGTTTCTTTACAATTAGCAGATAGAGCGTTGAGGAGTTTTACTCTCGTTTTATGACCTCTATAAGCAGCTTGAATTAAAACAGCTGCTTGATCTCGTAAACTGGGTTTTGGTGCAGCACATCGACTCACAGTTTGCATCACAGGCTCTGAAACTTTAGCTTCAGGAAGCTTATTAACCTTCTCCTCCGATTTCAACCTTTTGCTGAGAAGTTCATTTAAATAAATCATGGTGGTGCTGTGACTAATTAAATCACTACCTGTATTAGTAGACGCATCGATTGATTCAGCTCTGAATACATGTACGGCAGAATTCTTTGGTAATTTACTATCATTTGAAGATGATTTAGAGATTACTCCTGAATCGGGAAACAAAAGTGAAGTACCGCTGTTACAGGCTTTTGGTACGATAAGGTTATAATTGATTTTTTGTTTTTTCGAATAATTTGAATTTTCACTTTTGCAACTTTCTCGACTTTCTGAAATATGAGTAATCATTTTTGGATTTTTTTGGATTTCTTTTAAAAAATTTAGAAAATGTTCGAATGTTTTATACGTTTTTGATTTACCAAGGCATGTCCTTGGTGGAATTTTCCTGCTACTTAATCCGTCTTCATTTGAAAGCGAATTTTTAACTGCTACCACGAGACCTTCATCTATAAGACGTTGAACTTTAGGGTCATTGGATATTTCAGACAAATTATTCTGTTCAGTTTTTCTAATGTCCACAAGTTCTAGAGGTGTCATCAGCCCAAACCTGATACATGACATAACCTCTTCAACAGATTCCTTTCTTTCCGGCCATCGGTATCTTAACCATCTTGAAGCGGCAAAGAAAACTTCCTGCTCGCAGTGTATTGCTATATTATCAGATCTAAGAAATAGACAAATACTTTCTAAGTCGAGTTCAAGAAAATTTTTAGAGCTAACTAAAATTAAAAAGAAATTACGAATTCTTGGAACCATTAATAATTGGAGATTCTTAATTTTTAGCTCTACAGCATTTTCAAAAATAAAATAAGCCGTATCTTCGGTAAATACTTCGTCATTTTCAAGAAAAGCGATGACTTGATTTTCAAAATCTATAACTCGTAATACTTGACACGCTAATAATACCTCAGCAATATTTTGTTTAGTCAGCAATTGAAATCCTCCTTGACCGATAGTTAGCATCCAAGTATAAATGGTTAGAAACGCATTCTCAGTTACGTTCATGTTTGTGATGTCCACGCGATTAGCTCCATCTGAATTTTTCAGATCATCAAAAAACTCAGAATACGATTGCAAAAGGATTCTGTGACAGTAAAACTCTTTATCATCTAAAAGAACCACAATATCAGGATTTATATGATTACATAATCTGTGATGAATGACTCTCAACAGGTCTTTTCGTTTAGGCGAGTATAGTGAGTTCCAATTTACCTCGGCTTCGTTTGTGTATCCTAAACTCCTGAGATCTTTTTCAACTTCTCTTTCTACCCTTTTCTTTATTCCATAAAAAGGTAAAGTAAGATCATTGAGAGAGCTTAGTTTCGGCTGAACTTTATCTCTTATTAAAACAGACTCAGATTTTGAAGTGGGATCCTCGGAAAACCTTTTCTTAGAAAACACATCGGGGTTTGAACTTTTCAACCAAGCATCGTTTAATAAATCCTCTTCTAATTTCTCCGATCTTTTAGGCAAAGATCGCTTCGCAAGGGGACGGGAACTCAACAGATCGTTACCATTATCGGTTGATAGTTCGTCTTCGGTTACTTCAGATAGGTGAAAATCCATCGTACAAGTCGAAGCTCTATTCGTATAGTTTGCCTCTTTATTTTGATGAAACATCGTCATTGAATGCGACGAGGAATTTCGACGTGATGGTACTCTTGGCAAAAACGTGTCTAAAACGCACTCCGAGTCTTCTTGATACTTTCTTTGATTACTTTTAACAACCGTCTTCATATCCTGTTTAAGAAAAAAACCAGGTTTCTTTGCCTCGCCGCGAGACGACGAACTTAAACTACAATCATTACTCGAAGTCTGACGAACAAGTCGATCTATTTCGCTCGGATGCAGAAGCAAATGTAGTTGTATAGGGCTACAACTATCACTACTACTTACAATTTCATTATCATAATTGAGTAAATCGATATCGCCAATAAAACTATTACAACTATTAGATTTTATTTCACGCCTTGAATTTTCCTTTAATTCTCGTCCCGAAGGTACAATGCTCATAATCTAAATAATATCGAATTTTGTCTAATACTAAATACAGTAAAATAATTTGTATAATAACAAATTGAAAAAGTATGTCAAAACAACAATGACAAATACATTTTTACAATGAGCATAAATATTTCAGCAAATGATATTATATGGTAAAGTACATTAAGATATTATTTTTAGATTTTTTTACAGTGCACATATAATATGTGCACTATATTACTCAAATAGTATTTATACCATTTGTATATATACTTATATATACAAATCTAAACGCATACAAACTAATGCTGATAATGAGATAAAACTTATTGGGTTATTATTAATAACTTACTGGTTAATGAAGTCATATTTTTCCCGAATAGCACAACTTCACCTATAGACATGACTTTTGTATAAAGTTTTATTTCTCTAGCTTAAATACACTGGGAGCTACGATGATAACAGACACACACACACACATACATAATGACAACTTTGTGAAAACCACTCAGAAAGTTTTAAAAACACCTGAAACGAATATTTCCGGTGACATCCCGGTTTCAGATTTTTTTGCAAACACAGTACTTTTCCTATATACCAACGGTATAAATGAGGAAAAGAAAAAAAATGTAATAATTTGTGAGGCTGCTGCTTAGATTATTAAATTTATATTGATAACTTAAACAAAAGTTGGATTAATAAGAAAAAAGCACGCATTTCATGGAAAATTCGCCCTGCCTGCGGACCTTCGCGCCAGAAATTTCCAACCCAAAAACCTCCCCCATACCACAATTGGGAATGTATATGTCCTCAGGACATTTAAAGGGTTCCTGATGAAAAATCATCGAACCCTTTTGGAATCCTAATATTTTATTGGTAAGCGATGAGAAACATCTAAATCAAAAGTTAAAAAGTCGGAAATTAGAAATAGCAGGTTTCTGTTACCTGTGTATTATTGTTAATTAAGTCCTTCCTTACCTAATGTGGACACAGCCAGTCAGTGGTGTAACTAATTAGGTCCTTTGTGTCTGACCGACACATTCATAGATACGCCATTTAAGTTTTAAAAAATCTGGTACGGTAGTGGTCCATGGATGGTAAAAATATATCTAATTTTCGAAATAAAAAGAATATTATAAGAAATCGGATCTCGCTTGAAGCTTGGTACAAAAATCAGTCTATAGGTGTAGTTGATCTAACCGTTTTATTCATATTTTTTTTATGACGCCACTAACCGGAAATAATTACTTAGCAAAAATTCAAGAATTATTAAAACCGAAGATTGTTTTGATAGGTTCGAGATTTAGCACGTATGTACAATGACCGACTTATGTGCCATGTTTCATCTCATTACCAACATTAATTCAATTTTTATCAATTGCCTAGTATACTTATGTTTAATAATTGTGAAAATTCTGGTTCATGGTACCTCGGAACTTTTCTTTATCACATCTGCTTCGCTACTCTCATCTTTCCTACTTCGTACTCGCTTCGCTTGACCTCAGCATAGAAGTCGCCAAATTAATACCGCAACACGTCTTCAGACTCGCTTTGATTGTCCTCAGATAGAGAATACGTTTTATTCTCAGCGGTCACTTATACAGCCATAACCACGCTCAATGAGCTTAATTTTTAAAATCCGACAAAATCCATAAATTTTAATTGCACTAATTAAGTATTTTTACTTTTACATAAAGAGGCATACTCGGGCCAAATATCAACTCATTGGATTATTTTTCCTACTGAGTTTTTATAAAAAGCGTAAATAATTAAGCTAAAAATAAACCAAAACAATAAACTGAAAATTGAACTAATGCTGGTGAGGTGAAACATGAGACATATTGCTTGGTCTTATATATGAGAACATCCGTGCTAAATCTCAAGCTATCAAAACTATTTTTGGGTATTCATAATTTTCGAAATTTTTGCTGAATTATTATTTCCGCTTAATGACGTAATAAAAAATATTTTCCGGATAATTATTTGACACCTATAATTTGATTTTTGTACCAAGTGTCAACTATTTAGCATGAATACAGTTGTAGCTCCTCTTGAAATTGCACAAAAAGCTATCATTAAAATTATCCTTAAAAAACTAATACTATATCTTACAGAGGATTTATTTAAAAATTTTCCTGTCTTTAACTTATCTCAATTATTTAAAAAACCGTTTTTACTATACTATTTTAAGAATGACAAACAACATATTATCATAATTATCAAACCATAATTATCAAACAAGAAGTAAAACAAATAAAAAAGTAGCTATTTGTACTTGTAATAGTAACTTACTACAGAAACATGCCAATTAAGTGCTTATGGTAGCACTTAATTTATTCAATCTCTTACCAGATCATATAAGAAATATTGTTGATCTAAAATACTACAACAAGTTCAAATCTGAAATTAAGAACTGGCTAACTATTTCATAAATTTTCTTTTATTTTTATGTTGTTTAATTTATGTATGCAAAATTGTTTTCTTTTCTTTTCTTTTTTAGTAATGAATTTTTTTTATATATTACTTTACATATTAGTAGTATTAGTATTTTTACTTTTTTTTCTTCTTCTATTTTCTTTTATTAAATTTTATATATTATAACTATACATAAATAATACATAAATACATACTACATAAATAATATGTGAATCAATTAGAAAAAATTGTATAATATAAGAGACTAAGAGCCTCCTGTTTTAAGGATTACCTTTTTTGAGGCTCTGAAGTTAATTATCAAAAATTGTTTAGTGTCTAAATTTTGTCAAACTTTATGACTTATTTATAGTTATGTATGTATAAACTAATAATGTAATAAATAATAAATAAATAAATAAAGCTACGATGATAACAGACACACACACATACAGAAAATTTTGCAAAAACCTCTAAGGAAATCATAAAAACACCTGAAACGAATGTTTAAGGTGAAATCCCGGCTTTGGATTTTGTTGCAAACACAATACTTTTTCTATTTACCAACAGTATAAATGGGGAAAAGTAAAAACAAGTTAACACTTACTAGATTTAGAGATAATGTCAAATTGATAGATTAAAAGATTAGCTAAAGTGGTCTTTACAGAAATGAAGCAAGCGAATACTTCAAGTTGTGTATAATACAGTGATCACTAGAATGAAGTACATATTTTTAGCATTAGTAAGTGCGGGTGTAGCATCAATTTGACATCTTTATCTAAATTACATACTTTGATGGGTAGCTGTTAAATTTATAAGTGGTCACTTCGTTTACCTGGCGCCACCATGGGATTAAACAGTGAGTTTTAAAATTTACAAATAAATTTAGGAGGAGATATTTTCCTTAAGTTTATTTTAAGGTTATACAAGGTTATAAAGGAAGTTAAGTAAAACATTTTTGGAAAATTGTTAAAAAAACGAATTAATTTCAACAATGTGTAGCATATAATTTTAATTACATAAATAATTAAAAAAATCGGGTACGGGGTACCTCGGAACTTTTTCTTATCACATCGGATTCGCTCCGCATATCTTTTCTACTTGGACTCGCATCGCTCATCCAATATACATATTGGATACAATTGTATATTGTATATACAATATACCAATTTATTCATATTACAGTATAAATTTGCCAAATTTATACTGAAAAGTATAATTTCAGTATAATCGCTTCGCCAAATTGTGCGAAGCGAGTCTGAATGCCAACTGCGATATAAATTTTGGATTTTATATACTTATGATGTGCGAAGCGGATCTAATATGGTGAGGAAATGTTGCCAGGTACCCGTACCCGATTTATTTTTAGTGAATTTGAACCCGACACGATGGTTGTAGTTATAGTTAACTGGTTTTTTGGACGATTTAAAAACTTACTGGATAAGTTATAATTCAAATTTGACAAATTTGTAATTTAAAGAAATACAAGTTAACAATTTTACTTAAAATATCTGATATTTTTAAAACTATAATAATATATCATAGACGTAACATGATTCAATAATATAATAAAACATACGTTAAATTTATTTTGATAATTTCTTTAATGGCCTACAGGGCATTAAAGCTTTGAGGTAACTTAAGGGCCTTAACTTAAAATACCTTACCCTATCCCTACGGACTTGATTGAGATATCAATAAATATTAGGGTTCTCTGACAGGTTGTTATTACCCAATATATCCATCTTTTACGTTAAATAGCTCAATAATTTACTTCGAATGGTAGGTTCATAAATTCATAAGTACTTAGGATATCCAAAGACCTCACAGATCGCTTCAAATATTATATTAGCCGTTTTTTTCAAACCTAAACCTAAAATCACGATACCGCAATTTGTTACAGATTTATGACTTAATGACTTAATTTAGAAGATAAATTGTCTGTTAATTTGATAGTAAACGCCCATTAAATCGTACAAATCAAGACAACAAAGATTAATTGGAAGTTCCAAGGAAGATAGGGCCGGTGGTTTATTAGAAATGGGTAGAGATATTAAGTATGAATATGATTGTAAAGGGATCTTTTGGGTGTCGATCATTTTGGTTCACCAAAAAAAGTGGCTACCTAATTGTACCTATTATCCCTATTAATTGGTTTCTTTTTTTTTATTTTTTGGAAATTATAAACCAAATGCCATTCTAGTTGTTACTGAATAAAGATGAATCAACGCCTAATGAGGTTTCCACAAAAAGGGGTGTAAACCATTTTTCCACAAAAATAATCAGTTTTAAGGAAAATATCTAAGATGAAAATTCTACTCGAATATATATTTAGAACATTATTAGCATTTATTTGCTCTCATTGTAAGCCTAATAAAAAAGCAATTTAAAATAATTTTTACTCTTCCACATTTATACCTCAGATATATAGAATTTAAGGTTTGGCTCACATATAGCCATAAGACTAAAATATGGTAGGAGGAATCTTATCTTAAAATGTTATATTCCCTACGGGAACTTATCCAGGTGGTGGCCTTGTTTGATGCTGCTTAACAGCTGTGACAAGACAAAAACTATAGATACACTGGCCATATTCAGATGAAACTTAGTATACTGATTTAATTCATAAAGGGATTCACTTATGACATATTTCTTAATTGGATTTGATTCAATTAATAATTGACCTAATGTAGATAATGAAGTGAAACTTTTAACTTTGTTGTCTATTTGGACTATTTGTTGTCCTTTTATATAGCTACATGAGTGCTAAATTTTAAATCGATTCAAATATTTATTCGTATTTTATGACTTTCCGAAATTTTAAGGCACTTATAATGACAATTAATGATGTTTAAAAAATATTTTTTCTTATAGAAAAACTCGACTCAAATGTTGATTTTATGCCAAGTTTTGAACTCCTTAGCAGGAACACACTGGGATGATCGATGATAACAGATACACGTGCAACACACACGTACAGACAGACAAGTTTGTGAAAACCACTGAGGAGGTCTTGAAAAACATCTTAAAGTATTAATTCAGGAGATATCCCGGTTTCGGCTTATCAGTGAAAAAACAATACTTTCTCTATGTACCAAGGTGAATAAGTAAAAATTAATATTCATTGATTTTGATATTATTTACGCTTAATATTATTTCTAAGTGATTTGATCTTGAAAATTTTTTTCCAATATTTAATTGTTGAAAAGTAACACTTACTGGGCTTACATCAATTTTATGCCATAATCTTGTAATATTTTTCTAAATATTTTGTACGGTTTGTATAGCATTTTGTTTTAAAGTGTTTAATGAAACATTTTTTTTTCATTCATTTCATTCCGAGCTTAGCAAAACATTGTGAAAGAGATTTCTGACACACTCCCGGGGCCGTTTCCCGGCATGCCACCCACAAACGGATTTATTCAAAAAGAAATTCATTAAAAAAAAGTACCAAATTCTGAAAAAAAATTGTGGGGATGGACTAACAAGGCATGCTTTGAGCCTTTGTTTAATTCCCTTTAATATTTTTCTTATTTAAACAAATAATTTGTAATTTTTGTCGAAGGCACTTAAAAATTTTTATAGAATGTTAACACTGTCTACTGAAACGTTGCCGGTACTTCGAGAACACGTACAACAATTATAACCGGTAAAATCCAGTTCCGTCTGCACATTATCGGATCTTTTTTCTTTTTTTTAATTAATAATTTTGCGGATGACACTCAAGAAATGCGATGATCTTGAGCATTGGACTCTGTCAATATTTGCTAATACTTAATACCTCTTATTTAAAAATATTTAATAATTAAGTTTCATTTTTAAGTTACGCACCACTAAGACGTAAAAATAAATTTAACTTGTTAACACTTTTTTAATGACATTTGATAGAATAATATTGTATACCCATAAGTATCGCACCTCTAAATGATACAAATTGATTAAGTTTTGTAAACAATATTTTGACAACATGCTTGAGTTGTTTGATTAACATTGAAAACCATACAGGGATGGAATGCTTTACATTAATTAAAAGATGTTACATAATGTTATGTAATAATGCAAGTATAAGATTATGTAATACTTGTAACGAGAGAAAATATTTTTTAAAGAAATCAATTTAGCCAGGTAATAGAAAGTATTAATAACATGAAGTTGAGATTAGATTATAGTAGCTATATCGCAAGCTGATAAAGTTAATAAGGCGATTCAATTGGAGGGTTTTCATTGGTGAATTTTTTTCTGTTTGTTTTCAGGTTAGGTTATAGTTCAGCAGTTAATGATAAATGATAAATAATCAAACAGAGATCACTGCTTAAAGTGACATGTTCTTGTCAATAAACAAATATTCACAAAGGGAAATAAACTTTACATTTCAAAAAAACTCATTCATATTATAGAAAACGTTTTCAGTCAGAAAAGTTTTCAATTCTTTATTAAATTTTTTTAGGGGCAAATTTTTAATATTACTATTCAGAGCATTATACAGTTTTACTCCTAAAACTTTATTACCTACTATAGATTTGTTAAGTCTATGCTTCGGTATCATTAGCATGTCTTTATTTTTGGTTTCATACCTATGCTGATGCACAGGATAGGTGTGAATATTTGTCTTAACATAAACTAATACTGTATAATATAAATATATAAATTCACTACAGTCATTATTTTTAAATTTTTAAATATATCCTTACAGTGATCTCTTGTCCTGCTCCTGTCATTATCCATAAATTTTATTTCTGCTTAACCAACAGGTTTTCCAAATTAACATGTCCCCAAATAATTAAACCATAACTAATCCTACTTTCTACCATAGCATGATAAACCATGACTAATGCTTCAAGAGGCAAATACTTTTTTAGCTTACTAAATGCAAATGTATAAGAGGCTACTTTCTTTTCTAAAAACTCTATATGCTGCTTCCAAGACAATTTAGAGTCTATATTGATTCCTAATATGTTAATACAGTTATTTGATTGTATATTTTTTAAGCTCATCATAATCTGTTGAGTTTTCTCAACAAAGCAGTACGAGCAGTAACGTCACTGCAGTAATAAATAGCATCTTTTCAATGTTGCCTACACTGATTCCTGCGATGACGTCACACGCTATTAAAAAAAAGTCACGTTATAACCTCCAACTGCGTTTGGTTTATTTACATCGAATTAAATCACCTTACAGCTGTCTATCATCTTGACTATACTAAGCGTAGAAGGTAAGTCAGTGTTGCCAATTATTTTATGATGCATTGAAACTAGTTATTCCGTGCCAGTTAAAGACAATTAATCCTTAAACAGAGAAAATATTTTTTATTTTTAGAAATTCCCTCATGTTCAAATAATAAGATAATTATAGAATTAAAAGTTTTTGGGAATATCGTTTGGACATTTTTAGATGATAATTTAATTTAGTCTTAAAATATCTAATTTTGAATGTTTTAATTCCGGTGCTGATTTTTTTTAATGCGGTAATTATTTTACTTTCTGGAAAACATCCAAGTTATAAATTGCATTTTCACATTTTCTTAAAAGTATTAATCCACAAATATGGAAGTGGGAATAAGGATGCATTACCAAATAAAAATAAATATTGAAGTCAAATGTAGTTCATATTATTTACAATATTAATACATTTTATGTGAACCAGTAATTATTTTTACTATAGTACAAAAAAACAGGTACGGGGCCCTCGGAACTTTTCCTCACCATATTGGATTCGCTACGCTTATTCTCACTACTTCGTTTTTATTCCCAGAGGCCACCCGTCCAGGCACTGACCTCGCCCGATGAAAATGAGGTATAAATGATGAAAAATTATAACGATTTCGCGTGGTATGACTTTAAGCAATTGTAATAGCTCTAATGTGCCCTCGCGATTTCCAGCTGTTTCAATTTTATACAATTCCATAGTATGCATCACTACACAGCAATTGTCCGAGTCTAAACCGAAACTGTTGTTTGCATTAGCCACTCAAATAATAAGTTTTTCCACCGGAAAAATTGGGTACGGGGTACCTCGGAACTTTTCCTTACACCGAATTCTATATTGGTGTGCTCATCCTCACTGCTGTATGTTCGCTTCCCTCGTCTTTAGAATAAGGGAATAACTATACTTATTTTGAAGTGAGTCTCTGGAAACTTTTCTTTCCCCATTTTATAAATTTGCACTGTCCGCGCCACTATCATCGCGTAACAACATAAGCTAATTATAATTTGTACAAGCAAAAAACCCTTGCACATTTTTTTAGGTTTTACAGGGTTAAAACGACTTCAAAGAAATTTCTTTCATAAAACAAGTAGAATTGAAAGAAAAGGGAGAAATATTTGCACCTTCTAGAATGGAATAAATGCAAACGTTGATCTTTAAATGTTCCAACCGCATCTTCAATGTAAAGACGTTTATTCTGACATGGTTCAATCGTACTTATTTTGTGCAAAAGTTATTTTTACAATGTCCCATCGTACCAGATATGGGCAAACATTGATTATTAGCGTAGGCCAATCTTTCCTTCTAAGTGTTAACGTTATATTAAACAAGTAGTGTTCGCATCAACTTACTTTATGTTTTAAATAGGAAACCTTTACTCACAAACAGCGATGTGTGAAAACCAAGGAGCTTGTATAAAATTCTGGCGCGGTGGTCCGCATGTCGGGCGAATTTCCTTTGATGCGTGTTTCCGTGCTTTTTATATAAGTTTACAACTACTAAATAAATAATTCCGGCGCGGTGGTCCACTGTCGGGCGAATTTCATTTAGAATACGTGTTTCCGTGCTAAACAACCATTTTCTTGCTTATGCAAGAACCATGCCCATTGCGTGGTTCCGGTTCATGCTTTAGAACCTAAGCAGTTACTCAATTGTCAAGCACTGCTCGTAACTCATTTTGTCTGTATTTTCCAAAGGAAATGCGCATAACTATCCAGTTAATTGCACAAAACTATGCCTCTAAAATTAGAAGTACGCTCTATTATTTGCACTAGTTTAAAGCTTAGTTACTTATCTTTAAGCTTAGTCAGTTATCTTTAAAGGTTTTAGCGCATTTCCTTTGGAAAATACAGACAAAATGAGTTACGAGCAGTGCTTGACAATTGAGTAACTGCTTAGGTTCTAAAGCATAAACCGGAACCACGCAATGGGCATGGTTCTTGCATAAGCAAGAAAATGGTTGTTTAGCACGGAAACACGTATTCTAAATGAAATTCGCCCGACAGTGGACCACCGCGCCGGAATTATTTATTTAGTAGTTGTAAACTTATATAAAAAGCACGGAAACACGCATCAAAGGAAATTCGCCCGACATGCGGACCACCGCGCCAGAATTATTTCCTAGTTGTAAACTTATATTAGGTAAAAAAACGATAAAAAATGATCGACCCTTCCAGGATGTGAACCCAGGTACCCTGAGTTTGAGTGGTTGCATTGACTCCGGACCACAGGCCCGGATCTCAGAGGCCCAAAAAACATTGAAAACGACACCCTACTCGAAATTTAATTTTCAACGACCGTAATTTTGGTTTTTTATAATTTTTGTGGTTTTTTCGACTTTTTGGTAACTTAAAGTGGGCGTATCGACTTCGGACTGGTTTCATTCGATTCCGCGCCCAAAATTACATTGAAACGACACCCTACTCGAAATTTATTTTTTATCGACCTAAATTTTGGTTTTCGGGAATTTAGAATGGTTTTTTCGATTTTTAGGTCACTTATAGTGGTTGAATCGACTTCGGACCGGTTTCATTCGATTCAGCGTCTCAAAAAACATAAATATTGAGCTTTTGTGCGGCAAAAAATATTAACCCTGAATTTTGCCGATTTTTTGAAAATTTCGCTGACTCAGCAAACCGGGTTAATGACGTCACAAAAACCTGGTTTTCAATAGGGTTCGTGTCCTCCCGAAGGTTGATTTTTGTACCAAGTTTGGTTAAAAATATTAATCCGTTCGAAAGATAGAGTGTTTACAAGAAAGTGTCTAGAAATACATATATATATATATATATATATATATATATATATATATATATATATATATATATATATATATATATATATATATATATATATATATATATATATTATAATATATATATATATATATATATATATAAAGTTTCAAAAAAAGTATTTTTTCGTCATAAGGGACCTCTGAAACGGATTTGTGTCGTGGTCCGAGGTTCGAATTCCGCCATGACGCCTATCCCATTAGGCGAATTTTCAAAGGAAATTCGCTAAAAAGGAATCATATCATAGTGTACCAATGTAACATATATCGCCTATAATAACAACTAATTAACCGAGTCCTGTAGCTCAGTGGTAGAGCCCTCGCCTTTCGACCTAGAGGTCGAGGGTTCAAATCCAGCCGGGGGAGGACCTCAATATGAGGTTATCCCTTGTACCGTACACTCGGTAGGTCTTGAATTCAAGGCCGGCCAACCTAGTCAGGGTTTTACGCGGTTTCCTTCGCTGCTAATACGCCAATGCGGGGTTGGTTCCTGTTTCGTCTGAGACAAGTATGGATCTACGTATCTGTTGTCTCCAGCTCTCGAAAAGTTAATGTTCTGCGGGCTGGGAGAGATGAAGGTCGGAAAAATAACTGAGCCTTCGTAAGTCCGAAAACGTAGTCAGTGAAAGTGAAGGCGGTGACACGAATAACGTAAGTGACTATGAACGAAGAGCTCGGTTCTTGAAGACAGACATCTTTAAGAAGCTGTCAATAGCTCACTGCTGAGTTTTGACTTTCAGGTCAGGGCTAAAGAATGAGTTTGTGCACGCTGACATCTGGGTGCTAGAGTTCTATGTTGGGTTGGTTCTGGCCAGAGCGGTTAGCCTAGCTAGAGTCTGGTGATGCTAGAGGAGCTGATGAGATTGGTGAGACTGATTGAAGGACGGGGCCAAGTGAGACTAATGTCATCAGAGGAGCTAGTAAGACTAGATGAACGGTGCTAGCCAGAGTGGTGAGCCTAGCCAAAGTCTAGCTAGTATAGATAAACTAGGCTCACTGTGAACTAGTCGCAGACACTAGCCAGAGTAGTGAGTTTGGATAGAGTCTGGTTGGGCTAGATGAACTAGACACACTGTGAACCAGTCCTATGTGCCACCATGTATGGAGGGTGTGATTCCTTGATGATTGGATGTGTACAGACTCTGGAGTAGATTAGTTCAGTGAGGGGAAAACGCTAATATGACCCTACGGGTTTAAGCGTAAAAAAACTAATTTTAGTTGTTTATTATTATGTAGTAATTAGTTGTACGTATTTATTGTTATTCTGAGTTTGCTTAAGATTATCAACTTGTAAATTCTAGAAAAGTGAAAAATATACGAAGATTAATATGTCTTGGCATTAAGCCTGTTGGACCATAAGTGTGAAAAACACAAACTTAATAGGCTTCTCCATTACTATTAAAATCAGTGGAGGACATCTTTGTCCTACCCACTCTAATTTTACTTGAAAACGTTGACGACTCTATGTTGTCTTATACTCCCTCAGGGGCAAACTCAGAGTGGTTGAAAATCACGTACAGCGTTGAACTATCGATGTGAAAACGTGCGACATGATGACTTTGCCAAATCTACATGATATCAAACCATAAATGATTGCATCAGCTTACTAAAGTTGCATAATGCCTCATCATTATGTGCAAACGACACTCATTTGCATCATCCTTAGCCATCGAAAGACAAAAAAATCGTCAAAACATGCCAACCCAATTCTCAGAATCGATTATAACCAGCAGCTCCATGTTCCTTTTTATCTGATCAATAGTTATTAGTAATGGTATTCTATTATAAAAATTATAACTAATCTATAAAGCTTACTTATCAACCTCAAATAACCCCAAGGCTAATCAGATAAAATTTATATCAAGTTGATCTTTCCACTAATGTTAAACCAATTAATATCGATCTCATCTGATGCATATTTATGCAAATATTAATCTAATTTGTTGAGTAAACGATTCATAAATTGGTGTTATGTATCAAAATTAATATATAGATCAAATAATTTTGAAAGTGTGAATTAAAAAAATATTTGATTGATTAAATATCTCATTTTATAGGAGCGGTTGTTATTCTTTTGTATTATTTGTTGCCACATATTGCGGGGTCATTTTATAGTAATTGAATTTTCTATGTAGGGGCTTAAATCATTAGTTGTTTTGACAGTGATTTTGTGATTAAGACTCACCTAGATGTTTAATAAAAAACCCACTAGAATTAAAAACAATTAAATATATAGTCAACCACAATAGTATAAAAAAATTAAAACTGACCGGTTTCGACTTTATGTCATCAGAGCTGTTTACATACTGGCTGTTTACAGAGCTGTTATCTGTCTGTAAACAGCTCTGATGATGATGTAAAGTCGAAACCGGTCAGTTATAATTATTTTATAATATTGTGGTTGACAATATAATAATTGTTTTCAACCCCAGTGCGTTTTTTATTAAACATAATGGTGATGTAGGGGCTTATTAAAAATATAGTCACCTTTAAAAATAGGTGTACTATACTCCACCAATAGTACAGTTACTTTTTTGATGGTTACTTCTCTCAACTAGAAACACTCGGGTACGGGGTACCTCGGAACTTTTCCTCACTACATCGGATTGGATACGCTCATCGCTTCTCTTCGATAGTGCTCAGACTCCCTACTTTTCCTCATTTAAGTTACTCTCCCCCCCCCCCAGGTCTACTTACTTTAAAAAAACATTGGGACACACAAAACACTATTAGACCAAGAGCCCAGGGGTGTTTTGTTAATAAAAAGTGTAATGGCTGGAACCGGTCTCAATTTTTCGTAAATACCTTCCTGAACAAGGATCTGCAATTCTGCCGACTCGTATCGGATGGGTATCCCAGGCAGAACGCACTTTAGGGGTCAAAGGTTCTGCCTGGGACACCCATCCGATACGAGTCGACAGAATTGCAGATCCTTGATCAGGAAGGTATTTACGAAAAATTGAGACCGGTTCCAGCCATTACACTGTTTGTTAACTTGGGTGGTAAATTTGACCTGTAAAGGGCGTTCTGCCTTGGACGCCCATCCGATACGAGTCTGCAGAATTGCAGATCCTTGTTCAGGAAGATATATACGAAAAATTGAGACCGGTTCCAGCCATTGAACTTTTTATTAAAAAAACACCCCTGGGCTCTTGGTCTATATCTTGTACATCTTTTTTCTGTCAAAAGTTTGTGAAATCATCTTAGAATAATACTAATATAGAAGGAGCATAGGAGCGTAATCACAATGTAATTCTACTGAAAACACGAAATTCGATTGAATGGTGGTCTTAAGTAGGGACACCATCCTAACAACAAAACATTATTTTATAAATGTGTTATAAATATCCCCCAATGAAAAAAGAATCTTGAGTAACAAATAAAATAACTTAAAAACTTGCTAAGTACTTAACAAAATCGGTCTTTGATAGCAAAAGGGTTGGGAAATACGAGAATCTACATTTAGTTGACCATGACTACTTTTCACATAATTTTAATTAAAAACGTTAAAATACAATTGAAAATATTGTAATGCACCGATGTTTATATTATTTTTTTTTACTAATAATCAATCATTAGTTTATAATAGAACGCAATAATTCAGCAACCGGAAATATTGTCAACTTCGTCAAAAAACATTTTATTTTGTCAGGTTGGCAGCATTACTTAAGACCACCAGTGAACTAGCTTTGGTGTTATCAGTAGCGATCCTTCTATATATATGGTATTATTTTAAGGAAATCATACACAAATCATTTAATGTTTATGGTATTATTTCTTAAAAATGAATAAAATTTATAAAATATATTCTGACAGATAAATCAGCAGTAAGGATGCATTTTAAAATTGAAAAATATATGTGGTCCCCTTTAATTTACACAGGAACCCTATAGAATGAATAGGCCTCTTCTTCTTTCACCCCCTTCAAAATTATTTTAGTTTATAATTGAACATTTTTTGATAAAGACCTAAAAATCCAGAACAAACAGAGTAACAAATTGTAAAGTTTACGAACCGTTAAGCGAGAACTTAAGCAAGATATGGATTGTAGAGCAAGTTGGGAAGAATTTGCTATTCGCCCGATTTGCGAACATCCTGGATTTTTATAGACTATATTATTCGGTAGTATTAAAATAATAAAATTTTTATTTATCAACGTTGATTTACTAAAATCCCATTAAATAATAATAAATAAAAAATTTAATTATCAACTCATAAAAGTTACAAAAATATCTCTCTTGACATTCCAGGCGGTATTATCGCCATAGGGGGATTAAATTTAACACCGTAATAACAATTCAATTATATCAAAGAATTAACGAGACAAATCCGGCGTAATAAACCGGTTCTAAGCTGCTTCGAACGTGTTTTTCTAACATTCAGTTAAAATATGCTAATTTCTATTTCCTTATTAGATACTTAGTTTTTATTGGTTATTAAAACTCTACAATATTTTTATTGGCAAAAGTAACCTTAAACAATTTAAGAAAATTGTATTTAAAACTACATCTCTTTTTGTAGTAGTCTTAAAGGTGATTAATATGATCAATTATCAACGAAAGATGAAATGATAACTTTTCAAATAAATGGCAATTCTGCAGTAATTTTCAATTACCAGTATTGCAGAATAGTCTGGAGGAGCTAAGGAGTTTTTGGCACCTTAGCTCAATCAGGAGTATTTAAGAGACCAAATGATATTGATTTTCCTAATTGATTCCTTTCACGTTGAATATCTTATCAGTGTCATGTTCTTTAAACACCCGCAAAGAAATAATATTATCACCTATCTGAGAGGGTGCATATTTATGATCTTCTCTTAATTTAAGATTTACTTTAAAAAGAAATAAAGATTTGTATAGATTGTAAAGATTTTGCCAACTTTAATTAATTTTTAAAGAATAGTAAATGCAACCCAGCTGAGGTGATTCCTGCGGGATGAATACCCTGATAGGCCGAAAGGTCTCAAAACAGGCATTATATTTTAATTTTTATAGTAATTTTTTCAAAACATTTTAAGGGTTTGTTTCAGAAACCTTTAATGGAACCTATATAAACTTAGATTTTCCCGGGTGATCTAAGTTTAGGTCCAGGATAGGAAAATATCTTTTCATACCTGTCAAAGCTTACTGAATGTTTTTAGTAAAAAGCTTAAGACAAAGTTGTACTTTACATCAAGTGGCGTCTGACAGCACTTGAGTGTGAAGAGGGTACGCTTTGAGTGCTTCCATCAAGGCTAATGTTTACGCAACACTGCAAATAATTCAATTAATGTTTTGAAAACAATTTTTTTGAGGCACTAGTAAGGTTTTGTTGCTTAATTTTTGCTTTCTAGTGTGAACATAAATTTTATCAGTTTCTCGTTGAAAGCTTTGTTTTTATAACTACGTATTAGTCCACAGTCATGATGATAAAAATGCAATCACACCTTTTAAATACGATTAGTATATGGTAATTTAGTTCAATGAGATAAAAACGTCAGTAAATAGTAACAATTTCAAAACATCAGTGTATAGAAATTAGGTGCATTAGATCAAACCGTGTAGGTTTGATATAATCTAGTACTCCTAGAACAAACAAAATGGAAAACTATCATGTAGAGGAAACTGAAACAGGAAAGAATAGGACTTGATTCTTAACTAGTCGGAATGTAGAAAATAGTTTAATAATCAACGTTCAAATATATAAGCCACTAAAGATGACCACATTGGATTGAAAAGAACTTTTAAATTTATAATCTTAGTGAAGGGTGGCTGTGACCAATTTCCGTAATTTCAAACCTCGTGTTAAAATTTGCCTGAAGACTCATGGGACATGATTGTGCTAAGTTTTATTTCCATTGGAAGTATCTTTTAACCTGTAGCGTATTTATTTACAACAAATAGCTCATAAGGAAGAATTTGTGTTATAAACACGCTGCAGAGTCTTATCATATTATATCAAAATTAGATAGAATTCAACAAAATTATTGCCTGTTAGTATTTAAGAAAAATCTTTCACCACTAATTTTCATTAATGTCGGTCTCTTGACGACAACCTCGACTGGCAGGTGCGCTTTGCGATCTGACTAGGCTCGCCGTTATCTCTTTTGGGCCACTTATTTTAACCCTAACATTCATTACTATCATTAGGTGGGATTGATGCCGTCATCAATTTTCTTCAAGTTATAGGCTGCTATCCAAACTTCTTCAACCAACAAGAGTCTTTTTCAATGAAAATTGACTTGCTAAATAAAACATAAATCAAATTTCATATGTTATATGAAATTACCCAATAAGTAGTTATAAGACCTAATAGTCCAGGAACTGTTTCCTCATTACATCGGATTCGCTACGCTCATCCTTCCGGCTTCAGATTCGCTTCGCTCATCCTCAGAAATACAAGTCATTAAATTTATACTTCAACACGTCTTCGGACTCACTTCGCTCATCCTCAGATAGTAAATACAGTCGTTTCATTCCCAGTGGTCATTTATCCAGACACTGACCACGCTCGATGCTGCTTAACTTTTATGATCCACCAAAAATCATGGATAAACTTGTCTTATAACGAAACGCACTACAACCATTTATTACTTCAAAGGATACACTTGTACCAAATTTCCGTTGTATAAATATTCCGTGATTTATGATTTTTGACATTTTTACTGTCAGTGACGTCATAAAATGCGGGTTAGTGATGCCATAAAAAAAATATTTCCTGAACTGCAGCGTTAGACTGATTTTGTTCAAAATTTCAACTCTCTAGCATAAATACGCGAAAATAACAAACACACACATACAGACAGACAACTTTGCAAAAACCACTCAGAAGGCCATAAAAACGTCTGAAACGGATAATTCCGGTGACGTTCCGGTTTAAGATTTTTTTGCAAACACAATACTTTTCCTTTATACCTACGGTATAAATAAGGCAAAGTAAAAACATAGTCTTCCTATCCAGAGTGGAGGCCTCAATATTTTATAAAATCGCACAAATTTCAGTTTTCTTGCAATAAGTGGTTTCCTGTGGATCGTGTGCATAACATGAAAAGAACATTTTTTAAAGATACTATACAATTTCCAATAAAACGAGTGTTTAATCATCAAAATCTGATAACTGCATCAAGAGTTATGGCTGTAGTTGTTTAAAACATGGTTAATTTTTGCAAAGGCAGGGAATTTATTTAGAAAATATTTAGAAAAAATATTGGATTTTTGGCCATTTAAAAAAATGTCATAACTTTAGTTGTAGTTATTAGATGTTGATGAAAAAAATACTTGTTTTATAGAACATTTTATCAGCTTTCAAAAATGTTTTCTTCGCGTTTTGTATACGACCCAGTGAAAACCACGTTTTGCAAAAAAACTGAAATTTGTGCGATCTCGAACATTTTGAGCAAACGTTCTCATATAAAGGACTCCACTCTAGATAGGCTGACTATGTTTTTCCTTCATAATTTAAGGTATATTGTCAGAAAAATTTGGTATGAAGTAGTACGAAATGAGTCACATTTTTTAGGCCTGTCTCTTGGACTTATAATAAGTAGCCCATTCTTTTGGAGCTTCAGTTACTTAATTCTGTATGGCTGCCACCAAACCAGGTAAATTGTTATAAATGATGATTCAAAATACTTATGAAAATTATTAAATACTTGTTTAATTTTTAACAATTTCACAACATTTCTCTTTTAATATATCATTGAGAATTCAAGGCTAAAAATCTCCAGGACAAGTGCAGATAATATTTCTTTTACTGATAATAAATAAACAATGAAATGCTTTATCAAAAGAAATTTATTAATATTTAATAATATTAGATACTCATGCTAAAATATTGTTATCTTAACATTTTTATTTCTTATTTATGTTATTAAATTTATTTCCTTAAATGTGATAACTGCGTATTTGTTTATTTACCTAGAGATGTTATTTGGTACAAGGATGTACTAATGTAAATAAAAAATTTAACTTTATCAATAAAAACGAGGATAAGATTTTTGTTTACATCTTTAATTAAGTAAGGATCAAGCTTCAAATTTTAGATCAAGGAAAATACGATCAGTTCGAGTTTTAAGTGTTCTCTCAATGCGACACTGATACTAAAATATTAGCATAAAAGTCTCATGTAAGTTTATGGTGTCAAGTGACTATAGGTTTATGAAATGTATAGAGTATAGAGTTCTATAGCTTCCCAAATCGGATTAAAATATTTATAATTGATAATTTTTTGACTACTAGGCTTGTTTAATACTTTTAGAAATAGAGGTAAGTACTAGATAGAGGTAAAAGTTTACTGGTAAGATTTTTGCTTTGATTTATTTTTAGTGAATTTTAATTATGAAAATGACGCTTATGAGGTTGTTTGGATGACGAAAGCGGTGGTAGGGAGTGAGAGAGGAAGGGAGGTGCTTTCCAAAAATATATATACTTATAAATATATATATTTATGTACGACATTTTCTTCCTTTCCTTCTATGGGACATGATAACACTTTTTTTGGATCTGAATGAAACTTATTACAAAAATTGTCCTCATAAATACCCAGGACTATTGTTTTTGTAAAATATTATAAGTATTAATTAGGAAAAGTAATAATGAAGACAGTTAATTAAGATTTCTCACTGTCCATTAAACTTAATTCTTAAATTATAAGTATTATGCGTCATTAACCCATAATAATTAGTTTTTCTTTTACCCTTCTAGAAACCCCACAGCTGAATATCAATATTTTAAGATATGGCTCAATCAAGTTCGGAAAGTTTAATTCATGACGTATTGAAGTTTAAATTAACCTTTTATGTTAGGGTTTAAAAAGTTTAAGTTAAGACATAAATTCAAAGTTCTAAAGTTTGTTTCGGACGTATGTTTTAAAAGCAAAACATAAGTTACACCGGTATTTGCATTCTAAGGCCACCATGAAGTTCTATCAGTTAAATTAATTTTGTTAAACATTCCAAATCGTCATAAATAGTCGCTTTTACGTCACAAAAACACGCATATTTAAGCGCATTACTGTCATATTTATCATAAATACCTGCGCACATGCGTAAAGCTGTCGTATGAAGTAGAACAGTGTCGTAAACTTGACTTTTATTAGCCATAAAAACCAAGTTGGAGTAAAATATCTTTTATATTAATAATTTACTATTTGAAATAATGTCGAATTATTGATTTTAAAGTCAGGCTACATTATTCATGTATTTGAACAAACATTTGTACAAATACAGTTTTTTTTATTCCCTACATAAAATAAACATTTTTTCACCACATAAATAAGGGGCCTCTGATACTAAGGACTGCATAATGGCCACATGGTTGTTGTCTTATATCAGATTTGCATATTAATAGTTTGTTTACATATCATTAAAAAAAACGTAATTTTTTTCATAAAGTATATATGAAGTAAGTAAGAAGTAAGTTTTTTTCATAAGTATAGTATATGTCAATCAATAAAATTAGAAATAATGCTAGTGACAGAATTATATTTAGTTATGTGTTAGCCTTACATAGTTAAATATACGTTTAAATTTTCTTTGTTATTCACTAATCACTCTGTCACTTTGTTAGTCACTAGTCACCCCGTCACTTTGTTAGTCACTAGTACTTCGTCAGTCACTAGTCACCCTATCACTATGTTAGTCACTAGTCACCCTGTCTCTTTGTCAGTCACTAGTCACCTGTCACTTCGACAGTCACTAGTCACTCTGTCAATTTGTCAGTCACCCTATCACTTCGTCAGTCACTAGTCACCTATCACCTCATGTTTCACTATGTCACCCTGTCTCTTTGTCAGTCACTAGTCACCCTGTCACTTCGACAGTCACTAGTCACTCTGTCAATTTGTCAGTCACCCTATCACTTCGTCAGTCACTAGTCACCTGTCACTTTGTCAGTCACTAGTCGCCTGTCACTTGGTCAGTCAAAATGACTTGAGTCACCCAGAAACCTCCGGCTAATCTAGCTAATGAAGACATCTCTTCGAAAATTCCTAAACTCCTACAAACCTTATTTTCCACATCCTGTAAGTTATTATTATGTTACTATATATATAATACGGCGTCGCGTATTTGGTTGAGAGACTGGGTAGCAGTAATCCCCAGAGACTGTCATATTGCTTGGTGGTCTTGAAAAGAACCGTTGGTACTAAGTCCGGGCGCGAATTTATAATGACAGTGGAGGAGAGCTCAGTTGTGACCTGATAGTCTGAGTAAGACAGCGGAAGCTAACCAACCAGCTAAACCTTAGGGGACAGCGTGGCTACCAAGCACAGATGTAAAGAGGGGAGCCGACGCAAAAATTCGACCACATTGATGCCAGGAAAAAGGTCTTATTAATGTTTTTTTGGTGCTGAATCGAATTAGAACCGGTTCGGAGTTGATGCGACCTCTCTAAAAGACTAAAATATTGTGGTAAATAACCGGAAAACAAAATTACAGCCGTTAAACAACAAATTTCGAGTAGGGTGTCGTTTTCTATGTTTTTGGGTGCGTTGAATCGAACAAATTCTGTGCGAAGTCGATACGACCACTTTAAGTGATCAAAAAGTCGAAAAAACGTTGGTGAACACCAGATTTAAATACAAATACTGTTTATATAATTTTAGAGCATATCCTGGGCCGCGAATCCCAGATCTCCGGTGCTGACATCGAGTGCTTATACGCTCGTGGCTACGGAGACAGACTTGTAAGCTTTATATTTGTTGAAAACTAGACAGTAATAACACGTTCGTTGTTCTAAATTTGCAACTTGATTATTTAACAAAATATTATAATCAGTATAAGTTCTATATTTTGAAATCTTGCCAAATAAATCCTTCAACCTTCAAGTTGTTAGTCCAGATTAAGTGCAAAGGAAGCCAAAGAAGTTGCAACTCTATTTGTAATAATTTAGACTTAACCAAACTTTAGCAAGTTCATTTCAAACTACAGACACACGTCAAGAATGACGGCTCTTAAAATTAGATAGTTTATTACCCGTCTAAGAAAACTAATTTAGTTGCACACATTATACTAACCACCAGTGTGGTCCGAAAAAAATTAAAAAAGATCAAAGGCCGCACATTTTTAACAAAATAATTTAATTAAGTTTCTTCGAAATATTAAGTCGCTAATTTTTTTGTGCTTCCAAAACGTCAAATTAAGTGACTATTAATTATTTCAGGTTTTTACGAAGATATGGATATCGTTTTGAGCTTATTTTTTGAATTAATGAATATTGGAAAATATAATTCATTTACCGTCCTGAAGTTTTAAATGTGTAATTTGATTAAGTATCTTTCTTCGACTCTATTAGTGCACTCCAACATGAGTATGCTAATGCTGTGAAATATTTACTTCGTTCACACGCGGGGTTTGGTAGGGTTTCAACTCTGTGTTCAACCCCTTGGAGGTTTTAACTCCAACTGTTTACACGTTATTTTTTACCGTGAAAAAAGAGTTTCAGGGTTGAAATTGAGGGTCCTGTATAGTGGCTAGAAATCATATAGAATTTAAAGTTTGGTCTTTCAGGATCTTTCCCGCAAAAGAAAAGGAAAATGTCTTATTTCAGTCATACTATCGAATTACATTACCATCTTTTCCAAACTTTGAGTTTTGAAAAGAACTGGACAGTTAAGATTAAATTATACCCAATTATAATTAAGATCAGTGTGGGTCCCCATTATTGCATAAATAAGAGTATATAATAATATATATATATATATATATATATATATATATATATATATATATATATATATATATATATATATATATATATTATATATATATTTAGTAATTGAGGTAGATGCATGTAGGTGATAGTAAAAAGTAGTTATTAGTGATAATGGGTGATTAATCCAAGTTCAATTTTGCATCACTTCCAGTATGGGACTGTTCCGTCTCATATCTAAGATGATCTTGATGATCTTGATGCTGCCTGACTTGCGTTATATATCAAAATAAGTCTTACTCAATTATTGGGGGGGGGGGGGTATAGGCAGTCAAAGAACTCAAAGAATTAAGCTACGACAGTATACTTTTTTAAACCTGAATTCATAAAATATGGTTACATTCTGAAAGTGCAACTCGATGTGAAATATGGTTATAAAGGATTTCTAGGTGGCTAGGACTCCCTACAGGCTATCCTATTAACTACAAAGTTGCATAAAGAAAACCTGTCTACCAAGGAATGTTAAGATAAAGGTTGTCAGTACATTGTAGGTTTTATTTACGTCACCCGATGAAACAACGAAAATCATAGTGAACACGTGTTTAGTATCCATTGAAACTTTATCGCCTTTGTTTCTGTCTAAAACAAGACGCCTTCGGCCTCTTTGCCTCTCTGCTGCCTCAACACTCGGGGCCGTTTCGCGGCCACATGGTTTTTGTACTTTATCAGTTTGTCATATTAATGGTTTATATAAGTGGCATACTGCCACGATATAAGTGAATTATCTAATGCATTAGTGAAAAAACGTGATTTGTTTACATTATGTCAATTAATGGCATTGTTTTGTATGGCATATATATGTCAATCAATAAAACCAGAAACTCATGCTGATAATAAAATGAAACCTCGTATTTATGTGAACCATACATGGTAGGATACGTGTAAATAATGTTAGTCCAATTTAAACACTATATAAAGATTTGCGATTTTTTGAAATGTTTTTGGGGTTACTATTGTGGGTTAATGACTTTACACATATTCCATAAAAATTGGGTTCAGGTCATTAGCAAGGGTGATTAGTAATGGCCAAGTCACAAAATGAAACGTCAAGCCTTATATAATAATGCTTGTAAATACAAGCAATATTGGGAACCTACGGCTTGGCTTTTTCAATGATCTCACAACTTTTACGCTAGACTTGGCTCTTTTTTTACATTCACGTGTTGTTGTTGGGATAACGCATTACTATACGTCAACTTGAAAGTGTAATTTAAACAAAAAATGGTTTATCTCCAGACAGTGTATAGTGTAAAATTTATTGACTAGTTTTTAGAGAGTAAAGAAACACTTTTCACTCCCAAGGGAGAAAAGTTACTTTTTACTCCCTTGGGAATAAAAAACGTTTCTTATTATTGGGTTATTTTAGCCAATTGTATCAATTTTTTTAGGGAAGTGGTATTCTCTTAGTTTTTACAGGTGACTAATCAATTTGGTACTTTTTCCGGGGGTGCCACCCTTGAAATTTATTAGGGGGACTCAACCAAAATATTTTTTTTTACTGGCTCAAAATCCGTTTCAGGTCAAACAAAGTTGTGTGGAGCAATATTTTTTTGGGGGGCAGCATTCCAAAAAATTATAAGGTGGAGGGCAACCAAAAAAAAAAACAATATTGTCCCAAAATCCGTTTTTAGGTCAAAAGAAGTAGTTTGGAACATTAATTTTTTTTTGATATTTTGGGGGCAGCACGCCCAAAATTTATAAGGGAGGCCGACCAAAAAAAATAATTTTACTGGCTCAAAATCCGTTTCAGGTCCAAAAAAGTTGTTTGGAACAATACATTTTTATTGAGGGTAACAATAAATTTATAAGAGGGTCCGACCCAAAAAAAAATGAGAATAAAATACAACAAAACGTATTAAAATAAAATCAACGTCTGCACCTTGGGAGTTAAATGCAATTTTCCCCCTCCCAATTACCTCCCTCGGCTTTACCTCGGGAGTTAATAGTCATAATTCTTCGGCTTTTCCTCGGGAGTTAAACACATAAATCCCAATTTACTCCCATGGTGCACAAATAACTATTGTGCGATCCCATTTTGTCACCGAATGGATGGGTGACACTAAATGGAACATCATTGCATCAAACATAACACACATAAGATTTTGCCGCTCCCACTACTAAATTCACTGATGATACATCTAACATCTACCTACATCTAACTAACCTTACTCCACTACCTAATAAATATATGTCTAAAATAAATATATTTAGACTAACTTTAGACTTCCTAATGGTGTTTAAAAATAAGCCGTGTAATGACTGAACATCCCATAAAAAAGCCCCCGGCGCCGCTCCAAAAAAGCCCAGCAAAAATAAAAAGATACCTTCATTTCAAAGTAAGTCACGCCGCAAATGCTTCTTCAGTGAATGGACTTAACGAAACTTGATAATTTGTAACTTTATTTTACCTTATGAATGAATACTTGAAACATGGTGGTAGTAAATATTGCATTTTTTTTATTATAATTGGAATTAGATTAAGTTAGGAGTAATAAATTATTTTAAGGAGATAATTTGAAGTTTTTTGACTGTTTCTGTAAATGTCTTCAAAATGTGATTTAAAGAAATCTTCTATATGTAATGAAATTTATTTTATTTGAAATTTCATTTCAAATAACATGTAATTTTATTTGAAAAGTGCATAAATTGTATTTTAAATTCTATCTCGAACTATTCTAAATTTAATTTTTACTTTTCCTCATTTATACCGTTGGTATACAGGAAAAGTATTGTGTTTGCAAAAAGTCTGAAACCAGGATGTCACCGGATTTATCCGTTTTATGCGTTTTATGGCTTCCCGAGTAGTTTTTGCAAAGGTGTCTGTTATCTTCGTAGCTACTAGTGTATTCATGCTAAAGAGTTGAAACTATGTACATAAATCAGTCTATACATACCGTTCTAGTTGTGCTATTTGGAAGTTATCTTCTTATGACGTCATTAACCCGCAATAATGACAGCGAAAATTTCGAAAAATCACAAAACGCGGAAAACTAATGTGATCTACTTGAGATTTAGCCAGGTATAAAACTAACATTTGTGCCAAGTTTCATCTCATTATCAGTATTAGTTTAATTTTTTAAAAATTGTGAAATTTCAGAATATGATCTAATTGAGTTTAATAGTCCTGCTGGTAATTTCTTCCATTTTAAATTATTAAAATTCGGATTTTAATAATTTTTAGCGAATTTTTGTACAGCCAATGACGCTTATTAGATAGTTTGGATGACGGATTTCTTAAAGGGTGTAAAGGAATCACTTTCTGTTTGATAAGATATACTTCAAACATATATTTTCATTACAGTTCCGACTTCTTTCTTTATGAAGTGGTATCATGTCATCTATGATCTTTATGAGTTGGCCAAATCAGATCTTCATTCTTCATAGCTTTAGCTCTCTAGCGTGTTGTGTTGTAGTGCCATGAGAATATATATAATATATATATATATATATATATATATATATATATATATATATATATATATATATATATATATATATGTGTGTGTGTATATATCGCTCCTAAGCCCTGTCACAAGTCCGGGACCCTAGCAGAATGCAGTTTTGTCTTCATTTATCAATATTATATTTACTGACTCATCCTGTCATATTTTACTTATTGGTAGCTGATGATTGCGTTTTGTCCAATTCTTCGATCACTCATGGTTCACCTGAGAACTGCTCTATCATTTGACTTTTGTCATTATTGATGGCTCGTCTTGAATCATTTTAATGAAAGTCTGTGCGAGTTCAGGCTGTCTCGACGCCCTGATAATTTAGACGGATTAAACATAGGGGGACATCACATTATGTCGAGCCATCAATGAATCAAATGTCAATTGATGAAGCAGTTCTAGGATGTAGCACATTTTTCTCTTACATCATTTTCTTAATGTCTCTCGCACAGTTATATTGCGTCATATACAAATATAATATATATATATATATATATATATATATATATATATATTATATATATATATATATATATATATATATATATATATATATATATATATATATATTGACTTCATTTTTGCTAAATCTTAAATTAATCGACAAATATTTCCGTGTCATATAAATTTTAATTTATCATTAATACCAGTTAATAACGTCAAATAAAAATATTTTTTAGATATCACAACTAGACGTAACGATTTATTTTTGTACCAAGCTTTAACTCTCTAGTCTAAATACGCTGAGAGTTACATTGTTAACTTATGCACACACACACTATAATTTACAGAGACAGGAGGTCTTAAAAACAGACAATTCACGTAAAATTCCGGTTTTTCCATATACCTACAGTAAGAATAAGAAAAAATAAAAAATAGTATAATGTTTTAATTAATACGGCTATTCTTCTACAGTTTTTGAGTGATCAATTTTGTTGAACATCATCAAGTATGGTTAGTAGATGGATGGATTACCAGTAAGGTTAAATCTGAGCTTTCCAGTCTCAGCACGAGCGAAACGATTTTAATTCAATTATTTGGGTGCCTCTTGGGTACAAACTTGAGGACGAGCAAAGCGTTCGAAGAGGCGTTGATGAAAGTAGCGAATCCAATAAGGTGTAGAATAGTTCCGAGTTACCCCGTACCCGTTTTATTCAGTTCGGACAACGAAGTTGTTCCAACCAAAAAGTTATACTAATTATTAATTTTCTCTAAAAACACTCACACCCGATTTCTTAATATGATTAATCACAAAAACATAAAAATATACATTTCTTCACGAACAAAAAGATCAGAATCATATGAAAAATTAGCTTGCCGGGACCTAGCAAGGAGCATGTCAGACTAAGTGACAGAAACATTTGTAAATCCCTAAAGTAGAAATAAATTTGAAATAATTTTCCATATTTATAAACATTTAAGTCGTTTAAAGTTTAAGATAAGTTTGGAAAGTGGGTGTGAACTTAGATTAATAATGTTAGTGCTACTCAAGGGGAGTGAATTTTCTTTGGAATATTTTACTTAACAAACATTTTCTGTACAATCCAACTCATGCTAAGCTTTATAGTTAATTTATTAGTATTTTTCAAAGGAAATTCGCTTAACCTGCGTTATTTAAGCAAATTTATGCTGATGTATGTAAATTTCATCCGGTTGCCAGTGGCGCTAGATTAAAATTAAAAATTTGTCACGCTTAAATAAAAGAAAGAATGGATAAAGAACATGTTTTATGCCATTTCTTCGATTCATTTATAAATGGCATCTACTATATCATAAATTGAAGCATTTAATATTCTTTTTTTCTGTTAATATGATAAAATTTGTCTGTATGATATTAGGCTGCTACAAAATTGGTTTAATTAATTTTAAATCATATAAGCACGGAATTAAAGATTGTTAGGGGTAATCGGCAAGAGGTAGGAAAAAATTGTGATGAGGTATTAATGGACATTAAAAGGAGCTATGATAAGAAAATTTAATGACTCCTATAGGTAATCATGCTTTGAATCAACATCTGCTTTACTCTTATATAGTCCAAGAGCCGGACCTGAAAACAATTTGACTCATTTTTTTTTTGCCCGGATTACCCGCTTCGACATCTAGGTCCTTAGCGGTAACCACTCCATCCACCCGCGGTCTCTTACATCGGGTATTCCCCCCAACTAACCCTGTTGGAGGTATCTCCTGTGTTTTCAAACTTGAAAATAACTACGTGTAGGTGTAAACTCATTTTGTTCTACTTCAAACAAAATATTTCTAAAAATATACCTTAAAGTATGAAGAAAAAACGTAGTCTGCCTATCCAGAGCTGATCTTCATATGATTTTGCACATGCTCCAAATTTGCACTATTTTCAGTTTTCTTGAAATAGGTGATTCCCTGTTAGTCGTGTGAAAAACATGAAGAGATCATATTTAAAAAACGATAAAATAATCTATAAAATGAGTCTTTAATCATCAAAATCGGATAACTGCAATAAAAGTTATGGCTCTTTCAAAAACACTAAAAAAATGCTTAATTTATGAAAAGTGAGGGAATTTCTTCGGAAAAATATTGTTTTTTTGTGCATTTTTTTTTTTGCTATTTAACAAATTTCATAATTTTAGTTGTATTTATCCGATTTTGATGAAAAAACACTAGTTTTATAGAAAATTTTATTAGCTTTAAAATATGTTCTCTTCATGTTTTGTTCACGACCTAAAGGAAACCATTTATTACAAGAAAACTGGAATTTGTGCGATTTTCTAATATTTTGAGCGAGCGCATTTATATGAAGGACTACACTCTGGATAGGCACTATGCTTTTCATAATTTAAGGTATATTTTCAGAAAAAAATGGTTTGAAATAGTACAAAATGTCACATTTTTAGCCCTGGCTCTTGTACTATTAGATCTATAACCCTTTTACCGTCAAAATGCCTTTTTAAAATCTTCATTCCACTTTGCAGTGAATCAAAGCAACAAAATGAGGGATTTACCGATTTAATTTAATAAAGAATTGTTACGCTTTCTAGACTTTTTCTAGATAAAGATCTAGATGGAGTTCTGGGATATCTCGGAACTTTTCCGCTACACCAATCCTCCCTACTTCAGACTTGCTTCGCTCGTCCTCAGAATATACAATTTGTCAAATTTGTACTGCCAAACCTCTTCGGACTCGCTTTGCTCGCCCTTAGATAGTAAATACATTCGTTTTATACTTAGCAGTCAACCATCCAGGCACTGACCATGCTCAATGCTGCTTAACTTTTATAATCCAACAAAAATCGTAAATATACTTGTCCTATTGACTTAAAACTTAGTGTACTTATTTATTACGTAATGGTATATACTTGCACTAAATTTCAACTCGGTTGCGTCATTTACCAATTATTTATTTATTTTTTTAAATAACGTACTCGAGCCATTTGATAAAATTTGAACTAATGCTAATAATAAGATGAAACTTGACACATATGTTAGTCTTATACCTGGCTATATGGGTGCTTAATCTCAATCTGATTATATCGTATTTTTTCGCGTTTTATGATTTTTCGGAATTTTTACTGAATCATTGCAGGTTAATAACGTCATATAAAATTATTTTCCGTCTAGCACAGCTACAGTGGTAGACTAATTTTTTTTCAATGTTTCAACTCTTCAGCTTATTAAACTGGGAGGAGCAACGATGATAATAGACACACTTACAGACAGATACAGAACTTTGTGAAAAGCACTTAGGCCTTAAAAACACCTGAAACAGATAATTTCGGTGTCATCCTGGTTTTAGATTTTCGCTAACACAATAGTTTTTCTATATACCTATCCTATAAATGAGAAAAAAGTGCCATTAAAATTAAAATTTCGTTGACCAACACATTTATCATTAATTTAAATATTAATAATGATAATAAACAGTTAGGTCCAGTAGTTACGTTTGAAATGGAACAAAATTGTGAAACACAGAAACACCGAGTAAAAAAGACTCACTATCTCTAAGAATCAACAAGTTGTAACATTGTACTTGGAGTTAATAAAATCTTAAAAGAGCCATCAAAATTGATGAAGACATCATCTAAATCTCTCAAGGAGTGAAATGGTCACGACTTGGAAATCTCTCCAAATAATTTTTAAATTAAAGAAACTCTTTGAAAACGCAATAATATTTTAAATTATGTTGTCAAAGTAACATTTCCGACTTCGAATATTTTTTTGAACATCTTAGCGTGAAAAATTGCAAATCCCAATAAAACTGCAGGACTTTTAACCGAACCTTAAAAAAATACTTAAAAACCATGGCGCCATCAATTTATAAGGATCAAAAATGAATGTTCAAAACACACTTTTTATACACCTGACAGTCAAAAAAGATCACTTTTATGAACTGTCATTAAAATATCCATAAAATGTCATGAATATGGCTCCATAAAAGTAGGACTTAAGTAAAAATTTAAGTATGCGGTCTCATTACCCAAAACCCATCATGGGTGGCTTAGCACAAATTGTTTTCTTTTTACTTTTTGTTTGGGTTCTTTAGAAATACCAAAAAGATTTTTTTTGTAAGTCATTAAAGTACTTGCAGGGCGCTTAAAAATACATAAAGTAATAAAAAGTGTCATGAAGTTGGTACTTTATTGGTTTAAAGTTCGTATTATAAAGTTTTATTGAAAAGGGATTCGCACATAAACCAAAATTTGCAATCAGTGATCGTGAAGTTCTCATACAAGTTTCGCTCATATGCATTGCTCTTATTGAAAATGAGAAATTTTAATGCAAATCATATTTTGCATAGCGGGGTTTAAAAGTTTTTCCTTAGTTGCACTGCTTAGTTTATAGAATTCCATCTTAAATTTCTATAAAAATAGGCTTTAATTATGTATGTTACAAAATGTATTTAGTTTAGAACTATTGTTCAGCCAACAATTATTGGCTGAATTATTAAAACAAAGTAAATTCTATATTTTGTAAAATATAGAATTAAAGGCTACCTTTATTTAATCATTTAAGGTTGAGGGGTTAGTTATGAGTGAAGCCTCCCCAAGAAAAACATTATAGCAAAGTTATAGCAATTTCTTAGACCAAACATTTTCCTTAAAATCAATTTCCAATATTCCTTCAAGATATGTTAAGTATCAGCTGCCGAGAAACCTACTATTACATAGTAATAATATGGGGGGAGTTTAAACTTTATTTAGATTAAACTCGGGTGTTTAAAGTCCATTAATTCTGTGTATTGGCCGCGTACCTTAACCACTATATACACCACGGGTGACTCCAACTACATAAAGAGACCAAACAATTTCTGTGGGAGTAATATCAATGGATTCACCTCAAGCTCACCGGTGGATAGAATTTCTTCCCCCGGTGGATTTTAGAAGCGTATAACCCTTTATGTAATACAAATGTGTTTTAAATTTCGTTTCAATACCCCAAGTATATCTTAGCTTTTGTTGAATCATGAAAATTGAGCAGCATCGAGCGAGGTCAGTGCCTGGATGGGGGATCGCTGCAAATAAATGTATTTACTGTCTAAGGACAAGCGAAGTGAGTCCAAAGACATGCTGCAGTGAATTTGGTGATTTTTACATTCTAAGTACGATGGAAGCAAATCCGAAGTAGTGCGTATGAGCGAAGCTAATCCGACGTGGGGAAAAAAGTTCCCAGGTATCCCGAACCCAATTTTTTATAATAATAATAATGCTCGTTTGTAGCCTTGCGGCTCATCAGGGATAACCCCTGCGGGAACCACCTCGGGTGGTGGTAGTAGCTACCATTACGCTCAAAGTGTATTCTAAAGCTATAATGGCTATAATTTATCTCAACTATAATCTTCTATAGTTGAATCTTCTATAGAGCGTAACCTGGGATGCGAACCCCAGACCTCCGTGGGTGTCAAAGGTCAGTGTAAAAACTAACGCCTTAACGACCTCGGCCACGGAGGCGGATTTTTTTATAACCTTATTGATTATTATCTAAAATTAATGTTTTAGATATAGTGCTCACACAGGTTAAAGTGAATAGACAGGCTTAAGACGGGTCACTAGGTTGGTGATACACCTTTGTGTGGTAATAAAACCTTCAATATTTTAGTGATCTTTGCTTTATGATTTTCTGAGTTGTTAACAACACGTAATGACAACTAAACGAAAATTGGTAAAAACCAGAAGCATATCATAACAACATGTGATACGAATAATTAAGATGCAATTTTGCTTCTAGTTTTGACCTGATCTACCTCGGTGAGAACATTGGAAAGATCATCTATCTCGTAGCAATCATCAATAAAACACATCCACTTTTGTTTTCCAATTTTAACAAATAAACTTTATTTTTAATCAAAATACTGAGGAATCGTAAAATTTTGTTGTAAAAACACAGTGGGTGGCGCTATTAAACTATTAAAAAACGCTACTATTTTTATACATATTAAAAAACCGAAGAAATTTTAAGAAATTAAGTCCCAAAAAAGTTCTTGATAGCCGTTTTAATGATTTATGGAGCCTTAAAGCGTTTAAAGATGTAATTCCGCCGTTTTTATTTATTACTGTTTTTTTTCTTACAGTATTTTATTTGAGTGGCCTAAGGGTACTCGGCCTCGGACTATTAGAAACGGTGTTTGAAATATTTTAAAGGTCGCGGATTCTAAAACAAAAAATACTTCTTTTAAAAAAAATTAAGCAGGAAGACCTTAGGATTCTTTTATGTGGTTTATTTGAATTTGATGTTGAAAGGCAGTCAAAGACAACACTCGACTTTTCAGCGACACAAAATTATATGTGACACCACAGATGTTAGTGACACCTAAGTTACATCTAATTACAATATAATTATTGACCCAACACGCAGTAAAATCGATATACATTATTCCGTTACAATCCTATCATGGTCTTAGACCTTTAAAATAACGTAAAACATGGTCCTTAAATGTTATGATAAGACAAAAAGAAGAAGTTTAGGAGCAAGTCCTGAAGAACCTGTGACTCATTTTGTACTACTCTAAACCAAATTTTATTGATATACATAAAGAAAAGGCATACTGCTTATCCAGAGTGGAGCCTTTCATAGACTGCGCATGCTCAAAATGTTAGAAAATCGCACAAATTAGAGGTTTCTTAAAGTAAATGGTTCCCTGTTAGTTTTGTGCAATGCTTAGAGTGCTTATTCATCAAAGTTATTGCATTTGAAAGATGCACAAAATTTTTTTAATTAAATTCCCTGACTTTGCAGAAATTAACATTTTTTTAGTAGGTTTACAAATGTCATAACTTTGGTTGCGGTTATCCAAGTTTGATGAATGAAGAATCAATTTATTGAAGCTTTTATCAACTTTAATAGATGTCATCTTCAAGTTTTGCACAAGATTCACAGGGAACCACTTATTTCAAGAAAGCTTAAATTTGTGCGATTTACTAAAATTTTTAGCATGCGCAATCTTACGAAGGGCTCCAGTCAGGATAGGCAGACTATTCTTTCCTTTCATTATTTTTTCACGTATATTTTCAATAAAATTTTGTTTAAAGAAGTAGAAAATGAGAGGTTTTTTTCTAAGGTCTGGCTCTTGGACTATAGTTATACTTTTTTAACAAGATATAACAGGGCCCTTGATGGTTATAATGAGATAAAACATAGTCCTTAACGTTTTAAATAAAATAAAAACGCGTTCCCAGAATTTAATATGAGGTAAAACATGGTTCTAGACCTTCAAAAAACATGGTTCTAGACCTTCAGAGGTAAAAACATGGTTCTAGACCTTTAAAGGTAAAAAATAGTTTTAGACCTTCAGAGGTAAAAACATGGTTCTAGACCTTTAAAGGTAAAAAATAGTTTTAGACGACTGAGGACCTTAAACTTGGTTCTAGACCTTCAAAGGTAAAAAATAGTTTTAGACCTTCAGAGGTAAAAACTTGTTCTAGACTTAGAGGTAAAACATGGTTCTAGACCTTCAAGGTAAAAACATGGTTCTAGACCTTCAGAGGTAAAAACATGGTTCCTTAAAGGTACCTTCTACCTTTAAAGGTAAAAGTTTTAGACCTTCAGAGGTAAAAACTTGGTTCTAGACCTTCAAAGGTAAAAAAATGGTTCTAGACCTTCATAGGTAAAAACGTGGTTCTAAACCTTTAAAAGTAAAAACATAGTTCTAAACCTGTATAACCGTAAAGTCATCATCTGAGACCTCTAAAACGAGGAATAACATGGTCCCAGATATAAAATTTATGAAATATGTGTAACGTCACTAACCCTCAAAAATGACCCCACAATCATTTCAAAAAATCACCAATCGTCATGTAGTGTTTATATTGGAAGGATATTTTTTACACATTTACTAATATGTATGGTTCGTAAAAATACAAAGGTCCGTTTATGTTATCAGTATTAGTTCTGGTTTTATTGATTGACATGTACAACAAACAAAGAGCACTTTAACATTAATTGACATAATGTAAACAAATCAAGTTTTTTCACTATTATATAACATACGGCTAAAGTCGGTTAACAGCTCGGCAAAATCTCAATGCTTTCAACCCTTTTTTTAATAAAAAACCCTTCTTTCAAGTAACAAAAAATCTCTATTCTGACAACAATGAAAGTCAGGTTATGTTTTGAATTTTAATATTTGTTTTTATTTGGTATCGAATTTTTTTATTTTTTAAAAATTATTTATTTACTTTTTAAGTAGGAATATTGTTGTATCTTTTAAATTTACCTACTAAGTGTTGCTTTAAATTTGTTCGGAAGTATGAATTAAATGGAGTTAAAGTTGTTAATTACGTAATGAATTAATTCATAATATTTTTATGATAAAAGTTCATTTAAATCGTCAGCTATAATTACTTATTTTTTATAGATTGATATTTACTGCTTATTTTTACTGAAATATGCATTTAAAAGTACAATTGTCTATTATTAACGGCTTACTTTAATTAAATAAATGACGTTTTAATTTTGCATAATGTATTGTTCTTGACATAGTTATATCTTACTTTATTCCAAAACCAACTGCTTTTTTGTGTCAAGTTCCTATAATTAAATGCGTATTGTTTCATATTATTAAAAAAATATGACATAATTCGCAGATTAAACTCAAACAGAATGAAACAAAACGAAAATAACTCTCAAACAAATCAAAATGCACAATGAGGGAAATAAAAACGACGCGACGTTACAAATGTTTACAACCAGTGTTGCCTTTTTATTATTTTATTTTCGAAAAATGTATTTTATGTACCGAGGTTGGCATAAAGTAAAGGGGAAGGATTATATATATTATATATATAATATATATTATATATATATATATATATATATATATATATATATATATATATATATATATATATATATATATATATATATATATATATATATATTTATTTATGCATATATGAACGAGATTTTTGTGTCCTAGACGTTTCTGTGGGACACAATACCTTTCGAATGCTCTCTTGGATCAAAATGAAACTTGGTACAAATATCAAACTAATGTCCCGAACCCGGTTGTTTATAAAGTATGTGTAACGTCATTAACTCACAAAAATGACCCCACAAATAGGATCACGAATAAGTGTTTTGATTGGGCTATGCATTGTTGTATATATACAACAATGTATGGTGCACAAAAATACGAATTTACATTTTATTATTAGTATTAGTTCTGGTTTTATTGATTGACATATATATGTCAAACAGAACAATGTCATTAATTGACATAATGTAAACAAATCAAGTTTTTTTCACTGATACATTTGAAAATTCGCTTTTATCGAGGCAGTATGCCACGTATATAAACCAGTAATATAACGAACTGATAAAATACTAAAAATATGTGGCAGCGAAGCGGCCGAGAGGGGCCGCTTTTAATCTATTTGCTTTATCTTTTTAATCTTTATTTTTTTAAACAAAAGAAGGATGAAAAAAAATTTAAATTAATTCAATTTTTATAAGTCATTAATGGCGTGTAAGAATATCATAAAAACATTTTCCGTATGGTACAACTAGACCTAATGATTGGTTTTGTCTAAGATTTTAAGTCTCTTGCATAAACTAACTGAAAGCTACGTGATAACTGACACACACGCGCATGCTTACACACACGCGCATACTTACACACACGCGCATACTTACACACACGCGCATACTTACACACACGCGCATACACACGCATACTTACACACACGCGCATGCTGACACACACGCGCATACTTACACACACGGGCTTCAGTTAAAATCCGGGTTTCGGATTTTTAGTTTAAATATTGTTGTCTATTACACTTGTGACATTAACTTATCACAAGATGACTATAATTTTCGACAGGGCGTCAAACATGCCAGTCATCTACAAAACCCTAAGCTGTTAGATGTTTAGAATCAATGTGTTAGATATTTATAAGGTGATTCAATTCGATGTAAACAAAACAAACGCATTAGGAGGTTATAAGCTGACTGACTTTATGTAAATGACGTGTGACGTCATTGCAGGGAATATATTTACTATTTATTCCTGCAATGACATCAATTCTGGACTATAACCTCACATATCAAAAAATTGATTTATTCATAAAATCCCAATTGAATAACCTTACAAATTCTATCAGCTTGGTTTAGAATAATATTATTATTATTTGTATTAAGTTATATTTCGTTAAATTAATCTGGTCGCGTAGCTCATATAACTAGAAATATAATACTTCGGTATAAATGTTGTCTTTATATGTCTTCTATATTACTTCAGTATAAATTGTAGTAACCTGTAGAGAAAAATCCTTCCCACGATTTATTGTTAAGGTTTAAAAGTATTTTTTGTCGACATTCTTGTATTTGTTGCTCCAAAGACTATTTGAGTTTGCAACTTAAGCTGTCTTTCGTCATTTGCTTTATAAGCGGAGCGGTTGCTATCTAATTAGGAAGAAATTGTATGGATCTTGAAAGATCTTAAACCGTAGATACCTCTTATAGGACCTAGGTTAAAATCATAGGTTTAAACTATTCTATGTTGAAACCATGGGCGTTAATTATCCTAGGTTGAAAACATGAGTTTAAACTACCTTAGGTTTGAATCGTGATTTAAACCTATCTCAGTTGAAACCATGGTTTACAATATCCTTGGTTGAAACCATTGGCAAGAGCTTATCATCGTTATCAGCTATTTCATTTTAAGTCTTCATGCTGTCCAGTATATATTTACTCTTGCTATGCCTTAATATTTCTTCCGTGAAGAATTTTTACTATATTTTTTGATACTACCGACTCTTGCAAAACATTAATTGTTGATAAAATAAATATCTTGGTTTTAACTAGCACTAACTTATGTGTTACAATAATTTATCACATTTTATGGGTCGCCCCCGGGGTCTTGACTCGTTGATGTCTCGACACTACTTAAGCAGAATCAGTACTAGGAGAGTCACGTGACCTATTTTTGTCCTGTACAAACTCGTCGTTATATCGACACATGACATGGTTTAACGATGTCTCGACATGTGATAGATAGTCTCGGCACTACATAAAATCGACTTACGGTGGCAAGTTTTCTCGTAGTTTCGACACCACAATGTCCCGACACCAAATATTTTTCTTAGTCTCACGATTCGTTTGTTTCGACGCTTGATAACCTCGATACTTTCACTGAATCATGTGTCAATGTAATGTCGTATCGAGACATTTAAGTGTCGATGCAACGTAGAATCCTGCCAGGGTGAAAATATTAAAAATAAATATATCCAGACCCCATCGATCGACACATGATTCAGTTAAAGTGTCGATACAACGTAAAGTCCTGCCACGAAAAGTGTCGACGTTGTGTAGTGTCAAGACATCGACGTGTCGACACTACGTTATCACCGTAATGTAATATGTAAATTTGTAATTCTCACTAACCAAGATTCATGACGCACATATTTTATTCAAGTAATACATGTTGATGGGTGCAAGAAACAATCCTTAGCTGTATAATCTTTAAATAAACTAAAAGTGTTAATTTTAAATCCTAGGATTAAAACTGAGAACATTAATCTGAGATAAAATGAACATTAATTATGAAAACGTCGTATTAATTATTTTCTATGTAAATAAATAAAGTAAATAAATTTTTACTTTGCATTATATTTGCCATGGAATTATTATTTAACAAAGACTTTAAGAATTTACCAAGAGACGTATTGTGCCAACCATTCATGTTTTGCTTAACTCGGTAGTATCAAATGATATAAATTATTATTAAAGTAAAATGTAAAACAAAAATAGTAAATATAAAAATGTTTACTTCGTAATATGAGTAGGTAGGTAAGAATATAAAAAAATTAAAACAAATTAAGTTTATAAATGGTTTTTATTTATTTAATTTCTTTTTTTACTTATTTTTTAATCTAAAGACATTATTAGTGTTTGTTTTTTAAATTCATAACATCATGCTTGTAATACTGTATGGGTTACAACAGGCAACAAATACATTTAAATAGCGTTTATTCTTGCGTTTTTTTACATAAAATATTTTCAGATAAATTAAAAAAATATTCTGTACTCAAAGAATTTTAAAAACAAAAGATCTATGACAAAAGCCCTAAAATTCAAGAAGTTATGTTGTGCGATTTTTCACAGAAAATAAGTAATATTGAGACACTATTGCAATAATAAGTTTATTAAATTTATTTATTTTAATTAGTTTTTGTATTATTTTGAAATTGTATTGGTTTAAAATATATGGCACAAATTATGGCACTAAAGAAACATATAACAAATTGAGTAACAATTTTAAACAGAAAAAGTTAAAATTATATATAATTTTTTTATTTGAAAAATCAAAAATATGTTTAAAAGTTTTACATTCAAACTAAATGTTTGGGCCAAATAAATTGTACAATTAAATTCTGTCAAATTATTTTTATTTTTTTTAGCTTTCTTTATTTTTCAATTTTAGGTAGACTTATAGTAAGCAGATCAGTCTATCATGGTAAACATATGTTACATAGTTACAACATCCATAAGACAAAACGGAAATTTTATTGTTTAGGTATGTCATTATTCAAAAATAATTAAAATAAATCATTAATACGGTAGAATAAATATGTATATTCTGAAGCAGAGAATACAATTTTTTACAGAAGATATAGTAAATGAATTAGAGAATTATAATGGTATTTAAGATCATTACTTATTATTAAGAAAAAATTATTCCAATAATATTAAGTAGGAATTTTTCTAAATTAATACTAATTAATGTTCTTAAATATCATGTTTGACAAGTAATATTTATGTTACTTATTTTAATTATAACTGTCTAAACTTCTTAATTTGTATGACATAAAGAAATAAAATTCTGAATGATCATTTTTATTTTTCCTGAAAATAAAAAAAAAATTGAACACAATTTGTATTAATTATTTAAAAAAATAATATGTTTAAAAATCGAATAATAGTATAATATGTTTTATGTTTTGATACTTATAAAAATTATAATACAAAAATTAAATATATTACAAAAGAGCACAAATTTGGAATGAAAATTGCAATAAAGCCTTCACAAAATCAATTGGTTGCTAAAACTTAAGAAGTTTACAACTGAAATTCACCAAACATGTTTAAATAGTAATTAGCACTGTCGACTACTCCCTACTACCGATTTTGGTTATTCACTGTGGAAGAGGTATCACTCGTGCTAATATACTTACTCATCTTGACATTTTTGTTTTTACTTTATTGCAAGTTTCCTTCCGCGGAGAGGGAAAAGGAAGGAAGTAAATAAATTAGAGTTTATAATTAGTAAAAAAATAAAAAGGTAAAATTGTAAACTAAAAAATTGGTAAAGCTAAATACACAGTAATAATTACCAAAAATATGTTTACATTAGTGAAAAGAAAGAAAATTTTATGTTCAGTTAAACTCTAGACCGTATTGAATAGCTTTTAAAATAGCAATTAAATTGGGATTCTAGAATGACATTAGGATCAATTACTTTTTTAATTTTGGTCTATGGCTATAATTATGCTCTCTATTATTATATAATAGAGTACAGTGCTAAGTGACACCAAATCTTTTGGTAGTCATTTGTATTTCTGTATTATATTCAAAGAATATATTGATAAAGAAAGTGGGCCCTGAGATTTATTATTTTGGACAAGAAAATGTAAGTTCCGAAGCCAGTTAACAGGAGCGCTAGTGAGTTATTTGTTTAATAGCTTCACTACTTCAACTACGAGAATGCGCCACTGCCGTTTTATTTTAAGCAAGCTACTTCTGGTACAAAACTGTTTAATCCAAATATTTAGTTTATATTTTAATGGCCAATTTTAAGTAGATACTTGTGTCGTTCAACTGGTAATTAAAAACGAAATGATTTCACAATACTAACTTAGAAAAGTGGGAAGATTGTTACGGTAAGGAGAGTTAGTTTCAGAGCTGCCGCTAGATGACAGCACCGATTTTACCCCCAGCTTCTGTCTGACTCTCTCGTATACCTTCCAACATTCTTTACCTAATATCCTTTGATTTTTTTTTAGAGTTTATTTACTCATTGAATTATTACAACAAATATTTCAGGATAAATTAAAAGTTTAAAAAAATCATTGCATTAACATTTTCATATAGATACGAAAAACATATTTTTGATAATTTTTACTTTTATTATAAAAAATTACAAACAAATATATACATTTATAGAAAAAATTTATAGCCATTCATAATGACTGAGTATTTTCTTTTTATAATTTAATGCTTACAAAATTTAATTTTTTTTATATATTATAATAGGCCAAACAGTATATATGATTGTTTGTATAATATTGTTAATTACATCGGCGTAAAAAATAATAATGTTTTTATTTATTTATATTTTAGAGGGTAAGAAAATTTAATGTTTATTAAATTTTTAATTATTTATTAATTTCTTACAAGTCAAGTAATGCTGATTTAGTGATTTACGAAAAATACATCAATTTATTTTTATCTTTAAAAAAAATTCTACTATGATTTAACAAAAATCTAACTGGGTTTGCTGATTTTTTCTTCAAAATATATAAAACTACGCTAAAAAAACAACGTGGTATTTTTTCAACATAGAGAAATCTAACATTTATTTTGGAAAAGCTAGTTCACATTACCATTATTTTATCTTTGTACATTTATTTATTTGATTCAATACATTAATGCATATGCATACTTATTCTAATTACTACATTTAATTTTAAACATACAAGCACTATAATACAAAATTAAAAAAAGGAAATCAGTACGTTAATTTAATTGATGATGATGAAATAATAATAATTAATAATAAATAATTATAAAGTAATTATACAAGTATAATAAGAAATAATAAAATAAAAAAGGCCGAATTATTAATTATTGGTAATAAGCACATTTTTATTGTTTAGCAATTAAATATTTTATTTATTGCTTATTATTTATTTACTATTTCTTTTTTTTATTATTGTCTTATAATTTATTTTTTTATTTATTATCAAAGGTGGCCGTTTTATTATAGAATGACTAGATATTAAAAATCGGGATAAAGATTTTTATCATAAACAATATATATATATATATATATATATATATATATATATATATATATATATATATATATATATATATATATATATATATATATATATATATATATATATATATATATATACTCATAAAAAGTGCATCCAAAAAAATTATAAAGGGAAAAAATCTACATTTAAAATATATAAATTGTTTATAATATATGCAAGACATTTAGAAATTAACGACGAATAGGCGCACATAAAGACATTTAGAAATTAATTCATATGACAATATATATATTTTTGACAAAATAAAAAATGGGTCAACGAAAATTGCACTTTATTAATATACGATATTTTTATAATAATAACAATGTCATTATATAAGTATGTACTGTGGTGGAATACATGAATTTATCCTGATGTATTATGACACAAAAGAATGAATATAAGGGATAAACTTGCATACTAACTTTAATGTGAAGGTACTAATTAAATAGTATGAGGTTCTATGGAATGTAAGACATCATATTTGTACTAAACTTTACGTCTGAGGAATGCAATTTATTTTTGTCATATTTCTATCTCGGGCGCCCTATTTTTGAGATATGCTATATTTAAGAGCTATATGGGCCTTGGAATAATAAGAAAATTTTAACTAGAAACAACGTGTTTTTTTTTAGAAACTCTTGTATTATTGTAGATGGGTAATTAATAAAATTGTGAATAATCAAGATAAAAAATAAAACACTGATATTTAATTTAGACGTTAATATATATAAGAGGTTCTGATGAAATTCCCTATAATAAAAAATATTAAAAATTAGGGGCTTTATATTGGAAGTATGAATTTGGTTTTTCGAGCTAATTTAGCGTGAAAAATCGCCATAACTTGGGGAAGGGGGACGGGGGATAAGGTGAGTCTAACTGCAATCAGTTCCTTTATTACCTATTTCATATCCTTTAAAAAATCTTTTTCTATTATTAAAAATAGAAATTTTTTTCGATAGTTGTAGACGACGATTAAAGTAGCTTTAGAATTTTATTCCGTTTCGACTTCAGTAAATTTTCTTATATTGAGTGTCAGTTTTAGGTAGTGCCATCAAAATGAAAATTACAGATATAAGACAAACGTGGGATTATTTTTAGTAAATATATCGGCTAGACGATAATGTGATTCAATTCAATTCAAAACAGTCTTTATTTCCATTGGTAAAAAGTACAAGTCAAAAAAAGTAAGTAATTAAAAAGAGGTAAGTATTAAAAAGGTAAGTTAAGTAATTAAAAGTAAGGAAATAAGGTAAGCATATATTCAAGTAAAAGGGTAAAAATGGAAAACAAAAATAATATTTCATGCATATAGGCTTTTAAATTAAACATATAAAAATTTCAAGCATTTTAAATACAATATATTTTTTGTTATTTTATTAACTATATTCAAGTGCAATTTTCGTCAAGCCCATCAAAGAATGAATTTTTAAACACATGGTTAAATTAAACAAACAGAGAATGTTAAGAGGAACTGAAAACACATATGCGAGGTTGAATTTGGTGAAACATTTGGTTTAGGTTGATGAAATGAGATGATGGTATTGACTAAGTTTTGTTCTTTAGATGTGATGTCGGTTGCTTTAAGTAGGTTCGGACTTATAATGTGGCCTTTTGTGGAGGGATGGATATTCTCTGAACCTAATTTATTTCCTTGGGTCTGAAATGTAGGTCTTACCTGATAGGACTTAATGTTGTCTCTATTTAAATAAAGAGATAGATGAGATTTAGTCTCTGAAATAAGATTATCAACGTTTATATGACATGGTTTGGTCTTCGAAATTTCTTCTTTCGTCCACCCCGATGTCTTAATCTCAGTCTGGGCTCCTTGGCTGACAACTTCCTCACAGCGTCGTCCGATAATCTTTGTCCTAAATTGAATTTTTCGTCTAATTTGACGAAGTTTAAACATTTGTTGTGCGGGTAGAGTCGATTGCCCCTGGGACCTCGTTCCCACCACACAACGGGTTTGCCATTTGTGGTAAATCCTATGTGGTAGCTTGGATCCACAACACTTCGATACCTCGTATAGATCCCAAACGTTTCTTCCCTGAACTGACACATCGGACCTCGGTATCTCCTCTGTAACAAAAAAATGAAAGAAAGTGGTTAAACGGGTTTTCATAACTAAAAGGGAATAGACGTTTGAGGTGATTTTATGTTTGTAATCATCATATCTCTCATAATAATGTAATCATCAGCATATTTATGCTAGAGAGTTGAAACTAAGTATAAAAATCGATCTTTAGGTCTAGTTGAGCGATTTATTAATTTAAAAAATCTCAGACATAAAAAAATGTTTAGATCGATCTGAAATTTATCACGCACGTGATAAATATGCTTAATTTTATCCCATTATCAGCATTAGTTAATTTTTTATGGAATTACTTGTTTATAAATTTTAAGACATTGTTTAAATATAAAAATTATCTACTGGAGTTAAAATTTGGTACAAGTGTATCCCTTTACGTTATAAATAATACGGCAAGTATATCTCTGATTTGTTGCATCAAAAAAGTTAAGTAGGCAGAAGCAAAGTCAGGGCTTGGATGGATGATCAGTGTGAATAAAACTAATCTGAGAGCGAGCGAAGTGAATCCGAATTAGTAAGGATAAGCGTAACGAATGTGGTGAGGAAAAGTTAATTAATTTAACTTTTTACAAATTAATTTAATTTTGTTTTTACTTTGAAAATGTTTGGCAGACTAACTTGGCTATTAAGTATTTCTTATCAGACGTATTTTTCATGCAACTACAATTTACCTATCAACAGTAATAGCGCGTTTTATGATAATGAAATTATTATTATTATTATCTTTTATACCAGTTTAAAACATAAAATTGGCAATCGCTTCATCAGAAATTTATTAGTAAATTTAAATATCTAAAAGAAATAAATTATTATACAATATAAAGAAACTCGCTTCTTTTTATGTGCCAAAACATAGAAATTTAAATTCAATTAATCTTTATCTAATTTATGGCACATATGGCTAATTTATAGCAATAGTTAAATTAATATTAATCATACAAATTAGCATAAAAGAGTTTAGGTATTCAACGTTATAATGTTGTTTTATTAGAAAAAGAATAACTTGAATTCTGCAACAACTTAATACAAATAAAATGTTTCTTTTAGATATGCAAATATGTCTCAGATAAGTAATAAAATGTATAAGGTACTACTTAATGTAATTTTAATAATTTAGTGACTGATTTAGCATTCAAATGTGAGTGCACTAGTTGCATCAAAATTAAGCTGGATACTATATTGAACGCTAAGTTGAAATTTGGCTAAAATCTAATAAATTCTAATTGATTAAAAAGCGCCGACGCTGCGTCACCGCTTTGAGGACGAAGGTGCTGAAACGTTGAGTTAATGTGCTACCCGAAAAATAGCTTAATATTTTTAACTTATATTTCATATAAAAATTAAATTAACAAAGAAATTTTAAAGCTCAAAATTTTATTAATTTTGAAACTTTTTAATTTGTGTCATTTTTAAGAACTGAAGAAGCTCTTCATCAATTTATTTTCAATAAATTTTAAAAAAGGACAAAAGTCTTAATTAATTTAATTGACATAACAATTTATAACAGTCATAAATCTCTAAAGTTATATTTCAAATATCTGTGGATAAGATCTCGCATCAAATGGCACCAAGCAATATAAAATTATCATGAATACATTGCATACAATATTGCTTATATAAGTTTTAAGCACACATTTATTAGGTGCCACCGAGGTCCTTTTCGATTGTGACTTTTCGACACGTTAGGAATATAGTTTCCTGTTTAGCTAAGTATTTCGTAAGTAGCTTTAAGTATCTTATATTAATTATTTATAAACGTTTTCATTAATTAATTCAAATGTATTTATATCAATTGTATAAAAATGTATCACCGCGATTAAAACTACATACTAAATTAGATACTTAATTTCTACTGACAATAAATTCAACTTAATAACTTAATAGAACAAAAATAAAATAAGTTATTGATACTAAAAATTTATAAATTTAAATTTTAAATTTCATCACAAAGATCTTATCATTTAATCATTTATTTCCTCTACTCACTTATAATTATTTTAATTTTTCAATACATATATTTAATTTTGTAATTTGAATTTAGATCGGTATTTATTTTGTTTAATTGCTTCTTTGTAATTAAAGTAAATAAATAAAATATTAATTATTAAATGTATATAAAAATATAGGTTATTAGGCGTTTATTAGTTTGATCAAGATCGCCTTGGAATTAAAGTCATTTGCAGGGAAATGAGATTTAAATTCAGACTTTAATCTTTTATTAATATTAATTTCTTGGTATATTTTATTTATGATAATTAAAAATAATATTATTTAATTTTTGAATTCTTAGATGTATTGCTTACTAAATGCTAATTAATTTGTAGTTTATAGCTTCAGTTTAAAAATTACTTGATAATAAAATGTAACTTCGTATTTTTGTTAATCTTACGTAGAAGAACATATGTAAAACATTTCAGCTCGATCTAAACACATTTTGTAGATTTGTGATTGCTTTAAATGTGTGTGGGGTCATTATTGTGGGTTAATTACGTCTCACATGTAATATAAACCATAGGGTTCGGGATATAAACAAGGTAGATTTTTGTACCAAGTTTGATTTCCATTCAAGAAAGTGTTCTTGTCCCATAGGAACGTCTAGGAACGAAAATCTCGTACATAAATATATATATATATATATATATATATATATATATATTATATATATATTATATATATATATAATCTTGAATAATGACCTCAACCTCATAAGCTCATTGTTTCTATGAAAGTTTGCTAAAATCAGAATTTTGTTCATGATCGGTGTTTGAATTGAATGACAAAGAGATAAAAGTGACTTACGGATCCGACTAATTTCCACTTCTTGTGACCAAAGCAGAGGTACCTCCTCGACTCTTCGTTGTAGATTGTCAAGTTGTGACTGAACCCTAGTGACTCCAGTGTCAGGTTTTCTGAAACATTCAAGTTATTGCATAATTAGTCAAGTAATTATATCGGACAAATATATCATGATTAAAATGACAGGAAATGAATTGATCGTGTCTACGGATTGTACTGTTGCATGTTGGATTATAAATACAAAATTATACTGCCAACTCCCGAACTTAGAATTCAGTAAAGTATTATAAATAATAACAATTGTTATAAATACTGGTAACGATGTATAGGTTGGTATATAGATGGTATCGAATGAAATGTTTTATGAAAAATAAACGTTGGTATCTACGGATTTACACAAAAGAACTGGTAACTATAAATTGGTATCGGAGGGAATTGTTTTGAAACAATACATGTTGAAAACGAAAGATATTTTAACAAAACATTACTTGGCAAGTATCAACGAAATTTAAAAAAAAAATAATACAGATTCATAACTAAGATATATATATATAAAAATGGTAACTAGAGATTGGTAAGTATCAAATAATTTTTTTACAAAACAAAATCCAGATTGGTAACTAAGGATTTTTTTACAAAAAAATACAGATTGGTAACTAAGGATATTTTACAAAATACAGGTTGGTAAGTAAGGAAGAAGAAGAAAGAAATGTGGAATGCGATGTCATCCATGTTTATTATTATTTATTATAGTAAAAAATAATACTAATTTCGTAATAAAATCTTTCTTTCTCTCTTCAACTAAGGACATTTTTACAAAAAAAATATGGTAACTATGAATCTAGGACAACAAAAAGCGTTAGTTGAAGAAACAAAATATTTCAGAAATTCGTTGCTAGAGTCTCCGACTACAAATTCTATGAATTTATACTAAATAGTAAAATCAACATTAACTTGTTGCTTCATTTATAAAACTTCGAAGAATTGGTGACGAAATTTTAAACATTTAAGTAGACATAACAATATTTCCATTCACCAATTTAAATTCTAAAAGAACTTATTCCATACTTTTGTATCATTTTAATATTTACTATTTTAATATTTATAATTGTTATTAATAACATTATTTCCTTTCAAGGGTCATTAAGAACGGTGTCAATGTACTTCATAAAAGAATCGTTCTTTAAAAAAAAAATATTTACAACTTTTGAATAGTTTCATTTAATCCATATTGACTAGATTTCTTATTAATTTTTTTTAGTCAATTTGCTAGTTTTATAACATTTTGTTTGTATTCTTTGATTTTTTTTTTCTTCCTACTCTCCATTTTATTTATGAACTAATTTATAAATGTCAGTATAAATGTAGTGTTCCATAATGTTTTGTTAAAAACTATTTATTTTCATTAAAATTTGAGAGTTATAGTAAGTTTTATATGTTTAAAGTGACGATCTATAAATGCTTAGTCGAATAGAGGTGTGAATGTACAATTTTCTTTGAATAGAAATTAAATTTTATTATGTTAAACATAATAACATAGATGCGTTTAAAATGTGGTGTTACCGGAGAATGTTAAACCTTTTTAGAATGGAACGGGTCAGAAATGAATAAGGTCTTCAAAAAATAGAGGTGTAGGAAACTCCACCTCTAATACATTCCACATAGAAAAGAAAAAATACCTGGATTGTCCACATACTTTGTCACGATGGATTTCTAAAAACAATATTAGAAGGAATGATTGAAAGACAAAACAAAGAAAGGCCTCGACTAGAGTTCATAAATAGAATTAAGGCTGATGATCACTGCCATTTATATAATGATTTGAATACTCTAGCCGATATTAGATATGATTGGACCAGCTGCAACAAACCAATCTTCGGATTCATGACTCAAAAAGAAGAAGATATTCGTAAATAATTTTATTCCTAATAGGTTATAGATATTAATTGCCGTGTAAGCTTTGTGAGCCGCTTCTCGACTTACTAAATGTTGTTCTATTATTTTTGTTTTCCTCTGACTTATTTAATAAACGGAAACGCTTTGAAGTATATAATTCTAGCACATATACTAGGGACTTTGACATAGTTGTAGAGGTAAGGATGGTAGATCAATAAAGACGCTACAATAAGACCCAAACTCTTAACAAAATAAATTAACAAAAAGTACATAGATCTAGAATGTTCTTGTTGACGTTCCAAATGGATATATGCCCCACTGCCAGACCAGAAGAACCTGATCTGGGTGGGGCACGTGTTGTTTTTAAATGAAGCTATAGAAACTTAGAGTAAAGTCACGGCTCTTCTGTGGATTTGACGCAAGATGACTGCACTAGGACTCATTAAGTGGAACACTATCTTCTATCTAAGGGAGACAAGAGAGTCAGCGAAAAGTGCCCAACAATTCGGCCTATTTGCTTGGTGGTCTATCACCTCTCCCTAATAACTATCACTAAGAAATTCTGTCATCCCTAACAATTGTATCATAAACATGAACTTTGAGAAATTAAACCAATGACAGGTGACCAAATGATTCGAGAAATTAAAAATGCCAGGTATGCTCCCTGGAAGTAAAATTTTAATAAAGGAGAACCTTTGTGTTACATCAACAAATCTTTAGGTAGTTTTAAATCCTCTTTATATGGATTGTTTAATTTGTAACGCATGAATAGAAATAACAATTAAAAATCTAATATATAAGAGATACAAAGTTTCAACGCGACTAGTTATTAGTCAAGCCGTGTTACATGATTACTAATTAGTTGATTACAATTAATAAATAATAACTTAAGGATATTTTTAATCACCATGAAAAGAAATTAGCACCTTTTCTAGCTTAATTTAATAAATCAAGACGTTGAGCTGTATCCCTTTTAACTTATTTTTAATGTTATTTAAAATTTTTAACGTTATGGCCAGCTTGGCCGAAACGTCGCCACATTAATTCATTTTTTTATTATCCCATTCTTGGACTATCAACATTAAAAAAAAAAAAAAAAAAAAAACTTAATTTAATATTCAAGACACTCAAACTTTAAAGTTCTACTTTATGATGTATTTTATTTTATATACAACAAATAGCTTCGTGTTTGGCGCCACGATGTTTCCTGCCAATTCACTTTTTAAATTTGTTGATTTTGATTTTAGCGTTTATTTCAGACAGTACGTGCGATATGATTCGCAGTTTAACTGGTATGATTATGATCATATCATATGATTATGATCAATGATGATATATGATTATCAATGACTAATAAACAAACGATTGTAAATTAATTTTAAACGATAATCATCAGTCTTTACACAACCAACAAACTTAAACGTAATAATACAATAAAACGAGAAAAGAAGTTTTACTACAATTATATTGATTTAGTTTTACTAAATCAATTGAGTCACTTTAGGTCAATTTATCTATTCAAAGTATGAATGTAAATTTATCTATTCAAAGTATGAATGTAAATTTATCTATTCAAATCTTTAATAACTGAGATAATGGTTTGCACCCCGTGAAAACTAATAAACAAACCTATTCAAAATTTTGCATATCAATATACCTGGGATAGAAAGTAATTTGGTACTGAACTCAATTAAGGTGATTGAAGTTCAATATTCTAATCCATCGATTTAGGTCTGTTGGTTAGCTAGAACGATAAAAGAATAAATTTGAGTTTATTTGCTGTAAGACTTTAAAAGAAATACTTACCAAAATGTTAACTAAATTATGACTTTACGAACATTGATAAGTTAAATAAATTTAAGTTTCAAGGACTTATTTAGAATCGATTAAAATTATTTTTACGACTGTACAGAAAAACTTTGATTTTACTATAAAGTGCGATTGATTCGTTAATATTAACTAACATTTGTTTTTATTTGCCTTATGCTTATTTCTAAGTATTCATCGGTCATCACTTTTAACCTCGTCCCACGCATCAAATCTGCGACCCGATGTCCCAAATTTCAAAGAAATCCACTTTATAAAAACATAAATTGCTTTGAAATTTATATTAGTCAGAAAAAGACATAAAAAGTTACATAAAAGCACGAATGTTCAATTTAATGTCCATTAAATTTTAAATAACAGCTTGTAATCGATTAATTTAATTTATTTCATTCTTTTCTTGTTTTTATTATAAATTAGTACTTGTTTAATTTATAAGTTATTTCAAAGTTTATACTCGATTATTATTATTTCTTTCATTTGTTAAGGCGTTTTGTATTTCTTATCGTTATCTGCAATTACTGTAGGTATGTTTTCTTCATTATTAAGCAGAAAAGTAAGTATTTTTACTTTATCTCGTTGATAGAGTAGGTATATACAAAAAGTATTTTGTTTGCGCTTAAAATTCGAAACCAAGATTAAAACTGAATTGTCCGTTTTAGATGTATTTAAGAACTCCTAAGTAGTTTTTACAAAGATGTCTTCGTCTATGTGCATGTGTGTGTTCTTTTTATTATCGTATCTCCCAGTGTGTATGTGTGTATATTCTAGAGAGTTGAAAGTAGGTTTCAAAAATTAATCTTTGAAAAATATCGATTATCTTTAGTCGATACATAGAAATCATATACTCGTGTATGTTGAATTCTACCCATGAATTTCTGTTGATACTTTCAGATGATACTCGTGTATTTTGTATTCTTTTGATAACCTCCTGTCGATACATAGAAATCATATACTCGTGTTTGTTGAATTCTACCCAACATCTTCTGACGATAATTTCAGATCATACTCATGTATTTTGTATCCTTTCGATAATCTTCAGTCGATATATAAAAATCATATACTCGTGTATTTTGTATTCTACCCAAATTCTTGTGACGATAATTTCAGATCATACTCGATTATTTTGTATCCTTTTGATAATCTTCAGTCGATACATTAAAATCATATACTCCTGTATGTTAAATTCTACCTAAAATCTTCTGACGATACTTTCAGATCATACTCGTGCATTTATCCATTCCATGATCCTCTGTTGATACAATATAATCAACCTTTTCTCATAAGAACCTTTAAGAAGCATTACCTTTCTATTATTAGCGTTATCAACACCTAGTGCAGCGCTTTAGCCAAGTTTAATTTGCGAATAGGCTGTAAAGTGTCCACTTTACTGTAATTTGCTCAACCCTAAAAAGGCGCCAGTCTGAACACAATTAAAAAGCGACAAATAAATACCCGAAAAAAGTTTTCTTAATTGATTTCTCTCATTCCATAATAATCTGTCTATTTCTCTATCTATATCTATTATTTTAAGACAATAGAAATGAGTCTTTCACTTAAGAAATCCTACGCAAAGTTGATAAACAAAACTGTTAATAAAATAAGATACAATATTTTGTATGTGACTTATTAAATTTAGCACTTTAATATTGAAAAAATATTGTATTTAGTTTTTTTTCTTAGTTTTATAAAGATCGTTTATTTTAATATTTACATCCAAATAATTTCTGTAAAACTTTAATTTATCCTATATAAAAAAGAATCAAATTATAAAATATTAATAATCGTTACATCTCATTTTTTTATTATAATCAGTAAATTATATTTCAACATCTATATTATTAAGTTTATAAAACAAAAATAGATGCATGGACCACACCGATTGGAGTGATTTCAAACAATCAGACGGTGACTATCAATCAAAGTGACGCTTTAAATTGAGACAAAAAAATCATATTACAAAATCGTAAAACTATACCGTTAGCTAATCGAAACAAATAGCTGTCTATACTAAAGTATTAAATAAGATATAAATAATGATAATAATAAAATAGACATAAATGAATATTGATAAAATTATACCTGAAATGCCCTGGTTTAACCTGGGTTTCAGATTCCCTGAAGAAAATCTATATATATATATATATATATATATATATATATATATATATATATATATATATATATATATATATATATATATATATATATATACTTGGAAAATGTTTAAAAAAATATCAAAATTGAATTATTTATGAGCATTCACTCGAATATTGTAACTTATTTCAAGCTCAAGTAAGGCGTTTTTAATTAATTTTTATAACCTTTATTCGTCATGACATAGCTCAATTTCATTAGTTTTAATTTTCGTCTCGGCTAAGCTTCAGGAACAAATTCAATTTTATCTACCACGGCTTCGCGTAAGGAATAAAACTTTATAAGTCTCTTGGCTATGCCTCGTGAGCCAATTTAAAAAACCTAGGAAATATAATTTGTTTTACTTCCTAAAAGGATAAATAATTATTTCATTAATTGAGTATCAAGAGCATTTTGTTTTCATCCATGATGTCTTATATCCCTAAAGATGCCTTCCTCAGTGGAAGCGATACGGATTCTTCATCTTCATTGATGCGATCACCACCGGAAAACCCTAAATCTTCATAACAACATCACGGAAACTAATGCAGTTTATCGTAAATTTTAAATTGTAACATATAATTTTTGTTTTGACTTTTTATCATTAACAGAAATGTATATTATGTAAAATAATGGATTTATTTATTTATTAAAAATTATTAAAATATAAAAATTAAAAAATTCCAAAAATTAAACAGATAATTAAGATAGTATCTCATAAAAATCCTACGCAATAAAAAAATATTTCTTACTTACAAAATGAATTTTACATCCATAAAATAAACATTTATCAAATCAAATATTAGCAGATGTTTTAAAAAGTATTAAACATATTTTATTGGGTCCGAAATATGTTGTGCATGATGTAAATCATTATTATTTATAACCCTGTGATTTACAGGATTGTAATTTACTACACAGACCTAGAGGGCTGTAGATTTTTAAATGTAATGAAAGGTTTGAATTATGTTTTTAGCGAATTTTCGAAGAAAAATGTCCTAATAAGATTGAGGCTTTGTTTTATTGATTAATTAAATTATTATAAGATTTGAAAGCTTTTATTGCTATGCATTCTTTATTATTAAGTTTTAATTTTTCAGGTACTGAGATGGGAGATCTCAAAAATTGAAGATTGTAGCTCCATAAAAAATAAATACAAATATATTATTCGAGAGTTAACTTTCTGCCGATCTTTCAAACAAACAAAAGTTACCTCCAAAAAAGTTAATTATAAATATTTAAAATAAAATTTATTTCTATTGTATGTTGAAATAAACCAAAAGCATCTTTCTTAAATAAAATTTCTTAAAAACAGGAGGTTGTTTTCTACAAATACAAATGGTTCACTTTTGTATTTTCAAAAAGTGTACCATCAGTATTTCTACAAAATATGGGGTACCAAATGAGAATTATGAACGAATTTTATGACAACTTGCCAGGTCATAGAAAATCTTTTTATTATGTTATATTCTCCAGAATGACTGAAGGTTTCTGAATGAATTTTTTATTTATTTCATTCTAACCTTGTTTCATAAATTAGTCAACATATTATCGCTCTAATAATATTACCCGTTTAGAGCAATTGCATGCTCTAAACTCAACCTGCATATCGTTTCAGCAACCTGATTACCGTTTTCGGATTATCAGGGATAACCCCTACAGGTATCAGATCAAAGTATAATCGAATGTTGGTGATGATTTCTATGAATAATTATCTTATAAAATGAGAGTTTAACTTGGGATGCGAACCCTAGATCTCCATGTTGTGAAAAGTCAGTATAACTGCTGACTCTAGTTAATATAATGATTAATCTACAAAACAGCTTCTATGGTTTCTGTTTTATACTTTCTTTAAGAAAGGTAATAAAAACAATACATTAAATATTAGAACAATAAAAAAAATTCTTGTCGTTATCTAAGGAATTCCATTATTTGAAGATGGGTCAATATTTGCGCAAACAATGACCTTGGGTCATTCAATACCAGAGTTATTAAAATTTGATATCTGTGAATAATTCGAATTTTAGGGGTTTCATTAATATTCAGCAAAGTCTACTATATAAAGTAATTGTTATACTACTATTACTACTATACAGCAAAGTAGAATATATTATAAAAGTAATTGTTATACTACTATACAGCAAAGTAGAATATATTATTAAAACGTAATTGTTATACTACTATACAGCAAAGTAGAATATATTATTATAAAGTAATTGTTATACTACTATACAGCAAAGTAGAATATATTATTATAAAGTAATTGTTTACTACTATACAGCAAAGTAGAATATGTTATTAAAAAGTAATTGTTATACTACTATACAGCAAAGTAGAATATATTATTACAAAGTAATTCTTATACTACTATACAAGAAACTATGAAAATAATAGGATTAAGACACTAATATTATCGATCTACAATTGGGTATTTCTTATAATTTAAATAAATGAAACGGGTAATAGTATTCCATAGGATTAGGAATAGAGATCCTTAGTGTGATAGAGGAGATTGGACTTCTTTGGGTGAAAGAGGTGATAGTATTCTTAAAAAGTATACAGGCGATAGTACACATCAGAAAAATCATTATAGGCTGCAAAGCGAAGCAAAGAGTGACGCCACTAATTGGCCGCAGCACGATGCGCTGATGCTGCATCACGACTAGGTTCTAATGGGCACCGATTTTTCAATGTATTTTTCCAGTTTCTTGTGACATCATACATTTTAAACTCTTTTAAAGAAATTTAAGAACAATTTGCCTTATTTTAGAGTAGACACTAAGAGCAATTTGTCTTATCTTAGAGCAAAAGCTAAAACAATTTGTTTTATCTTAGACCAAAAACTGAAAACAATTTGTTTTATCTTAGAGCAAAAACTGAAAACAATTTGTTTTGTCTTAGAGCAGCCACTAAAAACAATTTATCTCGTCTTAGAACAGACACTAAGAGCAGTTTGAACTGGGGCCCACCTCACGTGGGTCACATTTACTATGCTAAAAATGACTAAATGAAGACAACTAAGCTTAACTAAGAGCATGTTACGCTTAGACCATGAAGGTGCAACTAAGACCATGTTAAGCTTAGACCATGAAGGCGTAACTAAGAGCATGTTTCGCTTAGACCATGAAGGTGCAACTAAGAGCATGTTACGCTTAGACCATGAAGGTGTAACTAAGAGCATGTTACGCTTAGACCATAAGGTGTAACTAAGAGCATGTTACGCTTAGACCATGAAGGGTAACTAAGAGCATGTTTCGCTTAGACCATGAAGGCGTAACTAAGAGCATGTTTCGCTTAGACCATGAGGGCGTGCTTAGACTATGAAGGCGTAACTTATGCGTTACATCAGCATAAAGTGAATAGGAGCATTGTCAAGCCAAACCTCTGCTTCTGGCAAGCGCCCCGGATCATCGGAACGGCACTGACCAATTTAAAATATAAAAAATCAATTTATATTATTCAATAATTAAACTATTTATAGAACTATTACGTTACTTAGGAATTTCTACGCGATGAATGTCAAACAATGTAAAAATTTGGACTTGATATTTGCTAAATATTTTTAAACAGATTAAATAAATAATTAAATATTGATATATTATTACTTAACAAAGGGTTTGCATACATTTTCATGCTAGTACAATAGAAACGACAATTTCATCTCATCTTGTTTGATTTAGATATTTGCTTATCAGATATAAATGTTTTCTAATTGAGCGTATTGAAACTAATCTGGGGAGGGAAAATTTGATGAATGATTGTGTACAGCAAATTTGATTATTAAATGATAATAAGTAAATAAAATTTTGATTATAAAAGAATTGAGAAGGATAATAGATTAGGTACAAATAATATAAGAGAATTTGTACTATTGGTTCATTCGAAATTAATTGGAGAATTGTAGGCTGAGGTTCATTCCTTATACGAGTATACTAATGGAAACCTGAAAGGGTTTGATTAAAATTTTAACTTTTCATTCAGCCTATATTTTTTCATTGCTGTTGTTCGTTAAAGCAAAGTATGATGAGAGGGAGTTCAATTTCATTAAGAACCACAATTGGTACTAGATATATTGCTAAATCAATATTCCCACTTGTAGGCTCAGCAAATCACATCAGACCACAAAATTTAAAGGAATAAGGTGCTTTAATAAATTACCCTCTTCAATAGTTGAACTTCCACCCAAAACATTCAAAAAAAGCATTAAAACATTGTTGCTTGAGAAAGCCTACTATAACGGTAACGAGTTTTTAGCTGACAACTTAGTATTCCCACCTTAAATGTTTAGTGTTTCATGTAATATTATGCTTCTTTTTGTTTTTATTTTTAACTAAGTTTGTAATTCAAATTATGCTGTCTATATGCAGTCTGTATAATAATTATTTACAATCAATTTGTTTTTCTTGTTTTTTTCATTTCATTGTAAATTTGATAATTGAGAAACTTTGTAATAAAGTAACGTCAAGTATGTAAATAAATAAATATTTACCCCTTACAGGGCTAAATTTGACTTCATGATTGTTTCGTAGTAAATTGATTCAGTTTTAAATAGTTGGAATCATCAGTTATCAGAATTATTCTGAATTATCAGAATTCAATTTTTAATAGATAAAATTATTTAATGATATCCTCAGAGTGAGCGTGAATAGAGTCCATTATAAATAATGAAAGAAAAGGAGTCTCTCTACAAAATAAAACTTTATTGGCTAAGCGCTTTCAACCTAACTAGAGGCCATCATCAGTGCAAAACCGTTGAGATGTTAAAGAAGCAGAAAAGTGAATCCATTTTTTTTATATTAGATATGAGAGTCAGACCTATATCATATCTAATAAAACACATAGACTCACTTCTCTTCTTCTTTACATCTCAACGGTTTTATACTGATGATGGCCTCTAGTTGGGTTGAAAGCGCTTTGCCAATAAAGTTTTATTTTGTGGAAAGACTTCTTTTTTTTCATTATTTATTTAATGATGTATCAGTAAGATTGATTATCATTTCAGATACTTACGGTAAACGGACGTGTCGACATTTGGGTCGGCGAGCACGAGTCCTGACTCCTGGATCATGAGGAAGGAGTGTGCGCAGTTGTTGTACAGCCGGACATAGCGCACCATTGAGGGACACACAGTACTCACACACACTACCTGTAACAAGCAAAAGATATTTTTAATACTTATCTTCTCAAAGAGATATATTACTGGAAGGGGCATACCAAGGATCTTGAAATTAAGGGAAGACGCACTAAGTCGATTTGCCATACAAAAAAGTGACTCCATCGAAAACCTAAAAATAGAGCGAATTCAACACAAAACACACGTCAAAAACCAACTGCACATGCTTGGTTAAAACTGCGCCTGCTCACAATTCTTTTAACAGCGCAGTTCTTAAATTTTAGAGGCAAACTTACCTCTTAATTGTTTCCCATTGTTTATTGCTTGACAAAGTTATACCAAAACACGATTAAATTATCACTCACTGAAGTGGCAAAGTATAGTCCAAAATTTAAAATTAAATAAGCACAAATGGCTTAACAAGCACCAAAAATCAGAATCACGAGAAGCACAGAAGGAAGTTTAGAAGCATACTCGACAACCTTGCTACATAACCTGCGTTTGGCGCCTTTTTTCCATTATAACTTTGGGGATGGTAAGTTTGCTCCTATTTCTCTATCTCTTACAACTTCCATAGGGTCAAAAATGTTCCTTAATGCGTCATCCCCTTTATTCAAGATCCTTAGGGCATACTAATGAATTGGGTATACCATCAATAGAACTTAAAGGCATATTAGCAGGGCTCGAAGTATCCAGGTCCCTTAATGTAATTAATTTCCTTCAAGATATTGCTGCCTGTTGAATTTTTTTCACACATTTTTTCGTTGTTTCCACAAGATGATTGTGTTAGGTTATGTATTATAAACGTTCTATAATATAATTTACTTTAGTTTTGTACTGTAACTTTGGGTACAGTGTTTAAGCATTTTAGTAGAAATAATGGAGCAAAATTTGTTTGTGGAATGATTAAACAGGAAGTAGATTGAGAAATAATCGAACGTATATTTAATAAGGAAAAATGTAACAGAAATTTAATTAAAAATATAATTGCATAGAAATTTATTGAAGAATCAATCGGACAGATATTTTACTAAGAAATAATCGAACAGTGCCGTATCGAAACTTATTAATAAAATTATTCAGGAAAAATCGAAGGTGTTCAGGTTCATTACTTGTTTGTTTTGAAATTCAACTTAATCTCTTGTAACAGCTGATAGCTCTATACTACTACCTATTTAAACAAAAGTAATTAAAATATTACTTTGTAATATTAATATTATATAATATTTTATTTAAAATATTATTTTGTAATATTAATTATACATAATATTTTATTTAAAATATTAATTTGCAATATTAATAATATATAATATTTTATATAGAATATTATTTTGTAATATTAATAAAATATAATATTTTATTTAAAATATTGGCAATTTGCGTCAATTTGTTCAAGTAAAATCATAAATTCATAACATGTTTAAGCACTTTAACCAACAAAACACAATAACTACACGATTAATAACAAACATTAGACATGATAAATAATAACCAACGTCATACATTTCATCTTAAAAAGTTTCATAATGAAAAATAATAATAATATTTTCACTTTTTTCTACTCACCACTTGAAATTAAGTGGTTAATAAAAGTGTCGACTCTTGAATTTCATGACAAGACTGTCTCGATTATCTGCACCACTTATGTGCACACTTACGCTTTAACATTTGATTGCCATTTTAGTGGTAAGTGGAATTAGTTGGAAACGATGGATTCAAGGTTATCTTGTATATTTATAAAGCCCTTTCCTTCTTTAAGGTAAGATCAAGCTGGAATCGGTCTCTGTCGATATAGCTTATTATCTACCTTTGCATATAACATCTTGTTTATGAGCCATATCAAGTTTTAATAAAATGATAACGCCATAACATGGGTTGTTGGAGTCATAAGTGTATCACAATCGATAGGCTTAGTACCCTCCCCAAAATATCGCTATATGTACCAAGTTCCTTTTTGATTTGAGAGATTCTTCGAGCATTTTCTTTGAGAAAAATTAGAAAAATTGATTTTCACACATAAGCGTATCTACAAAATCCTTGCAATTACTCTTTGCCGATTAACAAGGATGTAAAGTTTACTCTAAACTCTGTGATAACCAGGCTGTAAAGTTACATTTAACACTGTGATAACCAGGCTGTAAAGTTACACTTAACACTGTGATAACCAGGCCGTAAAGTTAAACTAAACACTGTAATAACCAGGTGGAAATTTAGACTCAAAACTCTGGTAACTGCCCTATAAATTTTCACTAAACACTCCAATAACCAGGCTGTTAAGTTAAACTAATGAATGTGATAACCTGGCTGTAAAGTTAAACTAATGCATGTGATAACCAGGCTGTAAAGTTAACTAATGAATGTGATAATGAATGTGATAACCAGGCTGTAAAGTTAAACTAATGAATGTGATAACCAGGCTGTAAAGTTAAACTAATGAATGTGATAACCAGGCTGTAAAGGTTAAACTAATGAATTGATAACCAGGCTGTAAAGAATGTGAAACCAGGCTGTAAAAGTTAAACAGGCTGTAAAGTGAATGTGATAACCAGGCTGTAAAGTTAACTAATGAACCAGGCTGTAAAGTTAAATCTAATGAATGTGATAACCAGCTGTAAAGTTAAACTAATGAATGTGATACCAGGCTGTAAGTTAAACTAATGAATGTGATAACCAGGCTGTAAAGTTAAACTAATGAATGTGATAACCAGGCTGTAAAGTTAAACTAATGACTGGATAACCAGGCTGTAAAGTTAAACTAATGACTGGATAACCAGGCTGTAAAGTTACACTAAAAACTCAGATCACCAGGCCATACGCCTGGATTTTCTCATCCCAATTGAAGGTAAATTATATAAAAGCCTAATAAACAAGAAAATAAACGACTTATAATTTAAATCAGGTTATTCCTTTGACAAGTTTTCTTTTAAAATACTTTCAATCATTATAACAAGTTGAAGAAATATGTTAACAGATTTGAAACAAGATAAATGTGGTCATTGTTTGGGATCACGTTTTTCAACAACTATATGTTTCCAAGCGAGGGACCTGATTAGTACGCCTGCGTCGAAAAACTTGATTACCTGTCATGTCTTTATACGCATGCGCGAAATGACTTTATGGATAATAAATTATATGTCTGATAAATTATTAAGTTCTTCTAGGTGGCCTAATCATTTCTGCCTTACATTTTAGTGAATCTTAGCGCTATTGAGGCCGTACTCAAGACGTAATCTATCATGACTCATGACTAATCAAGAGTATAAAAACCATTAATATATATAATATATATATATATATATATATTATATTATATATACTGAATATAAAGAATTTTAAATAGAAAACACTTAGAAAAAAATTACATGAAATTTGGTAACGTTTCGAACTAAGTTCTTCGTCTGACGGAGAGGGACCATATTTAAATATATATATATATTTTATATAAATATATATATTATATATATTATATTATATATATATATTATATATATATATATATATATATATATAATATAGTGTTAATTTATAAAATGATAATGAAAAATTAAATTTGTTTTAATTAACAAATTTATTGTATGACTATTGAGAAATTAAATTCTAATTAAATTAAATTAAATTGTTATCACTGAAGATGATTGGCTTCGCCAGGCGAAACATCTGTTGGTTGTTAGTTTTTATGTAAATTAAACAAAATATTTCAAAGGACTGAATTGTATTAATCACAATTAATGAAAATGCAACCAGAAATGCATGGTCCATAGAGGTCACCTTGCGGAGAGAAAAAAATTGTTTCTTTTATTATCTTAAATTATTTATTATTAATTTTGATTATTCAGTTTTAGTTTTATACTAAAGGGTTTTATTTAAGTTATTTTATTACTGTGAAGCTTACTTGGTTTTATTTAAAATGGTTATTTGTTAATTGACTACTTTAAATTATAAAATAATTAATATTTAATAAAAAAAATTAAAACTCACCATAAAGAGGCAGATTAACTTGGCAGACACTGCAAGCTTTGGTAACCTAAAACAAATCAAATTCATAATTAAATATATAAATTTGATAATTCAATATATTTTCTTAAAAATCATTAAATTTAGAAAAAATTGAATACATGATAGAAACTCTCTTATATCATGGTTTCTTTGTGAGGATAAAAAAACGGGTACGGGGTACCTCGGAACATTTCCATCTCATCGGATTCGCTACGCTATATAATATATATATATATATATATATATATTTATATTATATGGGCACAAAATTTATATATTATGACTTATAGAATACTGAAAAAATTTATCCTCCTTTCTCTATCCACCACTAATTTTTGTCGAGGACGTCATTAGTATGATTTTCTTTAAAAATTCGCTTGCGTATGTAAATTCTATAAAGTTAAAAAAGATAAGTAATTAAAGAACAAATTTACAAAAATATTTTTATAGATTCATCCAAAAGTGGATAATTACCTATGATTAATCACACAAATATTTTTTTTTAAATGATTTGATTATTTAGGATTAAAAATTAAAAATATAAATTTAGATTCAAGTGGCATAAAAACAGGATTAAATTTGAACCCTGGATTGTAAATTAATCAAAATTATTAAATTAGTTATTGAATATGTCATTTATATTTTTTGCATAATATTTGTTAAAATGATATTTTGTTTAGATTAATAAGTCAGAGGTGAAAGAAAATATAAAATTAACATGTCAAGGAAAATAAGCTCTAAAAAGATAGAAAATTATTGTAATTAAAAAAATACTATTGTGTTTCTCTGAAGTCTTGGCACCAGAAGTGCGAGGTTCGTAGCCTGGGCTATACTAAAAGTTCATATGAATAGTATTTGTAGAGTAAAGGTTGGCCCGCGGTATTGACCGCCAATTTTGGATGTTAAAATGTATCTAACATTTATCCAGCTCTGACATGTAATTAGTATTACATGCACCTCAAGTTTGATCACTATCGGTTAATTTTTACGGCAGTTTTCAAACAAACAAATATACAAATAAACAATCAAATATCGTGCAATTTAGAAAAACTCAATGACGTTCGTTCAATTATTGTGGTTAATCGTATTTAGGAGAAATAGATTAAAATAAAAAGTGTTAATGTTTTACGCTTAAACCCTTAGGGTCATATTAGTATTTTTTCTTACTCAAATCTAACTGAACTGATCCACCCCTGAGTTTGTACACACTCAGTCATCTAAGAAGCACACCTTCCGTACATGACAGCATGCCATGTATAAATATTTGTGTTGTTATTTTTTAATAAATATTTGTGTCGTTATTTTTTTTTAATAATTATTTGTGTTATTTTTTTTAAATAAATATTTGTGTTTATTTTTTTAATAATTATGTGTTGTTATTTTTTTTATAATATTTGTGTTGTTATTCTTTAATAAATATTGTGTTGATATTTTTTTTAATGAAACAATTAATGAAAAGTAAAATATTTATAATAAAAAATTAAAAATAATAAAAAAATGCTAACAAATTAATGTATAATATAAACCAATAAAGTAAATTAATAATTTAGCTAATAATATGTCAAAGTAAAATCACGAAAAAAATTGATTAAAATGCAAATTTTAAAACTAACTTTAAAATATAATTATCCATTTAGAGTAATGATTTCACAATATTACTAATTTGTGAAGGTGTGACTATATAAACATATAAATTTACAAGTAGATATAAATTTGCGTAGGAATGAGGGTTATTCAGGCGCCAGTGTCCAAAACTGACGCATAGCATGGCCCAAATCAAAGACCACACTTGATATTGAAATTTAATGAGTTTTCTTCCTTATTTGATTTTTTAAAGGAAATACCAAAACTCTAAAAGAAGTTACACTCAAACACGGCGCCTTGTCTGTAATAGTTAATCATACTTCCGTTTAATTCAGTTTTATAAATAAATTTTATAGGTATTGAGTGCCGAAGATATTTGTTTTGCATGTAAATGTTATGCAAATAAATATTAAAAAATGGTAATTAAATTTCGATAGTGTATTATCGAATTTTATTGTGCCTCAAAATACATTTATTATTGTGAGAAATTCCTCTATACTAAATTTTTACTCAGGTATGTTTTTACATTATACACCTTATATATATGTGTGTGTGTTCGCGTTTTGTGCGTGTATGTATGTCAGGGTTCTTATCTTGGGTATGGCGTAAAGTATTCTTGGCAGAAATTTTTACATTGAAATGATACTTGGTATATAGGGAGATGTTGGAGAGTTTAGGTTTATATGATAATTTAAAACGCCAAAAAAAGTAAAAATTTTAAAATTTAATCAAGGTGCCACTCTGAACAGCGCAAATGACACCACACACACACACAACATACATATATATATATATATATATATATATATTATATATATATATATATATATATATATAATATATATATATATATATTATATATATATATATAATGTTGGGTTTAAATGGTGCTACAGAGTGAGAAGATTGTTGAGAAAGAGATCCCCATTTTCACTAAAAGCGATTTGATTGGTGTATGTATAATTTATATTTATGAAATACATACTCATGTATATCCCAATTATTATTAAGCATTTTTTCTTATACAAAAAAAACTTTTCAATAGTTAGTCGTAAGTCAGAAATAATTGAAATTCTTATTTGTTTTAAATTATTCCTGTTTTTTTAAAATTATGTTATTAAATGTTAATAAATGATTTTATTAAATTATGTTTTTTTATGATAAGGGTCAGTATATAACCACACGCTCTTTAAGCGTATTAAATTTTTGTGAAGTAGCAACGGACAATAATTCCGGCAACAATAATTAGTCCTACATAGTTTATTCCACAATTTATTCAATTTGAATTTTGTGTAATTTTTATTCTATTTTTATGCTATAACTTTCTTGAATATTAATATTGATTTCCTTTCATTCGTTCTACTTCTTTTTAGTTCTTCTTATCTTTATTGCTATAATATTTTATTCATATTTATTTCGAGTATTTCCTTATTCTATTATCTCTTTTAGTTTATATTTTTATGTCTTCCTTTTATCATTTTATACTTTTATTTATTTTCTTTTATACCTTACTTTTATTCTTTTTGCTTTCTACTTTAATGCGTATTTTCAGCTTTCTACCTTTTTCAGAGTTCTATTTTATTGTATTTTTACCAAATTTATTATTTTTTTATTCTATTTTAATTTAAATTCTTATATTCTGATAAAAAAGCTAATAAATAATATCTTAAGCCACATTAGGTCACTCTTCAGGATTAATTTTTTTTAACGAATTCAAAATATTAATACAATTTGATCAGGTTAAATGTCCTTAACATAGCCTATTTACCTAGATTTTTTGTGAACTACACAATAATAAAATCATCAAGTTTTGATCAGAAAATAAAAGAAATATTAGTATTTTACGTACCTACGGAGTTAAATGAGTTTATTGCTCATTATAGATTATTATACTACTATTTATTTTTTTTTTACAATTTAATTAATAATTTTCTCTTTTTTATTTGTAGCATTGGAATTGGAACAGTGTAAATACACTGTATGTTATTTCATGAATAGCGAGTTCAAAGTGAGGATAAGCGGGAAAGGTTCCGCGCGAGGTACCCCGTACCTAATTTTTTAAATTAATTGATTTAATTTTAGTTTTTCCTAATTAATCCTAGCCTAATTACTTTAGAATAATACTAATATAGAAGGAGCACAGGACCGTAAACACAATGTAATTCTTCTGATAACACGAAAGCCGGTTGACTGGTGGTCTTAAGTAGGGATACCACCCTAACAACAAAATATTATTTTATAAATGTGTTATAAATATCCACTAATGAAAAATGATTTTAAGTAACGAATAAAATAACTTAAAATACTTGCTACGAACTTAATACAAGCGGTCTTAGATAGCAAAAGGATAGTGGAATACAAGAATCTACATTTAGTTGACGAGGACTACTATTAATATAATTTTAATAAAAAACGTTAAACTACAATTTAAAATGCTTAAAATATTGTAATGCACCGATATTTATATTAGTATTTTATCAATAATCCATCATTAATTAATAATAGAGCATAATAATTCAGCAGCCGGAAGTATTGCCAACTTTTTTTATAAGATAATTGTATATTGTTAGGGTGGCAGCATTACTTAAGACCACCAGTGAACCGCCTTTCGTGTTATCAGTAGTGATCCTTCTATATATAGTATTATTCTAAGCTAATTACACTTTTTAAACATTTGTAATATTTGGCATAGTTTGCCAAACCATAAGTAAACAATCAGTAGTAAATTTCTATTTAATTGTTTGTTTTAATTAACCGCGTAGAGGTCACACGCCTGGTTGTATAATCGTGTAACTCGAGTATTTATCTAATATATGTTACGTAAAATTGAATGAGAGATTTAAAACATGAAGTGCTTCGTTGTTACATTTAGTAATAAAATTGTTGAAGACACTTTATAATAATAAGTACATAATTATTATACTAATTAAGTTTAGTAATAAAACTTTAAATAAATAAATAATATTTGAAGGTTTATTTATACTATAATATTTAGTAATAAAATATTTCAGACACATTTATATTTTAAAGTTTAGTAAAGAAATATTTACACACGTTTAGTGTATGTGCTAATATAATATTTAATGAATATTTATTACTTATCAAGTTTAGTAACCAACATTTAAAGTCAGGGGCGGACTGGCCATTGAGAGCTTAATGTTGCGAATGTAGTTTAAATGAATAAACTTAAGTTTTACTTATTAGTTTATTTCATATTTCTTATTTATTTTATTTACTAAAGTTTATTTTAATTTATTAATTAAATAATATCATTTGATTTAAAATTTATGAAATTAAGCTGTATCATTAATACTATCTAGTTCGAGCCATCAATGATGAGGAATGTCGAATGATGGAACAGTTCCCAGATGTAGCGTTGCATTTTGCTTGTTACATTTCCTAGGGGTCTCTCCCACAATTATATTGTGTCAATAATATTGTTAAATAAAGACGATATTCTTAGTGCCCATAATGTATTAGAAATTTGATATGTCATTGCATATTATAAAGAAAAAAATATTAAATTTGAATATAGTACAATAAATAAAGTCCTTTAACAAAGTAAAAATTAATATTCATCACAAGTAAGCAAGTGGTAATTGGCTGAAAACGATATTTTTCTTACCTACGGTAGCAGGGGAGGAAACTAAACAAAAAGCGAAAGGATGTTACTAATGGAACATCAATGTCAAAAAATCTTATTTTCAAGTCCCCTATAGTCTGTTCCATCGATAACTTAAAGAAATTTTTTGTAACTATGCCCTTAAAATAAATTTTAAAAAATTGGAACAAGCTATAGATAAATATAAAATCTCACTGATCAGGTTTTTTACTTTTTTCTGTCTTCGTTTTTTTAACTTTCCTTTCCACGCATATTTAATGTCATTTAACTTCTTTCTAATAAATATTCATGTTTTTAATATTATATACTTTCTCTCATCTTTCACGAAGAAAATATTGCGTTGGCCCAAATAAAACCAAAATTATATATACATTTTCAGCAACATTTCGTCTACATTCTAAATTTACAAAAATAGTTTTATTAAAAAAATAATAGTAATATATCAAAAAATTAAACGAGTTAAAAAGCATTTACTTAATAATTAAAATTATTTAATAATTAATATAAAAATTATTTATTAATTTAAATGAATAATTTAAAAAATAAATTATTTTAAGTATAACATAAATAAAATTCCCTAACCATGAAATTAAAACCACCCATAAATCAAATAATTCCCCTCACATAGAACGTCATAGAAAACTTATTTTTTGGGATGCACAACTACACATAAGAATTGATTTTTGTAACAAGTTTCAACTCTCTAGTATACGTACACAAGAAGCTATCAGTGTCTGTTATAAGCTGATTCTATGATCAACACACAAACACACACATATAGACAGAAAATATGGTAAAATCACTCAAGAGGTCTTAAAACACCTGATATGGGAAATTCAGATGAAAAGCCAGTTGCAGATATTTAGTGCTAACAAAATACTTTTTCAATATACCTATGGTATGAACGAGAAAAACTATAATAAATAAGTATAAAATTAGAATATGTAAGTAAATACGCATTATTTTTATCTTATTTCGTCCAATGAATAAAATGGATTGTTAACATAAGAAAAACACTGCTATATTAATATTATCTAGCTTCTGATTGGTTGGTAATTTCCCATGTAAAACCAGTTTTCACTTATAATTTATTTTCTATCAACCAATCAGATTTATGTATTTACAATCGAATGATAAAGGCATTTTTTTATTGTAAACGACAAACAACTTCCAATAGATAGATTGAATACAATGACAATTTTATCTATTGGTTGTTAACTAGTCAAAGTAAATAGATTACATAAAAGAAAAATAATTTAGCAACATTCCAGATATATATCATCATCTATATTTATAATAGATTAATATTTACTCTATAGTAGAGAATAATAACTTGATCAATACAATAATTATTCTTTATGAATGATTTGGCGTTTACATTTTTAAATTACTTATACATTTTTTAATTAATTTTTTATTAAAGTTAAAATTTTAAATTCTCTGATTTTTATACGTTTATAATATTAGAAATTTACATACAACTGTTATTATTTCATATAACTACTAAAGCTTTTTTTAATTTTTATTTTTAGCTTTTTTTTAATTATTTTTTTTATTGAGTCGAGAAACAAATTCAATACACACCAATACTTTGCATTTAAGAATATTATGTGGATTACATCTTATACGCTTATATAATAATAATAAATTAATTAATTCCCATCTTAATAAAATAGTAATATTAACGCTTGGGGCCTATCGCGACCCCCGTGCTTCCCTGTAGCCGCTTTGCGGCCGCATGGATGTTAGAGGTCATCATTAGTGCCGGACAAACAAGTAAGAAAATACAAAATTAAAAACTCAAAGAGAACAAACATTTTATGTATTAAAAGATTTTTATTTGCTTTTTTATGACGAGTATATATATATATATTATATATATATATATATATATATATATATATATATATATATATATATATATATAACACGCGTCTCCCAATCTCGAGATAGGTTATGAATGAAAACAAGCTTTACATGAAAACTATATATTTATTTTCTCGCCAACGTTTCGAATTTAACTACAATTCTTCATCAGGGCCCTTTGCCCTTTTATTACGAGTATATTATATATATAATATAATATATATATATGTAATTGAATTTTTTCACCTTCTATTTCTAGCAATATTATAAAAGAACTAATTAAAGTGGTAGAATTTGAGAAAAGAGCAAAGATAACAGAGTTTGGAATGCATGGAAATCTTATCCAGTCCTTAAAACTGTCATAAAACTGATTAATAGCAATAAAATAAAATATTCATAATATGTGTGCATTTTAATGATGATCTTGACACAGTTTAATAAAAATCGTGATTACCTACAAGAGTGATTAATATTTTCACTGTGTATTTATAACTTCAAAAGTTTATAGAGATAAAATTTCCCTAAATGTTGTATAGTTGTTCAGAATGAATAAATTAATTGAGGAGAGCAAAGTAAATCCAACTATTGCTATTCCACCATCAAATTATCTATTAAGTAATTAAATAAAGAAAAGACAGATTGCAGTATTAAACTCCCTCCATACTTTCTACCTCTTAAGAGAAATAAGAATAAGAATAATAAAAAGTCAATAGATTATGAAAAGCTAAAAAGGAAGTCTAAAATAACAAATAAACAAGAAATGGTAAAGATGAATAATTTATTTCTTACACATTCTTTTCATTTATGACATTTATTACACTTATCACTACTACACTTATCATTATTACACTTATCATTATTTCACTTATCATTATTTCACTTATCATTATTACACTTATCATTCATTACTTCTTTATCACATTTATTACATTATTTTCCCTATTTAAACCTTAGGTATATAAGAAAAGTATTGTGTTTGCAAAAAAATTCCGAAACCGGGATGTCACCTAATTTTTTTTACGTTGCATTGGTGCAAAATTTAAATAGCTACTGAATTATTGAAAACATTAGTTTCGTGTTCCTCGAGAACACTTTAAATTATTCTTGTCAGATTTATTTTATAAGAGTTGGGTTAAATCACTTTATTAAGTACCATACATTATTAGTAATTAATATATATTATAATATATATATATATATATATATATATATATATATATGCAAATAATTTAATTAACTATTTAAATTGAGGAAAAGACAATGGTTAAATGTTAAGAAAAACAAAATTCTTAATTATGTAAGAGATGAAAATTTGATTTTTTAATTTTGTTAGTTTTTTTATTTCACATTATTTTTTCTTTATTTAGTTCTAATGTAATAAAGTTTTTCTAGAGTACACCCTGTCAGTTGTCACTCTAAATTTAATCTCATTTTTAAATTAATACTTTCTAAGATGAAATAATTGATTTGTTTAATTAAATTTTTTTATGTTTATTTACTTTTTAAATTCTTTCATTTTTTTTAACACAATTATATTGGAGTATTGAAAAATAAGATCAAAACATGTTATTATTTTATTTGTTAAGTATGTATTATTTATTTAATAACATGCTACTTGACTAAAAATTATATAAATTGAAATTTGATTGAAGATTAGTTTTGTTTTTTGAATAATGGCCGGATATGAATTTAAAATATTTCATACTTTAGGTACAAGTAAAAACACTTTAAAAATATGTTGGTAAATTTACCAGGTAATGAAATGACCCTAAATATTTTCCTATGATTCTATTATGGTTTCTGAAAGTATCCTTATGTTATATTAAAGTATATTATATCCTTTATTCAATGATCTTTATTACATTTTATTTCTATAACATATCTGCATTCATTTTTTTTTATATTCTTGTAATTGTCAATCAGTATTACTTATGTTAATGTCTTTAGACTATTTATCTTACAATATATGGTAACCCTTACCTTATTATTCCCATATATCCGAAATATTTTTACTTACCTTATAATATTCGTATTTACTTTCTTACAATATTCATGAATAAATTCTGTAATATTCTTTTATACACTTTACTCTTTTTTATGCTTTTTAGTAATATTATTATTTACTTATCATACAATATTCCTACACTGTTTCTTGCAATAATCATGAATATTTTCTGTAATATTCTTTTATACTCTTTACTCTTTTTTTTTGTGCTTTCTAGTATTATTATTATTTACTTATACAATATTCTTACACTGTTTCTTGTAATAATCATGAATATTTTCTGTAATATTCTTTTATACTCTTTACTCTTATTTTATGCTTTCTAGTAATATCATTATTTACTTATCATACAAAATTCCTAAACTGTTTCTTGCAATAATCATGAATATTTTCTGTAATATTCCTTTATACGTTTAAAGAGTAATAATTGATGCTTTATAATAATATTATTTTATTCCTTCCATATTTTCTTTCTTATAATAATCCTTTATTCTATTCTGTTGTAACATAATAAACTTAATCTTGTAAACTTTCCTATTATACTTTATAAAATAATTTTATTATTCTTATCTTTAATAATAATGTTTTAATACATTCCTATAACCATGAAATAAAAGTGTTTTAAAAAATCATACCTATTATTATTAAAAACATTTTTAAATTAAATGTGACCGAAACTTAACATATTTGTGAAAAATATATTTTTTTTTAATTGTACAAAACTACAAAAGAAAAATATTGACTAAAACGAAAGAATAAGTGCCGCTGTTCAAGTTGCATTCCTAGTTAATAAGTTTAGGCAACACTAACGCCAGTGGGACTGTGGGAAACTATTTGGAGAGATAGTTAGAAAAGGATTTTGAATACCTGTCACCGGACTAACAAAACGAAGTTCAAGTACTTGATGACATTGACGCGCCGATCAACTCAACAAGTTATTTCTAATACTTCAATTCAGTGTAAACTTTGGGTTAAACGTGTACATTTCACCCAAAATAAAAATAAAAACGGGTACGGGGTACCCTATGAACTTTTTCTCCACGCTCATTCTCACTACTTCGAAGTCAACAATACCAATTAAGCATAATAGAAGTTAGAAATTTGAAAACATTTTAAGAATTATATTGGTATAATTTTGGTACTTACAAAAATAAATATTTCATTGCATTCCATTAGAAATTAATTAAACTTTAATTTTATTTTGCACTACAATAATAATAATAATAATCTTGCACTTTAAATTATTAACAATAATGGCTCAAAAATATTATTATCGTGAATAGAAAAAAATTATATAACTTCATGCTTTCTACCGTTCACTTGAATCTCTTTGAATTTATTTTTTTTAAATTATAATACATTAAATTTAATTTGATGTTTCTATTCATATTCTGTTCTATATATACTGAACACATATATATAGAACAACTGTTCTATATATTCTGTACTTCATATATTTATCTAATTTTTTGTAAATGAGATGTATAGCGCTGGACGTTTTGGTTGATTTTAGTAGTCGTACATTTTTGTTTTTACTTTCGAATCGTAAATTCCAATGCTGTTATGTCAAAGTCTGAATTGATACTGGTTAGAATCGAGTTGAAAACGTTTGCAATGATTTGTGAAAGAATCTAAGGTGTGATTACTCCCTGATGATACTTTTCATTTGACGCAAGTTTAGTCTTTATCTGACGTCATATTATAAACCTCCCACTTTTAAATTGAATAGCCAATAGAATGATATTTTCAATTTAGGAATTTCAGGTATGTCTTATTCAAAGCATACTTGAAATTCAATTCTATAGATTTATTGTAATATTCTCAAGTAAATGAACAATATTAAATTTATTAATAAAATAATAAATAAATAATTGATAGATAATTAAAGACAAAAATAAATAAATGAAATATGTACCGTGGGAAATGAAAGGAATGAATTTAATATCTGAGGACGAGCGAAGCGAGTACGAGGACGTGTTGCAAAATAAATTTAACGATTTGTATATTCTAAGGACGAGCAAAGCAAGTCCGAAGTTGAGAGGGTGAGTGTAGCGAGTGCGATGTAATGATGAAATACGCCGAGGTACCCCGTATCCCATTTTTTGTTTTTCTCTTCTTGAAATAAACTTTGTTAATAAATAACTTTTATGGTCTGCAAAACAGTAATTTAGAACACTATCTTGTTTTATAAAATTTTCATTCAATTAGTTGTTAAATTTCTTCTAAACTATACATTATTGTGTTTAGTAAGTATGTTCTAACTTTAGAAAGCAGAGAAATTGAAAAATTTGGAAAATCATTGTAAAGGGCTTTATCTGTTGCAAAACAGATTATCTGTAAATAAAATAATATTAAAGTAAATAAAGTAGAGACATTTCTAAGGTAAAGAGTCCGAAGTGATAAATATTGTGGAAATATCTGTGATAAATAAAGGAAAGACACGTGAGATATTTAAAGTATAGATATCTTTGATAAATAAAGGAAAGACACGTGAGATATTTAAAGTATAGATATCTGTGATAAATTAAGGAAAGACACGTGAGATATTTAAGGTATAGATATCTTTGATAAATAAAGTAGAAACCTCTCCGGAGGTCTTAACTATACCTGAAACGGATAATTAAGGTTTTTATTTGCAAACACAATACTTTTCCTATATACCCACGGTATAAATGAGGAAAAGTAATACTCATTTTTAATCCTAAAAAACCAATAAGGTATTAAAGCCCATGACCCAACCGTAGGAGATAAGGAAAACCCATATATTTCTTATTCGCAAATGTAGCAGCTGAAATCCTTTATATAATATTGCATCATTCATTCTCTTATTTGCAAATCTAGCAGATGTAATCCTTTATATAATATTGCATTATTTCATAAATAAATTAATTATTGGGACCAAATTATATCTAATCTGAACTAAATATGTATTGAAATTGTAGCCATATATTTATTACATCCCTTTCATTGTTGAAGTAATTACATAATTACTTATGTAATTATGACGGCATATATATAGTTTTTTATGCCACATTACTTAAGAACTATACAATACAATATACAATAAACATATACATATACATAAAACTATTATATATATATATAAATATAATATTTAATATATATATATATATATATATATATTATATATATTATATATATAATAGATATATAATATATATATATTATATATATATAATATATATAATATATATATAATATATATATATTAATATATTTTTATTTAAATTATAATATATATATATTATATATATAATATAATATAATATAAATATATATAATATATATAATATATATATATATATATATATATATATATATATATATATATATTATATATATAAATATATATATATAATATAATAATATAATAATATATTATATATATATATAATAATATATATATATTACAATAGAACTATACCATAAATAATAGAACTATTTATAAAAAACTATGTATGGAGGTTTGTTGAATAGATTTTTATTGTGAGTAGAAGTTATGTTATTTAGGCCTTTAAGGCTTATTAATTCTAATATTTAAATCGCTAAAATAAAATAATTGAAATAAACTTAAAATGTGAAATTATGAAAACAAATTATCATTTACGAAACTGAAAACTGAAACTCTACCTAGATTATTATAAATACCATCAAAACACTTCTCAGTCGCCTTTTTGGTCTTTGAAATCTTGAGAACAGTATTTGCCTCAAATGTGGTTCACAAATGAGGTTAAGGTGATGTACTCATAACATTTAATACTAGCTCTAGACACAATGTTTAGACAACTTGTGTTCCCTTTCTTCTAAAAGAAAAGGAAAGCATTACATTAGCAAAAATCGTAACACCTACAGATACCATAAAACGAAAAAATGTGCTCCTATGTATATGTCTATGTCTGTATGCATAGATGTATTTATGTATCTATTTTTATAACTTTTATTTATATTTTTTTTACCAAAGTTCAAGATAATATTGAAGGCGCAATTTCAAAAACCCGCGTGTTTGATTTTTCATTAAATCTAATTAGCTCTTTCAAGTTTCATTAAATTTCATCAGCTGTATGACCAATAACGGAATACAGAAAAATCCTCAATAAGCCATGCCCACAAGCAGTTGTATGGGACCCATTAATTCTTGAGAATGAGCGTGAATGGACTTCATCATTAATAATTATAATTAATCAGAATATTATATAATTTATTAAATAATATATAATTTTGTGGAAAGACTTTTCATTTAATTATTTAGTTGTGTACGAGTTTTACATTCTTTAGGTCATGAAGCATAGAAATTACCAACAAAATAAGGTTTGTTTCAATTTTCTTTAGGTCATGAAGCATAGAAATTACCAACAAAATAAGGATTGTTTCAATTTTCTTCAAAGCATTATAATTAAACGAAATTAATTTAAATATAACTTACAGTTTCTTGTTTTGGTTGTACACTGTGGATAATAAACCCAGAGGATATTATCCTCCTGTACTTGGACGATTTTCTGGTTAACTCGGTTGCACTCAACCGACACGGACAAATCCGGCGGTTTTTAATCATCCGAACAAAACAAACTTAACAGAAAACCCGACAAAAACAAAACATACAAAAGAACAATAAAAAAATCAAATTTGTCGTTTGAGTTGTTTAAAGTAATTTGTTATTCAAAAGTGGCATAATAATTAAAAAAAAACTTAAACAAACTTTTGTTTTATACAGATTTAATTTTCTTTAATTATTTTCTTTTAATTTTCTTTATTACATTTATTCATATAAAATACAAGAAAATAATTTAATTATAAGCGAGTTATAAAGACGAGTGTTAAATATTAATCAGATATGAAGCGAACTGTTTATCACGATGGCACTACCTGCACTGATGTTGCTCGATATACAACGACCTCTTTTATGCTTTTCAGCCAAATACTTGTACTCATTATCTATGTAGTTTTTTTAAATGATAAAATTGTTTTATTACGCCATACATGTATATACATCCCCCACTTATTGTGATTATATGATTATTAAAAATTATGTATTCACTTTCGTGTTACATATAATTCACTTACAATAATATCAATACACACACACACAAATATTTATATATTATATAGATATATATATAAATGATATATATTATATATATATATATATATATATATATATATATATATATATTATAATATTATATGATCATTAATAAACTCGGCTTCTTGTGAAGCTATTGCAATAAAATTTGTTTCTATCCCCAATAAGTTGACCTTTTTAAGTTCGGTAATCGTCTTGAATGTGGTAATCTGATTATCCAAAATGTGCTTTTCTACGGTTTTTAATTTTAAAATGTTAAATTGGAGCATGCCTTCATATTACGTATTTTAGATATTTTAGAAACTGTGTCATGTCTTGAACTATTTGATACCAATAAATTTACGTTCCGGTCATTTTTTTCCCGAGCTATCGTTTGGCATACATTAGAACTATTACCAATTTATAGTTAAAATAAGCCTACTGGTACACCTGAATTCATCACTTCGAATGCAATGTATGGGAGAAATAAAGGTCTAGGAAAAATGATCGGAAGCGATATTGGTATCAAATTGTCCAAGATATGACTCAGTTTCAGAAATGTTCCATATAATGGTTTTTTTATGAATGACGTGTGACGTCATTGCAGGAATCGGTATAGGCAATCAACATTGAAAATTTACAATTTATTCCTGTAATGACGTCAATTCCGGACTATAACCTAACGTGTCTATAAAAACAGAGATATTATTACTAGAGGGTTAAACCCTATAGGTTAAATTTTGAAACATTGAAAAAGTAACCTGACACCTTCGGCTTATAAATAAAATCAAATAATAAGTACAAAATTAGTATTACTTATATAGTGGAACGTTAAATATACAAATCAAGACCCAAACAATGCACGGGAAGCCAAAATGAATTGATTTATTTTAACCTGAACTTACTCTTGTAGGAGGTTTCAATGAGGTTACACAGAGCCACTGAGAGCCCCAAAAAGATGTTTCAGGCCTCTCAATGTAATGTGATTGGCTATGACTCCTCTAGAATATATCTCTATGAAAAAAAATGTCATTGTAAAAACCCTCCTCCAGTCGAATCACCTTATAAATTCTATCAGATGTGCTGATACTTGGATATTGAAATAGGTGTGATATTTTTATATTGACAATGTTTCCCGTTCAATTGTAGAGAATAGGGAAGCTAATGATTCATGAAACAAATTTACGAATTAATTAAAACAAAAATCGACCACTAGACTATTTTGTTTACATTTTTATCTGAAAGGTCATCGTCAATGCCAATGTCATTGACGCATCGTAATAAAGTAAAAAAAAAATATCAAATAAACACAAATTTACCGTCAAAATTATTCTGACCCTAATGGTTCAGCTACTCCAAATCACTCGTATCCTTATTGCAAAGCTAATAAATCAAATCGTATTTTAAAATTCATATTAAAAGACATATTTAATCAAAACTAAGGTTATCAATATAAATCAACTCTCAAATTAATTAATGAATTTAAACTAATTGATAAGAGAAATATGTTGGATGAGTGTTATCAAAATTTGATAACAGGAACGGTGGAGTTGTTTTTAAGATGTATTTAATAATATTACAATGTAGTTTTTAAAAATGGGAAATATGTTTGTGTACTTATGTTTTATATTTTTTAAGTAAGATATTGATTTTAACCAAACTGTCTTCTTATTATAAGGTAAGTTACTACAATGTTAGTCCCTTTCTTGAGGATTTGCGTTCATCCTTTCAATCTTTTCGAGTTTTCAATCATAGTTTTCTGAGCATTATTGGGAATCAACGACTTGGCTTATTCAATGACCTCACACCTTTTTGCGCTAGACTTGGCTCTTTTTTACACTGATGTGTTTTTGTTGGAATATAATATATCAAAACTATTAAGTTTTAATATTAAACAATTATGTTTAAAACAAACTTAAAAGGTCCTAATATCCCACAAAGCAGAGAAATTTCATAAATATGAAAAATACAAAATTGAATAAGACAGGTTTAATGTTGAAGGAAGAAGCCATATAGCGGCTTCTCAAAGAAATATTCTTTACGGGATCTCGATGATTTAATAATTTGCGAGGGATCACGTACTGGCTTTTAAGTCCTAAAGACTTTAAAACTTTATTTTGTTGATACTTAAACACAATTAATAAGAAAGCCACTAGTTAAATAATAAATGATAAAAAATAGAAAACAAAAAATTATAAACAAAGTTTATTGATGCAAACAAATTTAATTATTTTTTATAAACAATTTATTTTATTTTATTGTAGTACATACCTATTTTACATTAAAGTATTTTTAATGGATTGAGTTTTATCTTTTTATTTTTATATAATGTAATATAGCAATATATCTTTATTTATGCCTGTTGCAATATGGTATTTTATTTTCAATAATTTTTTATTGAAAATTAATTTAATACATTTTTTAAGTATTAGGTATAAGCACGTATTATTTCAGCTTTTATTTAAAGTATCGATTTAAGAATTTATTGTTTAATGTAAAGTATATGAAGTTTTAATGTGGTTTAATAATCATAGGGCATAATTGTAATAATACGTTTATTATTTCAATTATTATTTTAGTAAGATTCCTACTTCAGTAGGAACCTTGCGGCACCTCATCTTCTGTTTAAAAGGGATTTAATAAGATTAATATATTTTAAATTGATGTTTAAGTTCTAAGTATATCCTAAGTATTCCTAAGTAGTTAAAGTCCTAAGTATTTGGTTACAATGTAAATGAGGAGGTAGCATTTCTTAGTCACTGAGAGGAGTTTACGTTGCAAAGAACGATATACGAGTTTATTATTATCGACGTTTATAAGCGCATAACTCATTTATAGCGTAAAGTGTTGGCTAGATTGTGTGTAAATCTGTTACCATCGTAGCGATCAGTGAGTGAGACGAAACATTTTGAAAATAATTTTTCAAGTTTAGAAGTGCTATCTAAAGGAAAAAGTGCCGAGCATCATTTTATTATTAGCGCTTTACTTCCTTTTTATCATTAGAGCTTTGCTTCCTTTTTTTATCATTAGCGCTTTGCTTCCTTTTTATCATTAGCGGTTTGCTTTCTTTTTATCATTAGTGCTTTGCTTCCATTTTATCATTAGCGCTTTACTTCCTTTTTATCATTAGCGGTTTGCTTTCTTTTTACATTAGAGCTTTGCTTTGCTTCCGTTTATCATTAGCGCTTTGCTTCCTTTTTATCATTAGGTTTGCTTTCTTTTATCATTAGTGCTTTTGCTCCATTTTCATTAGCGCTTTACTTCTTTTTATCATTAGCGGTTCTTTTTCATTAGAGCTTTGCTTCCTTTTTATCATTAGCGCTATGCTTCCTTTTTATCATTAGCCGTTTGCTTTCTTTTTATCATTAGTGCTTTGCTTCCTTTTTATTTAGCGCTTTACTCCTTTTTCATTAGCGGTTTGCTTCTTTTATCATTATGCTGCTTCCATTTTATCATCGCTTTGTTTGCTTTCTTTTTATATTAGTGCTTTGCATCCTTTTTATCATTAGCGGTTCGCTTTTTTTTATAATTAGTGCTTTGCTTCCATTTTATCATTAGCGCTTTGCATTCCTTTTCATCATGATCCGTTTTTATCGAATGAAATGCATAAGTTTTTGAAATATTGATTAAACCTAATATAATCAACTGTATTGAAATCTGGTAGTAAATTTCTTTATGTAATAAATAGTTATAGAAAGTTTGATTTCAATAAATCAGGTATTTCAACCATTTCTGGATAGATCACTAATGTTAAGCAGCATCGACGAGGGCATTATCTGACTGGGTGATCGCTAGGTATAAAACGAATGTTTTAGCTGTATAATAACAAGCATGGTCCAAAGACATATTTCAATAAAAATTAAGGAATTGTATTTTGAGCACGAGCAAAGAGAGTCCGAATAATTAGGATATGAGCGTAGGAAATGCTAATTATCCAAATTTCCAAGGAAAAGACAAGAATAGAGAGAAATTAATAGTAAAAAGCTTCCAAAAAGCAATATATTTTAATATTTTTATAAGTAGCATTGGTTTAGTAGAAGGTACGAAGATGAACATCCATTATCTATATTACCTAACTATTAAAACTAAAACACTGTAATTTGTATCCAATTGGTCAAACAGGCTCTGTAATTTGGAAAGAATGAATTAGTTTTCTGACCGTCTTTATAATTTTCTTTTTATTGATCATCATTACCTTTATAACTATTTATTAGAAGTGATATAAGAATGTTTTAAACTGTATACGGTAGAATGTGGATTTTAAGGTAAGGAGTATTTAATATGTCGTAAAGGTACTAGGTGCAGTTAATAAAATAAACATAAATGAAGGTATTTAGAATTAAAAAGAATACAAAACATGAGTGTTAGTGCGCTAGTGTTTTCTTATAAAATCACTTTTATGTATGAGTGCGCTGGTGTCGCCTTATAGAGACAGTTTTATGTATAAGCGCGCTGATGTCGCCTTATAGAGACAGTTTTATGTATAAGCGCGCTGATGTCGCCTTATAGAGACAGTTTTATGTATAAGCGCGCTATGTCGCCTTATAGAGGTTTTATGTATAAGCGCGCTAATGTCGCCTTATAGAGACAGTTTTATGTATAAGCGCGCTGATGTCGCCTTATGGAGGCAGTTTTATGATTAAGTTAGCTAGTAAATTCATAAATAGGCATTATTATGAATAAGTGAGCTAGAGTCGCTCTATAGAGACAGTTTTATGTAAATGCCTGTTTCACTTGTAGAGACAGTTTTATGTTTAAGTGCGCTGGTGAAGTTTCAAAAACATATTCTTATGAGTGAATGGGGTAGTTTTGCTTTAAAGAGACAGTTTTATGAATAAGGTACGCTGCTGTTACTTTATAGAGACAATTTTATGACCGAATTCGCTAGTTTCGCATTATAGACGCTGTTTTATGATTAAATGCGTTTGTTTCATGAGTGAATGCGTTAGTGTCGCCGTATTGATTCACGGTTATGGTTGATCCCCCTAGTGTCCCCATATTGAGTCAGTTTTAAAATTGAGTGCCGTTGTGAGGAATGATTGAGTGAGCCTTGCCGAGTCATCTTATATGCGAGTGCGCAGTGCTGTCTCTACAAGAAAGCCTTGTAGAGTCACTTGGTAAAAATTAACAATATTTTTAGTGGTTTCGCCAATGTCATAACTTTAATTGTAGTTATTAAATTTTGATAAATGAACACTCGATTCATTGGAAATTTTGTCAGCTTTGAAAAATATTAGCTTTTAAATTTTTGAATTTGAAATTCATATACACTTTTATTTTTATTTCTATAATGTATCTGCTCATTCAGGTTGTGGTTAAATTGAAATTTAAAGGATAGTTCATGCCTTGTGTCTCTTCCTTTCCCATTCATGTAGTACACTATTTGTTTAATGCAATTCAAATTCATTACTCATATACATGCTTTAAAAGGAAATAGAAAATATTTCGAAAACTTTTTATTAATTTTTGAATTTGACATAAACATTTAATAAACAATTTTATTTCAATTCGTAAAAGTTATCTGTTTATTCAATTTTAAAAAAAATATGTATATAAATATCTCTTTTTTTAAGTACATCAAATTAAAGTTTGATAGAACTGTCAGTTTCCTGATTCAAGTCTTGTTCAGTAACATAGTTCTATAAGTTACTGATATTAATCCTGAAGTCGGCTCCAACAAAGGAAACCCTTTTTAATACCTTGGACAACCGTTTCAAATGCCCTTTTTAAAGGATTTTAAAGAAAATTAATTTCCTATACCAGGGTCAAAGATCACGCCCTTGTAGATCTAAATAAAAAACTAGGCCCTTCAAAATTTTTATAAAAATTATTTCATAATAAATAAAAAATGTTAATAGATTAATAAAAGAAAAACTTAAGGACCTCTTTAAAGATATATTTAATAATAACAACAAAACTATTGTTCAGTTTTTTTATAGTTTTTTGTTATGAAAACCTCTTTATGTGACTTAAGATCATAATGTTTTAAACGCCTCACCTTTTTTCGTGTAAGATTATAAACCCCTTTAAGCAACCTTTTGTCAAGTACTTTTTGTGGTTGTTGTCTTTATAAGTTATTTTTAAGCCCTTTTAACAACCTTTTGTCGAGTACTTTAATGTTGTCTTTATAAGTAATTTTTAAGTACCGTGTAAAAGTTTTTGGACAAATGAAAATAATATGAAGTCATTAGGTGACTCTAAAAGTCGACTCGGAATATTTTTTGTGAAAATATATAAAATTTAGAACTCCAATTAGAATTAAGTTTGTGCCATTCAGCAGACAAAATCAAAAATATGTTTTTCATACTGAAGAATTTATCTTACCTCTTTTGTTAATACCAAATAAGCCTTAAACAAAATTAGAAGAAACTAATTAACCCAATAAACTTAAAAATAATATATATATATATAATATAAATATAATAAAATATAAATATAATATAAATATAATATATATATATATATATATATATATATATATATATATATATATATATATATATATATTTGACCCATTATATATTTGATGATTTTCGAGTGTTTGCTGAGTCATATTTCCAGGTTGTCATATATGTCGTGATATATTAATTATTTTACGGATAGCACGACAAGATATCAGCCTGAAGGTTATTCTGCTAAGATTAACCTAGCTAATCTACTAGATTGCCTAATCTTCTACTAGATTAACCTAAGATTAATCGTAGCTGGAAGCTACGATGATGGCACACAAACACACATACAGACTGACAAGTTTGTAATAACCACTCAGAATGTCTTAAAATCATCTAAATCAAATAATTCAGGAGAAATCCTGGTTTCGGATTTTTCGCAAACAATTTATGCCTACAGTATAAACAAGAAAATGTAAACACTTTTCCATATATACCTACGGTAAAAATGGCTGTATAATGAAATAAAAGAAAATTAGGATAAAGAAATGTTCAAAGATACAAAGTAAAGTTAAAAACAATAATTGCATTAAAGCTGTAAAGAAATATACAGAAAATATAAAAATACAACAATATAATGCAAAGAAGATTATGAAAGTATAAAACAAGACAAATAAATGGATAAAGGTGTAAAGAATATACAGAAAATATGAAGCTACAACAATATAATACAAAAAGAGTATCATAGTATAAAACATCACATATATAAATGGATAAAGGTGTAAAGAATATACAGAAAATATGAAGATACAACAATATAATACAAAAAGAGTATCATAGTATAAAACATCACATAAATAAATGGATAAAGGTGTAAAGAATATACAGAAAATATGAAGATACAACAATATAATACAAAAAGAGTATCATAGTATAAAACATCACATAAATAAATGGATAAAGGTGTAAATAAATATACAGAAAATATGAAGATACAACAATATAATACAAAAAAGATTATTGAAGTATAAAACAAGACATAAATAAAGGGATAAAGCTGTAAGGCAAAAGATCAAGAAAACTTAGTTAAGTAATGAATTAATGCATTAAGCTCAGTCATATTTTGGAAATGAAACTTGACGTACAAGGTGTATTGTATTTAGAATAACGAATTCACTTTTTTGTGCATAATTGTATATACGGATATTTACAATTTCTATTAATGGTGATTTAACTTCATGGTCCACTATAGCTTGACCATGCAGTTGAATGAAAATATATTTTTACATAATATAGATACATACTAAATGGATAACATAAATTACTTTTATATTTAGGATCTGATCAAACAATACCTACCATAGGTGTTTTGACCCCAAAATTATCAAATTGTGTACATACTGTAAATCATCGATTAATCTTTCAAATACTTGATCTAACAAGTGGTTCCTTTATCTATTTACACCTTACTGATAACCAAGCCCAGTTATGGCTACTATAAATTATAATTTTTATGACATTATAATATCAACTTTGAGATCTGGCGTGTTCTTAATACATTTAATTATTATAACTCTTTTTTATTACAATCGACATAATTTGATCGATATAATTATCTAATTTTTACTTGCCTTAACATATTTTATGCCTCTTAGGGTTCAACAGGTGTTTTATTTGAATTTATTTTTAAGCTTTCAATAATTACAGTTTTGTCATTAATGAATTTTTGATTAAAATATTACACACGACTTATTACTCTAATAGGAGAGGATAGGATTGTAACAGCGAAAAAACTTGGGCGTTTAAATTTTTGTTGCATATTTGCTAAAAAATGACTTCCATTGTTCTTTGGAATGTAATTCGTTTCAGTACTTATTCCTATAATCGCTATAAATCCCTATAAATTTATAGATACCTATAAATCAAGACTACTCTTGACTCATTAAATTTACATAAAAAAATTAATTAGAATGTGAGGTTGCAATATACGATTAATAATTATATAACATATTATGAGGTGATCTTCAAGTGGCTGGAGGCTACATCGTTATTATAACGACAACTTAATTTATTATAAATATGTTAATTAATAATTATTTTACAACGAGAATCTAATAGAGTTATTGAATTAGATTTGTGGGTGGCCAAAAATGTATAATAAAAATTATTTATTATTATTAATTGTTAAATTAATTACCAAATATCTGTTAATTAAATAATTTTTCTACTTTTTTATTGATCTATTGGATTTGTTTCTAAAATAATCTATAGCGAGTTAATTGCGTTTGATTTGTTTCTGGAATATTCTCTAGCGATCAAATAGAATTTTATATGTACCTGGAAAATGTTTTAACTGAGTTGACAGATATTGTATTTTTTTCTAACAAATTTTTAATTGAGCCAAAATTATTATATTTGTTTCTAGAAGATAAAATAAAAACCATTTTATTTGTTTCAAGATGTTATCAATTGAGAAAAAAAGTTTTACATTTGATTCTATAAGATTCTCAATCGAGACATAATCAATATATTTGTTTCTAGAATATCGAGCCTAAAACATTTTATTTTCTAGAAGATCGAGCCAAAAACATTTTATTTGTTTCTAGAAGATCGAGCCTAAAACATTTTATTTGTTTCTAGAAATCGAGCCAAAACATTCTAGAGCCAAAAACATTTTATTTGTTTCTAGAGATCGAGCCTAAAACATTTTATTTTTCTAGAAGATCGAGCTAAAACATTTTATTTGTTTCTAGAAGATCGAGCCTAAAACATTTTATTTGTTTCTAGAAGATCGAGCCTAAAACATTTTATTTGTTTCTAGAAGATCGAGCCTAAAACATTTATTTGTTTCTAGAAGATCGAGCCAAAACATTTATTTGTTCTAGAGACGAAAAAAAATTTTATTTGTTTCTAGAAGATCGAATTTATTTGTTTCTAGAATATCGCCTAAAACATTTTATTTGTTTCAAGATAATCCTAATGGAGCAAAAATCATTTTATGGTTTCTAGAAGATTCTCAATCGAGTATTTTTTTTTTTTTAGAAGATTCTCAATCGAGTAATTTTATTTATTTTTTAGAAGATTATCAATCGAGTAATTTTATTTATTTCTAGAAGATTCTCAATCGAGTAATATTATTTATTTTTTAGAAGATTATCAATCGAGTAATATTATTTATTTCTAGAAGATTCTCAATCGAGTAATTTTATTTATTTTAGAATTTATTAATCGAGTATTTATTTGTATCTTAATACTTTAAAATGTTGTATTGTTTGCAAACAATTTTGAAGCAAGCATTAAATATTTTATTTGTTTTTAAGATTTCCAAACCAAGTTTTATTATTTTTAGCAAATTATAATAAAAAATAAAAAATTATCTTATGAGGTTAATTTCTTTAAAACAAATATATACAGTAAGATATTCAATGTATTACTTATAATTATTACTAATACTAATACTTATCCCATCCTATCACTCAATTTCATGACAGACCTTTTGAAAGCATTTTTGTTTAAAAGTCGTCAGGCGTTATTCAAATGCTCGGCGTTAAAGGCATCCAACAGGTGATAAACTTACTGTTGAAAATACTTCTTCTGGACTGTCGTTGTTACCAGCCCACATACAACAATTTTTAAAAACTATAACACTACTATAATTAAAAGCTTCAATATAAGTCATGTCTAACGGGCCCTTTATTTATAACAAAACCTTTTTCTAAAATAAACTTTTTATTTATTAAAAATTATAACTCTAAACAATCTCGAACATATTCAGTGTGAAGCCTATTTATGAAGAAGAAGAAGAAGGATATAGTGGACACCTCGACACCTCCTTTAAGAGTCCAAAATTATAATTAATTGTTATTACACCTCGATGTTCTTGTTTATATTTATTTTAAAACTTATAAAAGACTTTTAGAGTATTGTATGATAGATTTAGTTAATTAAAAAATATTTAAATATTATAAATGGATTGGAGTAAATATAAAATCCAGGCGCAGAGATCCGTAAATCGGGCGAATTTTCTTTAAAATGTATTTTTCTGTGCTTAATAATCCATGTATTACTTGAGCTTTCAATTTTGCTTCTTAACTTGAGAAGTAGCATTAATGCTCGTAACTCAATGTATTCTAATTTTTTTCAAAGACTGCGCATATTTCTTCCACAGGATCTACAGCGACAATGTTTATCCTTTCTCAAGAAAAGGATCAACAAGTTTAGCACTGAACATAATTATTAGCATTAATTTAAAGATCAGTTTGTACTCGTCATTAAAACGTTTCATTGAGTGTACTTTGAATAATCTAGCACAAATTGAGAAACGAGTAGTATTGTTTGCATTACATTGCTAATATAATGGCAAAAACCGGTAACTTAACAGCTATATATTATATATATATATATATATATATTATATATATATATATATATATATATATATATATATATATATATATTATATATATACCTCAAATATATTATTTAGATTTTCTTGTTCATTAAGTCCCCCCACCCAAAAAAATCACTTCCTCCATGTCCTCTTCCTAACCTAATTTTTCTTTGCAATTTTTGCCAGCGAGCAGACCATCGTGATACAATATTTTTTTAGTAATAAACTTATGTAATATAAATAAAACGATAAAAAATATTCTACTCCGTACTGGTTTCAATCGACTTAGAGCACAAAACAACTAAATAGATACCCTATTTAAAATTCATTCTTCACTGACAGTATTTTAGGGTTTCCGGTTGATTTCCATGTTTTTCCGGATTTTCGGTAACTTGGAGTAATCGTATCGACTCCGGACCTGTATCGAATTTGACATATAACCCCAATTACTATTGAAAACGATCCCTTAATACAATTTATGTGTGTGCCGACAGATTAAGGTTCTGATATTTACAATGTTTTTTTTATTTATTTATTTTTTTTTTTTTGGTGTTTTAGAAAACATAATTTGTACTATTACTTCTGTATAATCTATTGTCAAAGGAAAATCAAAACATTATATCCTTATGTTTGGTTTATTTTTGTTACATTAAAATGTATTATTTATAAAACGCAAATACCTAGATACGTATCTCAAAAATGCAAATAAAACGATTTAAAATTGAACAACATAATTTATGTCGTCTAAACACAACAAAAACAAATCTAGTTTCATTCATAAACAAGAAAAACAAGAATTTTCAGCCATATGTATTTTATGACATATTCTAATTAAATTATAACTAGATCAGTCGTGCGACATATTTATCTTTAACAGAATAAATACATATAAATATAGAAATAGTTTTTGTTTATTTGATAACTTTATATTTTTTATTTGCGATTCGTTATCATATTTACTACACTTTGTGTCAGACATTAGTTTTGTTTTATAATTTTTATCATATTTATTTGTAATCTTATGTTTATAATCTTAGCTTATAATCTGATCTGTAAGGCAATTTTATTTATGTTATTTATATTTTTATTACATGTTAGATAAATTACGACGCAAGCATTGTACATTACGATAAAGTACTTTTGAAGTAAATAAGACGATAATAATAATAAAGCGCTTAATATGAAACTATATTTTTATATTCACCTTTTGCAGGGTCTATGCACGAACCTTTTTAGTAATTTAAGTAACTAGGACACATGTAGTTCATATATCGTTGACCTTGTGCTCAGAACACATAAAAAACATGTTACTATGTTACTAACATGTATACTAAATAAACATGTTTGTTTTCAAATAGGATAGAATTTTAAAAATGAAATTCTTGCTATAATTAGACTTCATGATAGCTTTTGACATAACTCGAATCAGATCATTTTCTAATTTTGAGATATTATATTAATAATATAGTATAATATAATATAATATTTGAGATTTTGGTAATACTACCGAATGTTATTTGATTAATATCAAAATGAAAATTCCGTTTTGATATTTTCTACCAAAATTATGATGAAAAATTCCAATTTCTAAAAATGTTATATTTCTTTATGCAGTTTTATCCAAACATATAGGATCTGAAACGTTGACATTTGGTAAAAAGAATTAACGTCATTTTAACTTTTCCTCATTTATACCGTAGGTATAAATAGGTTTGCAAAAAAAAATCAAAACCGAGATGACACTGGAATTATCCGTTTCAGGTGTTTTTAAGGCTTCCTGAGTGGTTTTCACAAAGTTGTTTATCTGTATGTGTGTGTGAGTTATCATCGTAGCTCCCAAACGAGTCCGAAGTAGGGATGATGAGCGTAGCGAATCAGATGTTATGTTGATATGAAGCTATTTTTTTCTATTCACAAGGTTTCTTCTCCTATTGTAGATGTCAGGGAATACTTAAGTTGGCTCTAAAATTTAAATTACATGATAGAATAGAAAAGTTTGCAGTCCAGAAAACTGTGATATAATTATTCTAAAACGTAAAGGTACCTTAAACGTTTTGTTGAGACTTGCTGAAGGCAACTATCATCTTCAGTAATTTTCAGAATAGAGATCTGTCAATAGCTTTTAAATACAAATATCTTAATAACTTCTCTATTCAAATATATCAAATAGTTCTTTCTTTTTATTTAATTTTCATGTTCTCATAAATTAAATCTTTTAAAAGTAATCAAATATCCACGTCATTCAAATGAAAATCTATAAAAGCATTTTTCTTTTAAAAAATCTTATCTGACTTAGTTACAAACATTTATAGCTGCATCTTATATTTCCTCATAATTGTTCAAAACATTCATAGTCATAATTTTTTAGAAGTTTTCACTGATCATCTCTTTCGACACCAGGTTTTTCCAGCAGCTTTTATTTTTTACAGTTATGATGGGATATTTTATAAAAAATTATCTTTACTTAGTTTTCGTACATACGAAAGGAAATTATTTCTTTCTTATCTTTTTTTATCAGCGATTCTTCGATATTTTACATTAATAATGTCCTTCCAACATCAGTCTTGATCTTTTGTGATGATTAAGTTTAAAAAACGGAGGGCTAAGAAAACCTGAATGAAAACACAGGATCTTGAAGTGGAGTTTTTCTTTACACCCTCTTTTTGGTGCTTCAATATCTTTTTCATTTTCTTGGACTTATATCTTTTTGAAGAACAGGGGGAGTAAAGAGACCCCAGTCTCGACTTTATTCCCTACCAGACTATTACAGTCAGGAAGTATGAAATATTTCCTTTAGACTTTTCCTCCCCTTGACCTCCAAAACCATTAGGAAAGATTTTTCTACGAGTACAAGACTCCGAACACTATATTTCAAGAACACCATATAATCCTTCCCATGTAACATCATCCTTTTTATTTGTTCGTCCATTTCCTAACCCCTCTCAGTTTTATTTATAATGAAGTAATATGATGGTCTAAATCACGCCATAAATGTCACAATGTAAAATAACCGTACATAGTCTTGTTTTCATGTAATGATTTTACTATCAATTTTGTCTGGAATAACAAGTTGGTGACAGATAGAGTTATATAAGTACACAATTCATTGGATAACAAGAGGCTTTCGGCCTTTTTGCCACTACGCGTCGTCAAAGCTGGGGGCCGCTTCGAGGCCCTTGCGCTTTAATGTAGCCATGGTTTTTGTTTTTTATCAGTTCTTCATATTACTGGTTTATGTAAGTGGTATACTGCCACGATATAAGCGAAACTTAATTTGTTTACATTATTTCAATCAATGACAATGTTTTGTTTGACATATATATGTCAATCAATAAAACCAGAACTAATACTGATAACAAAATGAAACTTCGTATTTTTGTAAACCATACATATAAGAATAAGTTAAATTGTAAAAAAAAATCAGTATAAGTAAACACTATATAAGATTTTGCAAGATACACTGTTCTATGCATACTAACATGAGCCCATCATCAGTGCCAGGGATAATTTAAAGAAATAACAACAACGATAAAGACATTAAAAACATAACAAAGTATATAAGGATTAGTATTCTTTCTTTTTTTGATTTCACGCTTTAGATGAGTGGTGATGTTTTTCACCGACACAGTCGAGACGAAATAAATGAAAAACTACCTTTTAATTTTTTTGTTTTTTGCCTGTTTTAAACTGCAATGCAAAAATAATATATGACAATTTAAAATTGTCTATTTTTCAGTTCTGTTTTATGTGAATATATATATATATATATATATATATATATATATATATATATATATATATATATATATATATAATATTTATGTGTGTGCGTAGGTAGTACTTGATAACATATACAACTTTAAATATTTATGTAACATAAATCATGAGAATCTATCAACAGTAGACAAATTTAAATCTATAACAATAAAGACTAACTGTCATTAGAAACGTGTTAATATCTATGTCTGTTCTACCCAGATATCTAAATCCCTCCTACAAGCACTTATACTGATAAACTAAATTTTTTTCTATCTTTACAAAAATTCTTTAGAAATTATTCACTAAAAATGAATTTAATCATTGGATGCTTCACTCAAATATTTTACCAATATTTATTTCCTTATTTATTATTATTGCCGTCTATAAATCAAGTGATATTTTTTAGCTTACTGACAAGTTTGTATATTGACCGCTTTGAGTTTTGACAATAAAAATTCTTAAAAATTTTGACTATCATCGTTGTATATATATATAGTGTTTTATACTTGTGAGATTGTAAATCAATCATTTCTCTCTTGTCGATTAATTTATTTGATTGATTTGTAAGATGATTGTGGGAAAAATAAAACAAAATATTTTTTTTTAAATTTTTTATAAAAAAAAATAATGCATTTTATACTGTTAACAGATGTTTAATACTTGACAAAGAACAGGTCATTGACATTCATTAATACACAATGTTTTCCCCTTAAATATTTTTTTAAAATATTTAAGGCAAAATTTTATGTTATTTAGTTTAGTTGTATGTTTTTATATTCATTTCAAATGAAATAAACTATTAAATATAATTTTTTTATGTTATAAGTCAGTTTATATGAAACATCTTATAGTGAAGGACAGGATGTTTAGAACATAATTTGTGTCGGAAACTCAAAAACATCCCTAATAGGTTGTCTAAAGGTTACCTTTTTCCAGCTATATATTATTCAATGTTTTCCCAAACAATTTGTTTAGAAAATTGCTTAATTAATTAAGTAAACATGCCTCTTCTTGAGACCTTAGCTGTCGGAGGCTGCAGGCTCTTTTGGTATTATTATTATTATTATTATTATTGCTATTTTATTTATTATCATTAGATTGTATTTTCTTTTTACTTTTTCACATAATTATTTCACTTAACTATTTCTTATCTATTATTACTATTATTTATCCATCTTATTTATTTATTTTTTATTTATTATTTATCTATTTACCACTATATTTTTACTAGTTTAATTACTCCTGCATGAGTGCAATCACTGGATTGTTTCTCTACCAAGTCTCTCAAGCCACTTAAACCATTTAACTCTAATACTTGTAACAACCATAATTGTTGTTGTATTTATCAATAAAATATGTTAAAAAAATTAATTAAGCAAGCTAAATTAATAATCATGTGACTATTGTTAAGCTTTAAACGTAAAGCTCTGTAAGAGTCTTTAAGCTAAAAAGCATATGCTGTTTCTCCTTTATTAAAATTTTACTTCCAGGGATCATAGCTGGAATTTTTAATTTCATGAACGACCTTTGTTGGTTTAATTTCTCCAAATTCGTGTTTATGATACAATTATAATAGTTTATGATACAATTATAATAGTTTATGATACAATTATAATAATTTATGATACAATTATAATAGTTTATGATACAGTTATAATAGGGATGATATGATTCCTTAGTCGACCATTTAATTTTTTTAAAAGTTTTTAACATTAAATAAAGTAATGTCTTCATGAAATAAATACCCTCTCCCTTATAGAAGGAAAGTATTATCTAATGCATCAAAGCTCTCAATAAGTTAGCTCGTGTCACTAAGTTCGTTCCAAAGTTTTCAGGTTTAAACGTATTCATAGAATCTGATTGAATTTAACTCATTTCAAGTATTGTTTTACGTTCTTTATGTCGTATTTTCCTTGTTCCGGTCACCACAAGCTTGACTTTGTTTGTCAAACATAACAAGTCATGAAGTTCAAAGTCATTAAGTCTTTGTAACTTTGTTTACTTAGCTTTTTAAAGAATCCTGAACTTAAATAAGCTCAGGGTCATTCTTAGTTCTTCATCGTATTTTTTTAAGTGCTATGAATTTTAACTAGACAACTTTTCCATGATTTGGTGTAAGTTTATAGCGATCTTTGCGTACCTCTTGATAGATATTTGTTACACGAGCAATTTTTTCACATTGAACAATAAATGTACATGGACTTTATCGAATAACCTCAGCCAAAATCGGTCACAACATTAGAGAAGCAGAAATTGAAATCATTATCATTTCATTTATTATATCTCTTACTTATATTATTACTTCACATTATCATTTCACTTATTATACCTCTTACTTATATTATTACTTCACATTATCATTTCACTTATTATATCTCTTACTTATATTATTACTTCACATTATCATTTCTCTTATTATATCTCTTACTTATATTATTACTTCACTTAAATTATTATATTCAATTATTATTATTTCCCTTATTATATATATCACTTATTTATATTATTACTTCACATTATTATTTCACTTAAATTATTGTATTATTATATTCAATAATTATTATTTCACTTATTATATCACTTACTTACGTCATTACATCACATTATATTTCACTTAAATTATTTTATTATAATATTTAATAATTATTATTATTATTTACCGAGATAATTTATTTATTAATTTGTACACAAACGGACCTAGGTCTTTTTACAAAATACAATGAAATATTACACAAGTCAGATTGACTATTCTTCACATACTAAAATACATACTGAAATAAAAATCCTTGAAAGCCCAAGATTTTATCAAAATAGTAAAATGTAATGTTTCACCAATGTTTCATAATTTACGGTACCTCCAATATTTATTTGCATTTCTATATTATTTTTTTTGCCAATTTCCAAGGAATATAAGCTAATAAAATATGTTTTACGGACGCAGGCTTTAGGAGATGACTTATATCAAATAGATACAATTTGAGCGATTTCAGATAAAATAAATAACGCTTTTAAAGTTTGGGAGTTGCTTTTCCCATAATAAACAAAATAAAATAATAATGCTTAATGGTCTATAAAGTAACTAATCAAAAGCGAAATTATTGTACATGAACTTTTTGCCTCAAGTGACAGTTTTAAATAAATAAAAGATTGTATTTCGTTAGTGTAGAGGGGAGCTGCGCAGGTCCTGATGGAGCAATATGTAGTTCGTACATGTAGACGCAAGTATTAAACTCCATTATTAATACGAGATACATTTTTTATACAAAAAAACGAAAACACGGATTTATTTTTTAAGCTAATACCGAGAAACAGCAAAATATTTTGGTAAATTTGAAAAAATTCTTAAATAAACCTTTTAGATTTGTAACTATTAAAACGCTTTATTCTAAAGTGTTACTCTTAAAATGTAGAAACAAAAATAAATTCGAAAGGATAATATCAATGAAATATTATTTTTCTTAAAAATAAAAAGTTTGTAAGGGAATAACTAGTTTTTGAAAGCATATTCATGTTAGTTTGATGAACCCCAAAGAAATCGGAAATGGAAACATAAAAACTTTTCCAGTCCTTTAAAATGTCTCATCTTCCGGCGATTTTTCCTATTTCCAGACGGACAAACATCTCTTTAAAGAAATATAAAATAAAAAGTTCAAAAAAATACTTTACCAGGTCAGTAAACAGGTTTCAAAAGTTTTTTTTAGTGTCGCTCTTCTATATTGTTGCCTTATAAAAGCAAAGTTGGGTTTTGAAAAGTCAAGACTAAGAACGGAAGACTTGAATAGATAAAGATTTTTCCAACAAGAAATTTTTTCTTTTATCTATTTTTGTTTTTCTTTTAAACAGGATAATATCAATAAATGAAACTGTATGAATCTTTAGCATACATTAATATGCAAAAGTTTATGTAAAAATTAGAAATATGTCTGTACTTCAGAAAATATGCAATTTAAAATTTTACCAAATTACGTTTTAAAAAAAATTCGATTATATATAATATATATATATATATATATATATATATATATATATATATATATATATATATATATATTATATTATATATATTATATAATATATAATATATATTATATTTATCTATTAACTACATATTCGAATCAGATATTGGTTAACAACATTCCAGGCATGAAAACAACGTTAATGATTCCTTACATGTGACCTTCGAACTTTAAAAATATTAATTAATCATACCACTTCCATAAACATTTCTACACGAGGTAAAAAAATAGACACGCTTAAGTACCATTAAATAATTATTACTGAGTGGAAGTATATAAAGTTTGTAGAATACGTACAGGAGTCCTGAAGTACGCGGGATAGTAACTTTAATAAGTATCCTAAGACAGTAGGATTTGTAGATCTTGGATTGGACCAGGACATGAGTGCATAGAGAATCGTTGTTTTTATCTGACTAGGACATGATTATTTGACTAGGACAAGAGTGCATAGAGAATCGTCCTTTTTATTTGACTAGGACAGGAGTGCATAGAGAATCGATGTTTTTATTTGACTATGACATGAGTGCATAGAGAATCGTTGTTTTTATCTGACTAGGACATGAGTGCATAGAGGTTGTTTTTATTGACTAGACATGAGTGCATAGAGAATCGTTGTTTTATTGACTAGACATGTAGAGAATCGTTGTTTTATTTGACTAGGACATGAGTGCATAGAGAATCGTTGTTTTTATTTGACTAGGACATGAGTGCATAGAGAATCGTTGTTTTTATTTGACTAGGACATGAGTGCATAGAGAATCGTTGTTTTTATCTGACTAGGACATGAGTGCATAGAGAATCGTTGTTTTTATCTGACTAGGACATGAGGGTTGTTTTTATTTCTGGACATGAGGCATAGAGAATCGTTGTTTTATCTGACTAGGACATGAGTGCATAGAGATCGTTGTTTTTATTGATAGGACATGAGTGCATAGAGAATCGTTGTTTTTATTTGACTAGGACATGAGTGCATAAAGAATCGAGTTGACATTGTTCAACTTTAACCATTAGGTCGAATGTGGGGTCTGAAGTCTAGAATGATTTAGACCCAACAAGTAATACGTAAAGTAATGACTTGTGGGACTATTTTTAATTAATTTTTACTCCAAGCAACCTTGGTAGTAACAGTAAACCTTTATTGTTTATTCAAACTTTGGTATTACTGCTATCACATATATATCATTCTATAATTGTGCTTCCCTGCCCCTCTAAAGGACCCATTGCTTTAGGAAAAAATCATATGAACCATTTCTTCATCAAATATCAAGGTTTCAGCACCTACATGTTTAAAAATTCCATCGCGGTGGTCCGCACAACGGGCGATTTTTTTTTAAATGCGTGGTTCCGTGCTTAACATTTGTTCCGGTTTATGTTTTATAAGTTAAGCAGTTACTGAATTATCAAGCCATACTCGTAACACATTTTTTCTGTATATTTCAAATGAACTAACTGATAATATATTTTAAACTTAATAAATATATTATATCTATAAAGCAGGTGTATAAAAGTTCAGCACAATCACAATTTTTTAAAAAGTTTTATTATGTTTTTGATATATAACCATATCATATATATGATCAGCAAGTCCCCCCTCAAAAAAAATCCAAAATCGCCCTTCCCCTTCCATGGCCCCTATTTCATCTGCTAATTTTGTTTTAAATTCGCTAAAAATTCATAAGTGTCATTTTGGAATGTAAATTCGCTAAAAGTCGACAAACCTCATATTTTTCTTTATAAAATTTATTCTTACAAGACTTTAAATTAAGTTGAAGTTTATTAATAACAAACTTATATAAAGTTGCTCAAGTAAACAACATGATAAAGTCAGACACCGTCTGGTCTCATTTAAGTGAATCCTCCAACAACATATTTCAGAACCATGTAATCATTTTCAGAGGTAGGATAAACCGGTCGGTTGTCCAGCCTAGTCCACACATCTCTTATCGGAATTAACATCAGACCGAGAAGGGTATTTCGAGAAAAAGTTGATTAGCTTCGAATCTAATAAGAAACATCTAAAGTTAACACCCTTAAAGTGTAACACGTTGTCATGCAGGTTCAGTATAAGGTTAGTTGAGTATAATATAAACGATGACATCTACTTATATCTTTATGCTATATACTTATCACTAAATCAACTTATGGAATAGTTTGCAAACTAACTCTTGGACTCAGCATACTTTTTCTTATATTTATGTCTAGAATCTGTTCAAAACTTTTTTTATCAATCTATCATTTGACATAAGTATCAGATTTAACTTTAATACAACCAAATAATACAAAAAAATAAATATGTACAACTTTTAGAACTAGAAACAAGATAAACACTATTCAACAACTCATTTAAGAAAAATAACAATATATTTTTCATGTAATGCAATCTAGTTTCTGTGGTTGTTTTTATTTATTGTCCATGTTTTTCTTGTGGACTTCTTTTCTTCTGTATTATTAGATTTTAAACATTGTTAAGTTTGTTTTAATAGCGTAACTTGTTTCTATTGAGTTTTAAGTTGTTTTTTTGAAAAAGAAATATTGACTTGTTGAAATAGTTTTTGTTTTCGTCACTGTGATAAGTCATGAGTTTTGTAATGCTTGGATTTTATGTTGAGTAATTAATGTAAAATTAATTCTGTACAGAAGCAGTCAACCGATATGGGTGCAGTCAACCGATACGCCAGTAATCAACTGATACATCATTAGTCAACCTATATGGCATCAGTTAATCAATACATCATTAGTCAACCTATATGGCATCAGTTAATCGATACATCATTAGTCAACATATATGGCAGCAGTTAACCGATACAGCATTAGTCAACCTATATGGCATCAGTTAATCGATACATCATTAGTCAACCTATATGCCAGCAGTTAACCGATATAGCATTAGTCAACCTATACGGCATCAGTTAATCGATACATCATTAGTAACCTATATGGCATCAGTCAACCGATACAGCAGCAGTCAACCTATATGGCAGTAGGTAACCTATATGGCAGCAGGTAACCGAAACGGCAGCAGTCAAGCTATATGGCAGCAGCCGTAACGATAGCAGACAGCCTATAGGGTAACAGTCATTCATAGGGCAGCAGTCAATTCATGCAATAGTTAAGTAAAGCCTAAGTCAATTCATAAGCAAAGCAATGTTTTAAATTTGAAACTTAAGTCAATTAATAACCAATGTTTAATTTAATTGTTTAATTAAAATGTTTCTTGTTTTAAATAACCAATATAAAAAAAAAACATTTACATATATTATTATTATCCAATGTTTTTTGTTTAAATTTGTTTGCTATGTTTTGAATTCTAAGCTTACACTAGTCAAATAAAAAACGTAATATTTTGAATTCTAAGCTCACACTAATCAAATAAAAAACGTAATATTTTGAATTCTAAGATCACACTAGTCAAATAAAAAACGTAATATTTTGAATTCTAAGCTCACACTAGTCAAATAAAAACGTAATATTTTTTTCTAAAACATAGTCAAATAAAAACGTAATATTTTGATTTCTAAGATCACATTAGTCAAATAAAAACGTAATATTTGAATTCTAAGATCACACTAGTCAAATAAAAACGTAATATTTGAATTCTAAGACACTAGTCAAATAAAAAAACGTAATATTTTGAATTCTAAGTACACTAGTCAAATAAAAAACGTAATATTTTGAATTCTAAGCTACACTAGTCAAATAAAAAACGTAATATTTTGAATTCTAAGCTTACACTAGTCAAATAAAAACGTAATATTTTGAATTCTAAGCTCACACTAGGTCAAATAAAAAACGTAATATTTTGAATTCTAAGCTTACACTAGTCAAATAAAAAGTAATATTTTAATTCTAGCTTACACTAGTCAATAAAAAATGTTATATTTGAATTTTAAGATTTACACTAGTCAAATAAAAAACTAAATTTTGAATTAAGACAGACTAGTCAAATAAAAAACGTATATTTAAATTCTAAGCTTACAAGTCAAATAAAAACTAATATTTGTTTAAGCTTACACTAGTCAAATAAAAAATGTATTTTAAATTCTAAGCTTACACTAGTCAAATAAAAAACGTAATATTTTGAATTCTAAGCTCACACTAGTCAAATAAAAAACGTAATATTTTGAATTCTAAGCTTACATCAGTCAAATATGAAAAGTAATGTGATGGATTTTAGGCTTACACTAGTCAAATATGAAACGTAACGATTTGAATTCATATTTTAAGTCAGTTCTATAACGAACCCAGGGATTGGACTTAAAACTTATAAAGTTAGTTATAAGATACTATATGTTTTAACTTAATTTAAAGTTTATGTCATTTATATCAGCAGAGGAATGTTTTAAATTTAAAGCTTAAGTTGATTTATAAGCAAAGCAATGTTTTGAATTTAAAGCTTATGTCAGTTAAACAATTTACAGTAATATTGTAGAATTAACTGTCAAGCGTGTAGTAATTATAAGTATATTTATTTCTTTTTCCAATGGTCTATTTATGAGTCTAGTTTAAAATACATTTGTTAATTTCAAAATCAGCTGTATTATTTTTAATTAAAACCAGTGTTGCCCCCAAAGGCAAAAAGTATAAAACGTGTGTAAATTGATTGTTTTTTAAATCTCGTATGTTTTATTAAAATTATATTCGTTTAGTCTCAAAACCCAGACTTGCCAACCTTCTTTAATTAATGTAAATTAAATCCTTCTTGTTTAAATATATTTAAGTCGGGGTTTTAAAAGGATTGATCGTATTTATTTGTTCTTTTCGTTGCCACCTTAGGCAACATCAACTTTGTTTTTTTTTACGAAATCGACATAACACCTTCTTTCGACTTCTGTTAAACTTCTAAAAACTATGAATATTCGATTAAAAAGATGTTAAATGTGCCACGCTTTAGTTAAAATGTGTCTACAGAATAATTTCGAAAATAAATGTAACATTTCCGAACATCGTGTAGTTTAAGAATGATTAAGCATATACATTTAAATATTTAAATTTAATGCTTATAATTTGTTCCTCCCAAGTTCTATTTGTATTATAATTTGTCTGATTTAAATTTTTATTATTACTCTTTTTTCAAATAGTTTAACATAGTTTCATGGACATGTTTCATGGACATTAATGGTAGCACAATGACATGAAATTCATTTTTTTGTCCGCATTACGATTTTTAGAGCAAATTTAACTGTCGTAATGGTTTAAATAATTATATAATTTTTCTAAAATATTATAGTATATTCTAAAACAATATATGAAGGAATGGATGATGGAAGGACAAAACAGTATTGGAAAGCCTCCACATTTTATAACTAGGATTAAGAACGAAGTTTAATATCTATCATATTATCATTAAAAATCTCAATGGCAAAAGCAGACAGAGATGATTAGAGATCCGCAATAAACCAATTTTAGGATTAATAACTCAAGAAGAAGAAATATAATTTATTTTATCTACTTACGGCTGTAAAATTAGTCATTACTAAACTGTTTAAGCTGCAAAATGTCATTTTACCAACACTGTCGACAAACTATTTTAAAACATGCACGGGAAATTTGCTTGGTAATACTCTACCTCCTAGGGAGTTATGGTACATTTAAAATAATGTTAAAAAAGTCAAAACACCCTAGGAGGAGAAATGAATGAACTGAGGTTATTATTTTGCAGGTTATTGGACTTAATTTCGTTATTTTCGTCTTTTAAACATGAGTATTGTTTATAATAATATTTTCTATACATTATAACTTAAAGTACGATATATTATTAAGTATTAAACATTTTTATAATACATTTACATAATTTTAATTAGTTTTAATAAAGTCACAAGTATAAAACTTTGTAAAGAATTACTAAAACTTTATTTACAGTAAAAATTATTTAAAAACCCAAGTCTACTTATTTAAGTCATAAGTTTCTTATCTTAATTTAATCATTCATTGTAATCTTAATTATTTGCTGTAACGATAAATTACACAAAACATTTTAAAGAATAATATTCTTATGTTTATTTTTCAGCGGTAAGTAAATAAAATAGTATATTCTACTATGCAACAAAGGAAACATTGCCGACTCGTGTCAGCTATTACTTGCATCGGCTCCGTCTCTGCAGACAAATCGCTATTTGCTGAATTCGGCTAGCGCCTCGGCTGGAAATTCCCATAGTCTGTCGTCGCCTTCGGCTTGGGGGCTAATTTATAAAATTCGTAAGTTAAATTTCATTTTGCTGCCAAGTATAGCATAATATACTATTCAGAATTTAATTTTAAAAGTCATACAAATTTGAAAAAAGAATATTGATACTTTTTATGAAACGAAATACTAATTTAGTTTTACATGTGTGCTAAATTTCAAATCGATCGAAATATGTTTTCGCGTTTTATGAAATTTGAAATTTTTGATTTTTCGGTTAATGTCGTCAAAAAGAATCTATTTTCCGAAAAACACAACTAGACGTAAAAATTCATATTTGTAGCAAGGATAAAAGACTGTTATCATAGGAGCTAACATGATAACAGACACACACATACGGTCAAACAACTTGGTGAAAACTACGCAGGCAGTCATAAAAACACCTGAATACATTTTCTTTGTACCTATAAGGTATAAATGAGAAAAAATAAAAAGAGAAACATTACAATTTAAATTTCAAAATATCGAATCTTAAACAACATAAATTTCAATTCCAGATGCTCTTCAATCTAGAAACTATTATATCAAAGCCTTGATTGGTTCTCATCTCGATTATCCTTCTTTCTGATTGGCTTATCAAAACCAGAATACTTTCCCGTTATGCAAATGAGCTCCTCCCAGATCAAGCCCCATCTGCAATTAACTTGCACTTTGTCATTATTTTCCATTTTAAACCATGTGACCATAATTAATGTGTTTATTTGATTAGAGTATAATTAATACTGAAAGAGTTTAATTTATTGTTCTTTATTTAAACATTAGATTTATACGGCTTTATTTTTTTTTAACTTTTTACTTCTGCTCCTGGTAAAAAGTGTGTATGCAATAACTCCTCGACGACTGTTGTGTTCAAAGAAAACCTGTGTCATTCAAATACCATTCTAAATAAATTTTCGACAAAAATTATTTCTTATAAACTCGATCGTATCGATTCGTACTAGATTGAAAGTTGGAAGATTCGTGTATTAGTGGTTTTTTTTTCAATTTAACCGATAGATTAAAATTTATGAGATGAACTGTTTTGTGAATAATAAGATGAGTATTTTAAAATAAAATATAATGAAGCATAAAAATGTGGAGTGATAACGCACGTATGTAGCTTATATAAGAAATAGCTGAGTCCTTGATGTATCAAGGAAATGTATTCATAGGAAGTGCAAAAAGTAGTCTGACAATCAGAAGAGGGGTAATCAATGGGCTGGCTTAGCCAAGTATTTGATTACCTTCGCGCCATAAGTATTTAGAAACTAGAAACTTAAATACTGTAAATATGACGATGAAACATTAGCGCCGGAACCAAGATTCGAACCAGGGAACCCTAGCTTTGAGTGGTCTTATCGACTACGGATCGAAACATCAAAACGACTCTGTTTTGATGTTTTACTATCTCAAAATGTTTTACTAACCGTTATTTTAGTTTTCAGTTATTTTCCACGTTTTTTAAAAAAGAAGTGCAAGACATTCGCAGTCATTCTGGAGAACAACAATGCAGAAGAGCGAACAATGTGCTGGTATTTCATTCAATTTAAAAAAAGTAGAAACAAGATATTGACATTCATAAGAATTACAAGAAGTGCGGTCATCTAGAAGAAGCGTAAACAATGCGCTGGCATACAGAAGAAGTGCAAACAATGCGCTGACATTCAGAACAAGCGCAAAAAATGCGCTGGCATTCAGAAAAATTGCAAACAATGCGCTGGCATTCAGAAGAAGTGCAAGACATGCGCAGTCATTCTGGAGAACAACAATGGAGAAGACCAAACAATACGCTGGTATTTCATTCAATTTTGAAAAAGTAGAAGCAAGATGTTGACATTCAGAAGAAGTTATAGAAATGTGCAAACATCGCAGTCAATGTGCTTTTATTTAAAGGAGAAAGTGATTTCACGTGCTTTCATTTAAAGGTAGAAGTCATTTTTGACATCCAGTAAAAGTGCTATAAACGCGCTGGAATTCAGAAGAAGTTTAAGAAATGCGCCTCTATAATAAATTTTATAGAGTGAGTATAATGTGGCCCCGAGCCGAAAGGGACACAGAATTGAGCAGACTCGCTTGGGCCTCCAAGGCGAGGTGACGCACAAGGTGATCACAAGGCAACGTGTACAACTAATGAATACAAAAATAAATCAACAATTAATACAATTTAGCAACCAATATACAAGGACTTGTTCTGAAGGTCCTTGTTTAAGTATTAAGGTAGATAGGAAAAATTAGTTAATATTTATCACGTTATGAATTTACGTTTATTTCTTGAGAACTAAATATAACGAATCAATATAATGAAAAATACTTAAAAGAAAATTAAAAGTATTGACGTGTTCCATCTAAGATAGAGTATGATTCCATTCGCCAAGAATGTTAGGTCACACTAGGTTAGATATCAAATGGCTTGATGCAACATAAAAATTAAGATAGGTCAGTTTTATTTAATTTCATAATGATAGCAAGTGAATTATGTAGGTTTACGTCATGGTATGGTTAGAACTCTTGACCTGCCTTAACTTGAGTTCCGAATAAAAATATTGCATACAATTAATAGAGTAATTCATTTATAATTTTTTTTAAATTATCCTTCCTTCAGAAGATATATTTTATCTTAAATTATATCTCTAATAATTCCTGGAATAATTAAGTGACCTGGGTTGTTAATTAAAAATTTATAATTACTATTTTGAAGGGGGATATAATATTACGGATATAAATTCATAACCTTTTGATCTTTAGCGCTACAATTTTAGGTATCTGCGATTCGTGCAGTGTCGAATTATGCTATGAAAAGTTTATAATGCTACTGGGAAGCAAAATGGCATTTTGCAGACGAGTTTTACCGATTATTTACCGAATTCTGCTATTGCTTTATTGGAAGACTGCTATTGCTTTAATGGAAGACTGCTATTGCTTTAGTAGAATACTGCTATTGCTATTTAGTGGAAGACTGCTGTTGCTTTAGTGGAAGACTGCTATTGCTTCAGTGGAAGACTGTTATTGCTTTAGTGGAAGACTGCTATTGCTATTTAGTGGAAGACTGCTATTGCTTTAGTGGAAGACTGCTATTGCTTTTATGTAGAGACTGCTATTGCTTTTGTAGAGACTTCTTCCTATGTTTCCTTTATGCGGGTCAAATCCACTAGTGCTCATTCTTCTTTATATAACTTTTCTGTTGTTATCCTAGGTTAATTTCTCGTGAAAATACCAAAAGGAACCCCAAAATAACAGTAGAGAGTTTCTTAAAACAAATGTTTAATTTGTAATTAGTTTTATTATTTTTGTTGACCAATTTTTAATTTTCTTCAAATAAATTTGGGTAAAGAAAGTTATAATGTCTGAATAGTTCTCTACTTTCAAAAGTATCATTAATATAAATAAATTGAGAGTAAATAAGCAACATAAGGTTATACTAATACCTTAATTAATACCATCTTGGCTAATATGTTACCTTATTTCGACCGTATTAAAACTCTAGACTTTATTTCAGGATCTAAAATATAATTTAATGGTTCTTAATTCTGGACAATATTTCAGATTAACACCTATTGGCCTATTAGAAAGTTTTAATCTCAAATAACGACGTTGTTAAAATAACTGTAGAATGTCAAATTTAGTTTGTTTACCATAAAGCTTATATTAATTCCACTATTTGCATACATTTTAGGGGAATGTAGAATGTACATTTAAGAAGGAAATCTCTTCAAACTCTAGTAAGTTGTACAAACTTACATGACATTGTCTGATGTTTACACACACACACACACACACACACACACAGATATATATATATATATCTTTGTGTGTGTTTCTAGGCAACTTTTGTAATCACACTTTCTTTCAAGCGAATAATTATTTTTAAAACAAACTTGGTACAAAAATAAACCTCGAGACAAACTATATTCAAAATTAGGCTGTTTTGTCGTCATTTTATTGGTTTTCTGAGCAATTAAAATTAAATTTAAAAAACTTTGAAATTAAAGTTTAAAATTTTTCGCGTTATTGAACTGAATGACGTTCGGCGTTGATGCGTCCACTTTTAAATGGACGCCGCTTTTGAGGGGACCAATAAGTTAATAACACCCTGGTGATTTACCGGGAAATTTAAAATACAGTAGGTAAATAACATATGTCGAATAGGGTGTCCTTTTCAATGTTTTTGAAAATTGGTCCGGAGTCGATTTGAGTTGTCAAGCCTGGATGCAAGAAAGCCTCGTTCCGTGATAGACAGATTCGTTTAATTAATAAAGAAAAATCGACAGTTCTTCGATTACCTCAACAGAAATATCGAGTCATTCGTGAATGGTCTAAAAATATTCCTCTTTAACATTTTTAGGATTGCTTCGCCTGACTAGTCAGGCAATGTTGCATGAAAAATTAAATTTAAAATCTTTTAATCACTCCAATCTTTATTTGCTAAATGAAAATTGTACTTATTTAAAAATAATTATACTTGATAATAATTTGAAAAAAATTAATTTCTAAGTAACAGCAAAGATAGTAAGAGCTTTCAAATGGAACAAGACACACCAGTAAAAGTAAATCAATTTAACGAACAAAAAGAAATAAAAGATATTAATGTTTGACCCTGTCTGTCTACTTTCATGCTAGTTTAATTATAGTTCATGCAAATTTAAATAGTTTTTCCGTTTGGTAAGCTTCTAACTTAGAGTTTGTTTCTTTAAGATAATTGCCTAAGATAGCGTTTTCGCGTGTTAAACTATAATTTTATTTGGTGGAAAAAATCATTTTATTGTACTAAATCGGGTGTGGAGTGCCTCGTAAATTTCCCTTATTACATCGGATTCGCTACGCTCATCCTCCCTACTTCCGACTCGCTTCGCTCGTCCTCGGAATATAAAATTCACCATAATTATAATGCAACGTGTCTTCAGACTCGCTTCGCTCGTCCTCAGATTATAAATGCATCCGTAAATGCATTCTGTGCTGTGGTCACCCATACAGCACTGATCACGCTCAGTGCTGCTTAGTTTTTATGATTCAACGAACGTATTGAAATGAAACTCAGTGTACTTATCTATTAATTAAAAGTATACACTTATACCAAACTTAAACTTGATTGAATCATTTTCTGATTTAAAAAAAACGTTTACAAATGAACGATTATTTCTGATAATAAAATGAAACGTAGTAAATATGTCAATCTTATACATAGCCCCATGCGTGTCAAATCTCAATTCGATCGCATCATTTTGTCGTGTTTTAGATTTTTTGAAATTTTCGCTGGAATGACGTCATAAATACCTTATTTTCCGAATATCACAACTACAGCGGTAGTCTATAGTTTTTGTACAAAGTATCAACTCTTTAGCATGAATACACTGTTATAAATCTACGATGATAACAGGCACACACATAAACAGACAGATACATTTGTGAAAACCAATCAGGAGTCCAGACACGGATAATTCCGGCTTTATCCCGGTTTCGATTTTTTGTGAACACTATACTTTTCCTATGTACCAACGGTAATAATGAGAAAAAGTAAAAATATAGTCAGATAGTTAGTGTGATTGTAGATTTTCTTCACGATTTCCTCTAAACAGAGAAAGCACTGTAATAGCAAAAATATGGTACTTGACATCTCAAAAAATTGCTATTTTGACTTCAGCTTGTTGGTTCTGAGCCATTGTTGTAACTCACATGTACTTAGTTTAAATATTATTAATTAAAAAAATCAATAACCGTACTTCGTTTTGATTTAATTAGTTCAGATTTTTGTTTCAATTCGCTTAAAACATAAATAAAATTAATAAATCAATGAACTATTTTCCTTCCTGACTAACTAAAACTACATTAAACAACTCTAAAACTGGGTTTTTTCTGTATTTCAATAATAAATCACACTTAATATTGATTTCGTGTTAAAACCTACGATAAAAGTGGAATTCAAACTTAACAAGTTCAAATAAACTTAAACTGTTAATTACAACCAAGAAATTGTAACATTATTTATCTGAGTTTTATTTATTTGGTTTGTTTAAATCGTAAATTAATAAAGTCAGTTATATTCTCTTGGAACGAATATAAGTGTAAATACATTCAGAATTAACTTATAGAAGTCAAAAATTAGAATGAATGTATTTCAGGGAAAAATTACACAAAAAGTATTTGTACTTGATCGAAATATGCAACCGCTTATGAGAGTTAAAATTAAGATTAAAATTAGCGATAAAAAAGACTTCAAATATCAATTTGGTTGCAATGTATTCAACTTCACTCATAAAGGTTTTAATTAGTCGTCTAAACTTTTCTATATCTTAGTTAAACATTGACATACATCTATCATTTCATTTTACAAAGTAAATTATCTTTTAAATGCTTAATAAAGTTATTTATTTGAAATATGAAGCTGTTTTTTTTTAAACCTCCCACGTACAGTTTGGTTAACTTTAGCAAAAATAGATTGTAAAATAATGAACATACTTAATACAAGGCGATTTAAGGAAATACATAAACTATAAATGTTGTGGGAATAGTATGTTGCCTGACTTCTTAAGATAGAATTTGGCTCGATAGTAATAATTGAGCTAGTATTAGACATTAACATCTGTTAAGTACTGTTAGGTGCAGTTTAAAATATGTTCACTAAAACACGAGTTGTTCTTCAGGGTAATTAATAATAAATCTAGCGTTGTGGTCCGCATGCCTGGCGAATTTCCTTTGGAATGCGTTGTGATTATTGTTCTGACCCATACGTTACCACAGTTATGAGTTTAATAAATTACATTAAAGGATACGTAATTTTGGCAATTTTTCACTTGTTGTTGGTTGATACCTTTTCATCTTCCCGAAGAGGGAATTAAGTATAACTTATAACCTTTAACAACTTTCCATTTTGGCAAAACATAAGCTCACTCAAACATTTCACTTAAACAGTAAAACACTGGCTTACTCAAATTATGAAACACTGACTTCCATTAACTGTAAAACATAGGCATAATCAAAGTGTTATACACTGGTTTACTCAAACTCTAAAACACTGGTTCACTCAAACTCTAAAACACTGATTCACTCAAACTCTAAAACACTGGTTCACTCAAACTCTAAAACACTGGCTCACTCAATCTGTAAAACGATGTTTTGCTCAAACAGTAAAATGTGATATCTAAATCTTAAAGACTCAAAAAATTTCCTTTTACTTTCCATTTTATACGTATATAAAAAAATCGTGTTATATTGTCAAATATTTGTATGAGATACTCATAGCTGTTAAGTTGTGGCGATAAAATACACAATATAAGTGTATCATCTGGAAAAAAGAAGTTTTTTTATGGAATTTATATGGTGTTTGATAATGCATCCTAGATGACAAACCTTTTAGAGATCTTCTAGTTTTTTATGTATACTCATCTTTCTTAGACGTATTTTCTAATAAAAAACAACAAATATTTTAAATAAGTTTTCCAAAATACAATGGTCTATGCTTCAGCGATTAATTTAACAAACAGTATTATAGTAGGAATTCATAGTAGCTGTCAAGCAGATGGAACTGAGAAACATGTAAGAAATTAGATAAAAAACCGTAAGGACATAGGAATACATAAAAAAGTAGCTACCGTTCAGTACGAACTTACTAAGAATTAAAGAACTAGGAAAAAGTAAAGAAGACACTACCAAACACGAAAGGAACTTAGCAAGATGTAAAATATTAGAAACAAATAAAGACATATGCAACTATTAAACAGTAAGAACTTAGTAAAAAGTAAAGACGTATGTATCTATTTTTTGCTCAAGTTTTCTTTTTTATTTTGTAACTGGGTTTACTTTAGGAAATGTTTAGATTCGATTATCGCAAGCTTTTACAAATCAGCCTTGTAGAGGGCCAGCGCGAACAACTCATAAACTAACACCGGTATCTTTCCAAAAATAAACGATTATCTATTGGTTACATTTGTAGTTATAATACAATTAATTTTATCTTCTTTCTTTTTATTTTAACCTAATAGAAAAATTTTCCCCGCTGTCATTTTCTGTATTTCAAAAATTCAGAAACAAATGGTTAAAAAGTTTTTTAAACTTTCACAGAGCTCTAGTGATGGCAGGTGAGATTATATTACATTACATTAATTTAAAAAAAAAAATTAATCAGGTAATCACACGTGCGCAGCATTATGACGATGTGAATCATAAACTATTTTAAATTGACTGTTTCAGGTTGCATTAAATACCAAAATTTATTTTCTAGCGTGTGGATAAGTTATTGTAATTGTAATTATTACCTGATTAAATCGATGAAATTTAATTGACAGAAATGTAAAGTTACCTGCTATCAGAAGCGTTTTGAGGAAGTTCAAAGACGACCAATGTTACGTAAAGTGAGTACTAGTTAGAAGTATGACTATACAAAGTATGAACAGGTAATCTCATATTGAATGTGGGCAAAACGCAGGCAATTAAGTCACAATTAAGACACGCCCACTCAGTTGAAAGGTAGGTCCGCTGCCGCGCTAGCGTCGACAGTCTAACTGTTTAAGTATCTATAGTCTCTGGTGTGAACAGTAACACTTCCACTTGTTTTTCAAGTAATTCAGATTGCCAATGAAAAACATAACGTTCTTTAACTTATAGCAAAGTGTCTATGGTACGGTTTTCAGTTTAATATTAAAGGTAAGATGTATTCCTCCTTAAATATATGACGTCAGAAACTTAATATAGGAGAAAATTAACCAATCGTATTTCGTTATTTCCTGTTCATAAACCAACCTATATATTTTACTATAAAATTCGTATTTTTATAAGATTTTATCTTTCCACTACTAGAAAACATTCGTTGAAGCATCAAATATTTTAAAATATTCTTTAAATTTCTGAAGTACTTCAATACTTAAAACGTCACGTATGGAATAACACTTTAACACAAGTTTTTGCTTGACAAAAAAAGTAGTTTTTAATGTCTGCCCAGCAGAAGTTTTTAGTGATTCTAAGTATGTCAAGAGTGGAATGTACTACACCTGTCTCAGTCGCAGGTTCCCTATGAATACGAGGGTATATTGATGAAAGGAAAATAAATTTGAATTGACTAATAAGTTTTTGGGCTGCTCGAGTTGTAATATATGTTAAAGCAAACTCGATGTAACATTTATACTCAGGTAGAGACGTATACTGAGGTAATCATGTATAGCAAGGTAAATATGTATACTGAGGTAATTATGTATACTCAAGTAATCACGTATACTTAGGTAAACATGTATTCCCATGATTGCATGCTTTACATGATACCCATTACAACATGATTACCTCAGTTAATCATTTATACCCAGGTAAACATGTATACTCCGTTAAACATACTGGCTATTCGATTTTGTGTTCTGTTAGTAACAAATAATAATAGTAATAATGCCTGCTTAGAACCTTTCGGCTCATTAGTGAAAACCCCTGCGGGAACCACCACCGGTGATTGAGGCAACCGGGTACTTTACCTGGTGATTGAGGTGTCTTGGTACTTAACTAGGGATGACCAAAAGTCGTCGAAAGTTGGACTGTCTAACCGAATTTTCTTCAGAAAATGACATGTGAAACGTAGGGAAGAGGGGGTCAAACTATAATATTAGTGGGGGATCTAAATAAAATATTAATTTGTGTTCAGAGACCTCTAAAAACGGATTTAGAGAACACCGGTCATTCCATGCACTTTATTTGCGAATATTACAAAGGGCATTTAAAAGGACTTAAGGTATGGTCAACTCATCTCGCTTAACTTCACCTAAACCACTAAATGCCTTAACTTCCCCACTATCACTGCTAATAATTTAACACTTATTGTTTACTTTTAACGTAAACACTGGTCAAAAAAGAAATAAAAGTTTTATTAGTATAGATAAGTTATAATCTCCATTAAATTTATACATTGAATATATTAAAACATAAAATTTTAATTACAAATAGTACAAAAGAAATTATTTGTAGGAATTTATTCTTGGAATCCGTCTGGGAATTTTATCGTTAACAACTATTAATTTCAAGTAGAAACAAATATTTTTTTTATTTATTTGCGCTTTTAGTTTTCAAGGTTTTATGTATATTTATTATATACTAATAGAATAATATCAATCATATTGGTGGGTATAATGTTCTGTCCAAAACATTGCTTGGATATAAGTGAGATTAACTTGATTATTACCATGATAAACCGATGAAAGTGCACATATATTGAAATGAAAAAATAATACTAGAGATAAGTAATAACTTGATTATTACCATGATAAGCCGATGAAAGTGCACATTTATTGAAATGAAAATAATACTAGAGATAAGTAAGAACTTGATTATTACCATGATAAACTGATGAAAGTGCACATATATTGAAATGAAAATAATACTAGAGATAAGTAATAACTTGATTATTACCATGATATACCGATGAAAGTGCACATTTATTGAAATGAAAATAATACTAGAGATAAGTAAGAACTTGATTATTACCATGATATACCGATGAAAGTGCACATTTATTGAAATGAAAATAATACTTGAGATAAGTAAGAACTTGATTATTACCATGATAAACCGATGAAAGTGCACATATATTGAAATGAAAATAATACTTGAGATAAGTAAGAACTTGATTAATTACCATGATAACCATGAAAGTGCACATATATTGAAATGAAAATAATACTAGAGATAAGTACATGATAAACCGATGAAACATATATTGAAATGAAATAAGAGATAAAAAGAACTTGATTATTACTAAACCCATGAAATGCATATATTGAAATGAAAATAATACTAGAGATAAGTAAGAACTTAATTATTACCATGATTAACCGATGAAAGTGCTCATTTATTGAAATGAAAAAATAATACTAGAGATAAGTAAGAACTTGATTATTACCATGATAAACCGATGAAACACTTTTATTCAAAGCACTTTCTTTCAATTTATTTAACACACCTCTACAAAATCCCATCCAACAGATAAGTCGACGGATTATCAAGTGTTAAAAAACTTGATTCTGTTTAACGGATAAATACCTTAAAAACCCGATGTTTTTAAACATGTAGAGTGTTTTTTAATCCCCTTGATTAAAGACAAAACCGACCGATCAGTGGACGCCGTTTAGCACCGAATCTATTATACTCTCCAGGTCCTTCTCATCAGGGTTTTTTTAATATTCCAAGACAGGTTTGATGTTGATTAATTTCCTTAAATGAATCTTTCTATAAACGCCTCAATCAGCTCTTTACTAGAGTCCTGATGACCGAATCAAATTTAACCTTAATTCACTATAAAATCGAAAAGGATCAAAAATGAAATCCATTTTTAACGGAGTTATAAAAATTGATCATCACCTTTAAAAGGGTAAGGAAACAAGTTGAGCTATTTTAGATAAAAATTTATTTTAAATTTACAGTTTTTATTTTCAGGTTTTTTTTATAAACTTTTTATTTCTTTTGCTTTAAAAATAGAGTAGACAAATATATTCTTTTTTATAGACCAAACACGAAAATTTTAGTTCCCGTGCTCAAGGTCATTAAAGCCCCGGTTAAAACATGAATTTTTACACCAAAAAGGTTCGGGGATTATCTCCTAATAGAATAAAGCGCCTAAATATTCATATGTAAGAAATGCTTATACAATTTAAATCGCCGGAAATTGGATAAAGGTGTTTTTTTATAAAATAACATTTTATTTAGAGATTTATTTATAAACAATTAATTTACAAATGTAATGAAAATGATCCACATCTAATCAAAATGATGTGGATGTATTGAATTTTTTAAATAGTTCTATACATAGAGATATACTACTAGAGGTGCTATATAGGTTATATTTTGAAACATCGTAAAAGTAACCTGACAACTTTCGCTAAAAATATAATTAAATAATCAGTACAAAATTACAATAACTTTTATAGTAGAACGTTAAAAATATAAATCAAAACACAAGCCATGTTCGGGAAACCGAAAACAATTGATTTATTATAACCTTGACTCGCTCTTGAAGGAGGTTTCCATGAGGTTACACAGAGCCCCAAAAAGATGTATCAGGCCTGTAAATGTAATGAGACTAGGCTATACCTTCTCTAGTATGTATCTCTATGGTTCTACTTGAATACCAACATTGTTTGCGCAATCAAAAAAGAATGATATTATCCTGCATTTTTTTAAAAAATGTTCGAACAGTAGGACCACTACGCGTACGGACGTACGCTAATTATAATGGTACACTTACTACAGTACAGCAGCTAAATTATATCATTAATATCTAAATTTATAAATTACTTAAAGAATATCCAAGAACCAAACCATAAATTTAAAAATTAATAAATACATATTCATCAAATTCAATATTAATATTTTTAATAATGTTTTAAACATTTTTTATTCAGAGGTTTGCTTTTTTTCAAAAGCGCATCTCGTTTAGAAATTTATTACTTAATTATAAAAATAATAGCTATGTTAAAAAATTTGAAATTTTTTACATAATGAGGATGTACTAATAATTTAATAGTTCTATTGAGGGAACAAATTATTGAGTCAGGTAGTCAAGTAGATAATTTGTTCATATTAAATACAATTTAAATAATCTATTTTGCATAAATACTCTATGAAAAGGTTAGAGGATATTATACAATCTTGTTTTAATATAGATATTTGGGATATCTAATAAAACATTCGGTATATATTATAATTTTTGTAAGAATTGAAGTTTTTTTTTTTAACAAAAAAAAATCTCCTCTTTCTTCTTATCTGTTTTTAAAATCAGGTTCAGGGTACCTCGTAACTTTTTCACATCACCTCGGATACGCTATGATCATCTTTCCCATTTAAGACTCGCTTCTCTCGTCTTCAGAATATAAAATTCGCCAAATTTATACTGCAACATGTTCTTGGACTCAGATAGTAATTACATCCGTTTCATTCTCAGCGGTTACCCATACAGCACTGACCACGCTCAATCCTGCTTAATATTTAAGATCAAACAAACTTCATGGATACACTTATTGTATTGAAACGAAACTTGGTGTACCTATTTATTACGTAAAGGCATACACTGGTACTAAATTTCAACCTAATTGGATTTTTCCGATTTTTTAAAAACGTTCCCAAGTCATTTGACACAAATTGAACTACTACGAATAATGATATGAAACTTGGCCAATATATTAGTCCTACACATGGCTACATGCGTGATAAATCTCAATCTGATCGCATCAATTTTAAGCGTTTAATGCTTTTTGTCATTATTGCGATTAATGAAGACATAAAAAATAATCTCCTAATAGCATAATTACACCTACAGACTGATTTGTACAAAGTTTCAATCCTCTAGCACTCTAGCATAAATGCACTAGGAGCTACGAACAGACAGAAAACTTTGTAAAACCACTCAGGACTTCTTAAAAACACTTGACACGGATAATTCTGTTAACGCACCGGTTTCGGATTTTTTTTACAAATACAATACTTTTCCTATATACCTACGGTAATAACTACGAAAAGTAAAAATTAACAATTCAACTCTTTTTCCGGGTTTATTTTTTAAAAAAATTAAAAATTCCATGTTCCATTAATAAAATTAATACACATATTTCAACCCTTTTTCGAAACTCTTCTATTTTTAATAATAATAATAGACGTAATCTTTCTTATCTTTTTTACATCTTTTACTTAAAGCAAGAATGGAACAATTTTGGAAACAAAACTATTCTTGGCTTACTTTTAAACTGTATTAAGTTCGATAATGATTGAACTTAATGTTTGAAACTACTTTTGATAAATAGAACTTAATGTTATGTAACTGGAGACTAGTTCTTACTGAGGTAGGATTTTTAAACAATAGAAATATAGTGAATTAAATAATTATTATTAAATACATTGAGACAATACTATGTTGGTTAGAGTTAAAAATTAATCAATTATTGTTAAATACACAGAGACAATATTCTATTGGTTGGTTTAAAAAATTAATCAATAATTAATATTAAATACTTAGCTGTTGGTCCGTGTTAAAAATTAATCAATCATTATTATTAAACACTAATTTGCTACATATTTTCATCATAAAATGCAGTGATTATTATTCACTAGTATCATATTACAATATAAACAATGAAAAAATGGAATGATAATTAAAACTTAAACAAAACAAGCAAGGTATGAAGCAAGTGGGGTGCTTAGCTAGATAAGGCACATACGCGAACTTACTGCGCGTGCATAACCTCATGTCTGAACCCATAACTAAGCGAAGTGTCCTCTACTTAGTCCACATATAGGTATATCTTTTACTTTATTTATTTGTTGATACTTATTTAACAGTAAATAAAAAAGTAATAATAGAGTACGTAATAGTAAGTATAAGTCATAAGTTAGTAGTACTTATAACAATAATATTAATATTTCTTATATTTTTTGGTAATATTATTATAATTACTACTACTTACTTATTACTTATATAATTATAATATTAATAATAATAATAAAATAAAATAATAAAGTTGTATGTCAACAGAATACATCCAATAGTGTTTCTTCAGACATGAAAATTTAGTTTTAATCTTAATCATACTCTATTCGGCATGGTACGAAAATTTCACGCTTATTATATCACCTACTATTGCATTACTTATATATTTCGTGTAACTCTGCACAGTATATTTATATATACCCTCTTACTTATATAATTTGTGTATTTACAGTATATTAATCTGCCTCCGTAGCCACGGTCGTATAGTACTGGACTTCGGCAACGGAGGTTCGGGGTTCAACGCCCGGGCTATGCTCTCAGTTTTTTATGAATAGAATTTGTTGTAAAAAGATTTCGCCAACATTAGCTTTACTTTCAGCATAGTAGATGTGACCCACCCGAGGTGGTTCCCACAGGGCGAATACCCTGAAGGGTCGAAAGACCCTAAAACGGGCATCATTATTATTATTATTATTATTATTATTACAGTATATTTATGTTTATTATCATTCTTATATATTTTGTGTATTTGCACAGTAAATTTATACTGTATTTTTTATACATTTTGTGTAACTCCGTACTGTATATTTATAATACTTTCTTACTTATATAATTTCTGTACCTACAGTATATTTATACTGTATTAATTATATAGTTTGTGTTACTCTATACATTATATTTATTTTTACTCTCTTATGATTTTTTTTTACTGTTATTAAATAATTTTTGTATCTTCATAATATTTATATACATCTTACTTATATATTTTGTGTATATGTAAAGTATATACTTATATACACTTTCTTACTTATATAAATTGAATACCTAAAGTAAATTTATACATACTATTTAACTTATAAATTTTGTGTATCTGTACAGTAAATTTATACTATATTAATTATTTAGTTCGTGCAACTCAATACATTATAAATATTAGTATTAGTCTCCATTATTATAGGCAATAATAATGTCTTTATCATAAATTGCCAATACATTATATTTATTTTTACTCTCTTACTGACATTTTTTTGTAATTATTATACATTTCGTGTAACTTTGTACATTATTTTTATATACGCTTAATCAAAAATATATTTTTCTTTTGTTCTGTATATTATAAATATATAATACATATATATATATATATATATATATATTATATATATATTATATATATATATATATAATATATAGTTTATCTGTACAATATATTTGTATACATTATTACTAATATATTTCTTCTTGTTCAAGCTCGAATTAAATCATTTCTCGTTATAAAATCATCCGTAGAATTAAAGCTTTTATTATAAATACCTGATTTATCATAATTAGCGCATATTTTACTCTGTCTTAAACATGAAGAGAAATATACGTGTTTTGTAATATTTAGCACAATTCACTGACTAAAGTATTTTCAATTTAAATAGTGAATAAGAACCAAGTATTGCTGGAACAATGCATTCATAACAAAAACAAAACAAATGAATTTAAAATAAATAAATAAATCTTTACCTTTACGTTGTTTTCCTTGCTTTATCAATGTTAATCATAGTTGTTGCGTGGAGCTAATAATGTCTAATTAAGCACCACATTAAATAAATAAATAAATAAATAAATAATAAATAAATAAAGCGCGATAAAGCTACGACTATATTACATATTTCATCATAATAAAAATAGATGAAGTTACAAATTATAACTTTATACCATATAAAAGTTATATTAATATAAAAAACTAATAAGGAAAAAGATCAAATCAATAGATATAAAGTATTTTAAACGCATTAAAAAATAATACGCGGCAACAAAAAAAATAACACATCTACACTTTAAAATGGTATTAACACTTAAAAAATGTTTGAGGTTTAATACATTGCTTTATTATAGACGAAATTTTAAATTTCTAAAATAAATTAATATAATTAAAATATTGTAATAAATTATACGAAGTGATAGAAGAACTAACAGTTTAATAACAATAAAAATAATTGTTAATATTTAGCTATTAATTTTGTATGATTTATTACTTTCATAATATATATAATTAATAGTACTAGATATTTTATATATAATTAAGATTAATAAAGACTGCAGTACTAAATAATATTAGTTTCTTTAATATTTACTAATAATCTAATAATATAATATATATTATCTGCCTCTCTATATTGTTATAATTATTAATAGTTATATATATTAACTCTGCCTCTCTAACCTATTATTATAAATATATATAATTATATAATATTACCTCTGCCTCTCTAACCTATTCTTATAATATATAAAAGGTTAATATAATATTAACCTCTGCCTCTCTTGCCTCTCTAACCTATTGTTATAATATGTAATAGGTTCATATAATATTAACCTCTGCCTCTCTAACCAATTGTTATAATATATAATAGGTTAATATAATATTAAACTCTGCCTCTCTAACCTATTGTTAAAATATATAGGTTAATATAATATTAACTCTGCCTCTCTAAATTGTTATAATATATAGTTATATATTAATCTGCTCTCTAATATTGTTTAAATATATAGGTTAATATATATTAAACTCTGCCTCTCTTGCCTCTCTAACTATTGTTATAATATATAATAGGTTAATATGATATTAACCTCTGCCTCTCTAACCTATTGTTATAATATGTAATAGGTTAATATGATATTGACCTCTGCCTCTCTAACCTATTGTTATAATATATAATAGGTTAATATAATATTAAACTCTGCCTCTCTTGCCTCTCTAACCTATTGTTATAATATATAATAGGTTAATATGATATTAACCTATTGTTTTTGTTACTGGCTCTAACCTTTCTATAAGTTATTGTTTACTGACAGATTTCTGTAATTTATTCTAAATTATTTTCAATTTTAAAATTTATTGCCAATATTGCGTTAATATTCTTGATTTAGTTTTATTTAGTGCATTTAATAAAATTACCTGAAGATGCTGAGCTTCGCTTTACTAAGCTCAATTAATTATTAAATATATTACTAATATTTTAGAACTGCAGTCTTTATTTATCTTAATTATATCATGTATCTTAATTTAATATAATATCAGTCCAAGAAATTTTCTCTCTTGTACTAGATATTAGTTTCACATTTTGTGATTTTCACATTCATGCTGGGTTTAAGTTTAACAGGATTAGAATGATCTAAATTTAGAAATTAAAAATATAGAGTATTATTATATAATACATAAATATAAAATATAGTAGTTAAATAAACATTTTTTCGTTACACAAATGTATAAATTTTATTAAGAAAACTTGCTCGAAATTGAATTTTGTACCAAGTTTTAAATCTCTAGCATGAACTCAATGGGAGGTACGATGATAAAATGCAAACAACTTGGCTATATCTACTCAGGAGGTCTTAAAAACACCTGGAACGGTTACTTAGGTCCAAATACCAGTTCCGAATTTTTGGGCTGACTCAGTACTTTTTCTGTACAGATTTTCAGCATAAATAAGAAAAGGTGATATAAACATAGATTTATATAATTTATTTTTTGAAGACTGCTGTCTTATATAATATTAATTTATTTAATAATTCTCAAAAAAAAAAACATAGATTAGTTTTATTAGTTGAGAATTAAGTAAAATATTAAAAATAATATTAGTATTTTCAAGAAATCTAGTTAATAAAATGTTAAAAAATGTTAAAAAGCCCAAGTAAATACTTTTACGTAAAATATTATTTAAAAAATAATTTCCATAAACTAAACATGTTATTTTAATTCCTATCAAAACATAATAAATAATCTAAATCCTCATAAAATAAGTTCTTTTACATTTTTTAGGTCCAGAAACTGCCCGAAACCCCATATTACTTGTCATCAATTTAATTAATCAATTTACAAATTTTTTTATTCAAAGAATCTTTATTGTATAAGAAAGTGCGTACATTAAACAATTTTTATATAAAATGTTAATTTGTTAAAATATATATGTTAAGTGTTAATATATTTTGTTATGAGAACAAAGAGTTATGAGATATTTATATTGTTTTTACTATTCTAATTATTTTCTAGTTTTATGTTTGTTATTTTGGTTTAGTTTAATTTTATTTAATCCCTTTTGAATGGCATTAGAAAAGATAAAAATTTACTATGGAGATCTTACATGTTAAGATGTTATTAAAATGATTAATGGATAATAAAGAAACACGATTGAAAACTAAGTCGATGACAGGACTTAGCTGACGTGACTTAGTAGGACTTCATAATCTATAAAATATTGATTTTTATTTAGACCTAAGTTGTTTTAAGCTTGTTCTACTTTAACGTTAGACTTTTAGAGGAAAATGTTCTAAAGACTATTAAACTGTATTTATAGCTCTTATAGTGATGAACGTTGAAACACCATAACATTCATAGATAGTAGCAAAGAATATAATAAAAAACATTACGAAACATATTAAGGAGACCATTGCAAATCATATAGTGATGAACATTACAAAAGACACCATAAAGACCATTTCGAAGCATACTGTAAAAAACGTCCCAAAAGATATTAATAAGACCATTACGATAGAGACCATTACGGAACATCGTAAAAAAACTATAAACCAACAATATTATGAAGCATATTGTAAAGAACATTACGAAAGATATTAATATGACCATTACGATAGAGACCATTACGAAACATTGTAAAAGAACTATAAAACAACAGTATTATGAAGAATATTGTAAAGACCATTAGGAAGCATACTGAAAAAAACGTCCCAAAAGATGTTAATAAGACCATTACGATAGAGACCATTACGGAACATCGTAAAAAACTATAAACCAACAATATTATGAAGCATATTTTAAAAAACATTACGAAAGATATTAATAAGACCATTACGATAGAGACCATTACGAAACATCGTAAAAGAACTATAAACCAACAGTATTACGAAGCATATCGTAAAAAAACTATAAACCAGCAGTATTATGAAGCTTATTGTAAAGAACATTACGAAAGATATTAAGGAGACCATTACGAAGCATGTCGTAAAAAATATAAATCAGCAATGTTATGAAGCATATTGTAAAGAACACTACGAAAGATATTAATGAGACCATTACAAAGCATATCGTAAAAAACTATAAACCAACAATATTACAAAGCGTATCGTAAAAAACTATAAACCCGCAAAAGTATTACGAAGCACGTTAAATCCTATTAAATTGCTTTGTATTACTCTAGTGGAGCATATTGTGAAAACAATGACGAAGAAAATTGTAAAGACCATTACGAAGCAGATTTTAAAGATAATTTTTAAACATATTTTGAAAAACCCATGTCAAGAGCGTTGCATGACTACCAACAAATACAACATATTCCGTCCAAACATCATGTTAAGAACCTACCAAGGATTTAAAATTTGTATGAATTCAATCACTCATAAATATTTAAATTTAGGCTAACGCGTGTGCAAATCAATTAATTCGAATATAATTTAAGCGAAGTGTAATAGAATTGTTAGATAAACGTGTAATACACGAAAACTTGTTTAATAAATGAGTAAATTAATTTGAAATATACAATGTATGTGATAATTAATTTATGCACTGTCACGTAGAATATTTATACGTGTGAGATGAGTTAATTTAAAATAATTTTAGACTTTAGATCTAAGGTAAATGTTTGAATGGTCATTATTCTTAACATGCAACAATTTTATTACTTATGTTAGGTTAAAATACAGCGCCAGTAAAGTAAGCATCTCAACGACATTTTGAGATGCACATGTCGCAGTTACACAGCATAGCTTGTCTGGTTACGTTTCTACAATTGACCGAACTATATAAGTCCCTTTTTATATTCTCTCTCAGCTAAACAGCAAATTGTTCAGCTTGGCTTTCTAAAATGACCGAACTATATAAGAACCTTTTTATATAACCTCTCAGCTAAACAGCAAATTGTTCAGCTTGGCTTTCTACAATGACCGAACGATCCAAGGCGAAATATTAATGCCTGTATCTACCAAAATATATTAAATAAAGAAAATTATATATTATATGGTATTTGAAACCATGCAGCTCTTAATTAAACATGTGGTTGTCCTATTATGTATTGTTTTTTGTGCACCATCATGCAATCCATGCATGTTAACATTCCACAAATCATCTTAAAAAAAATCAAAAACAAAAAAAACCACTTAAAAAATCTTTAAATAAAATATAATATGCTCACCATATTTCCTTTGAGTACTTTATTAAAGTAATTCCTTTTTATATCTTCTCAAGTTTTAAATGAATAAGAAGAAGTCAAAGCCCTCTGAGTTAAGTCTCAACTTCGTTTGATTTATTGAATAACTCTACGTTTAGGTTTTTTATTATTTTTTATTTAGGGTTTTTTGTTGTTTTTGTATTGGTAGTACGTGCTGTATATTACTTTCATGAATAAAGGTTTTTATTTTATATTTTTTCTTTACCAGAGTTCATAACCTTTTTCAGTTTAAATAAAGCCCTATACTTTTGAAGTTCAAGTACAAAGTACGAGTTAGAATTTTATTTTAAATTTGTTATATTTAATAATTAATTATTAAATACCTATATTGTAATACTTATTAATTAATGCTTCTTTGTCTTCTTATGTTAGGAAGCAAAAGCTTGTAAAAGAAATAAATAAGGAACTAACTTTATTTTATAAATTTTCGTCGCTTCAGTCATAAAATAAAATGGTTTAACCAAACTAAATGAAACGTTTGAACTAACTGAAACAAAAATGAAGAGTTGTAAGAGAAAAAGGAAAACATATTTTTTTCAATTTTAAAATTAAATTCAACATGGGGAACTCTTTTTTCATTTAAAAGATTTTAAATTAAATTCAACATGGCATTCAGACGATATGTTTAACAATAACTTTACCCAGTAGCTTAACAGATCAGACATTTGTTTAACAATAACTTTACTCATTAACTTAACAGTTCAGACGATATGTTTAACAATATACTCAGTAGCTCAGTTCAGATATGTTAACAATAACTTTACCCACTTAACAGATCAGACATTTGTTTAACAATAACTTTACTCATTAACTTAACAGTTCAGACGATATGTTTAACAATATATTGGCTCAGCAGCTTGACAGTTAGACGTTTGTTTAACAACAACTGTGCACAGTCGCTTAACAGTTCAGACGATATGTTTATCAATAAATGTTCTCAGCAGCTTAAAAGTTCAGATGTTTAGTTTAACAATAAGTTACACAGTAGCTTAACAGTTCAGACGATATGTTTAACAATACATTTTCTCAGCAGCTTAACAGTTCAGAAGATATGTTTAACAATATACACAGCAGTTTAACAGTTCAGAAGATATGTTTAATAATATACAGAAGCTTAACTGTTCAAACGATATGTTTAACAATAAATGTACTCAGTGGCTAACCACTTCAGATGTAACGTTTAACAATAAATGTAAACAGTAGCTTAACAGTTCAGACGTTGTGTTTAACAATAGATATACACAGTAGCTTTGACAGTAGTTATTACACCTTTTTCACTTTAACACTTCGAACGTTTTGTCTAACAATAGAACCATTGTTTTTAAAAACTTAATAACATAATAAGAAATAGGTTGGTAGGACTGAAAGAAAGGGCTGATCTATATTGTCAGCTTCCTATACTAAGAACCCTTCACTGGGTTTATGCCCTGTAGGGTTTTCTACTAGAAATATTTTCTAGCTCATTAGTTAAAGAGATGGGAATTTTTTCTCTTTTGCTTCCTTTGTTTTTACTTCTTAATAAAGATTTCCTTTTAGTATTTAGGTCAATGAAAAAATATTTTATTTTATAGTCAGATGTTAAAATTATCTTTATGGGATTTTTTTTATCAATAAATTATTCTTTTCAATATTTATCTAGAGTGCGTTCAGATTAAGTCTGGCTAAATTAGGTGATAATTTTGAAGCTAAATTTTATTTTCAACGACTTTGACCTATTATACAGTGCGTCCACAAATAAATTCATTATTGATAAATACAATAAAGTAACTTGTTTCAAATTAAAATAAATATATTGATCCCACTCAAAATGTCAAATTTACTAAATATCACATATTTAAACATTTTTTGAGCATATAAAAATCAGAAAGAATTTTTATCTTAATATATTTTTTGTTATATTAAATTATTCTGCCTTCCCAGCCCAAAACTTGAGGTCTTGGGCCTCTTTGCCACTACGTGGCATCAGTGCTTCTGGTATCAGTTACTAGCCGAAGTACAAACCCCGCGCCTACCTGTGATCTATCGCGGCCATATTTTTGTGATCCTGTTGATAAGGTGATTGCTTGAATAGTTTAGCATGCGGTTACAAAACGTTTTGTAGTTGGTGTACAAACTTGGTTTGTATACATAGAATTTTAAAGGTCAAATAATAATATACTAAATTTAACTCCTAATAATGAAATTTAGTTTAGTATATTTGTTGAACATTAATATTTATATCATTTGATACTACCGTGTTTTGCAAAACATGATTAGTTGACACAATATAATTGTGCGAGAGACACATAGGAGATGTAACAGGCAAAAAGCAATGCTACATCTGGGAACTGTTCCATCATTCGACATTCGTCATCAATGATGGGTTGACATAATGTCATGTCCCACTCTGTTTCGTTACGTCTAACTCATCAGGGCGCCGTCAGAGCCTAAACTCACTCTGACCTTCAATTATTTCTTCGGAATTATTTGAAGGTAAGAGTGAGTTCAGGCTCTGTCGGCGCCCTGATGAGTTAGACGTAACGAAACAGAGCGGGACATGACATTATGTCGACCCATCAATGATGACGAATGTAGAATGATGGAACAGTTCCCGGATGTAGCATTGCTTTTTGCTTGATCTCCTATGTGTCTCTCGCACAATTATATTGTATTCATATTTGTAAGTGTGTAAAAAAATTTTAGCCCACGGAAATTATTTTTTGTTTCTTTCACTCAGTAACATCTTACTTAACAAGAAATGTCCACCCCCCCCCCACCCCCTACCCCCTTAGGTAAGGTAAATAGGTAAATAAGATAACCTATTTACCTTACCTCAGAACAAAGTTATGTAAGAAAACAGCAAATTTTTCTAACTTATTCGAAACCGAAAATTATTTTAGTTCATTTCCTTCTTAAAAAGTTACTAATATGAAAAGCAAATACAGACTAAAAACTAAAACAAAGCTCTAGAAATAATTAAATTACAAATTCTAAAAATAACGATTTCTACAATTCTAGACGTAGTCTAAGATAACGCAGGTAATCATTTAAAAAAATCAATGAAACGATATAAGTAGTTTAAGTAAATAGAAGAAGTCTATTAATGAGATAAGAATATGATGAAATTATGAAGAAAATGTTTTAAATATTTCAGTCAATAGAATATTTTTGACGTTTCTCTGTAGTAAATAAATAGAAAATTTTAGAACAAAATAATTTGAATAAAAGGTCAAATAAAGTGTGTTATTTTTTTAAATAAATATACCTCGATATTTCTCAAAGAATGTCACTTTCACTGTCTAGAGAGGTAAGTTTTAAGAAAAATTAGACAATGGGAATTTTGGAGGAACAATGAGGGAGGTGATGGAATGAAGATAATTAATTATGTAAAAGTTTGGACAACATTGTGTAGAAAAATGTATCGATATTATATTTGTGAGGTATGTCAGGTATCCCTACCTATTCGCGATTCAAAGAGATAGTTGTAAGGTTGGCAATATCAATGGCGGGACAACTAAAGGGTAATCAAATTTTTTTAGCATAGGATTACCATGGGATCCGATAAAAAATTATTATTTTATTGTTAGTTAATTTCTGATGAGTGAGTTAAAAATAAATAACACAACCATCGGTGCTAAAAAAATTGCCAATATTAATTAATTTTAAGTTATAACAACGATAACAAGGCATCTTTATTATTATGAGGAGGAGCGCAGCGAGACCAAAATTCTCACACATTAAACATATATTTACTTAGAATACTAAAAATTAAATATTTTAAAGAAATACATATTTTTTATAAAATAATAAATATTTTTTTATAAAATAATAAATATTTTTATTATAAAATGATAAATAGAATTTTATCATAGAATAAGAAAATACTATTTTATTTTTTCTTTAGGAGCGCAGCGAAACCTAATTTTTTATACATTAAACGTTGATTTACTTTATTGTTTGACCTTAAAGTATATTTAGTTTATTATCCTAAGAACGAAAGTTGCGAGATCGAAGTATCTACAGTAATAATTTTTGAAACTTGGTTAACTTTAGGATTGGAGTAATTAGTACCTCTTAAGGACGAGCGAAGCAAGTCCTAAATTATAACACTTTAGAATTTCGATAACCATTTTATTTAAACTTCAAAGAGAGTTAAAAGTTAAGAGGAAAATAATAAAGATACAACATACCTGATATATTTAATAATAATACAATTTAAATGTGTTTTTTTTTAATTTATTAATGGGATGAGAAAAATAGTTCTACTTTTTCACGTTCAAAGGTATATTATTTACCAATCTAGGGTCAGAATAGGGATACTAAAATATTCAAATATTGAATTATTAATACAAAATACAACAAAAGTTTCTATTGGAATAAACTTCGAATAAATTATCCGATACATTAAATAAAAAAATTCAAAGCTATGAAACATTTATAAATATATTATTTAAATTATAAAAAACAGTTAGAATGCAAACCCTTAAGAAAATAAATAAATGAAATAATAATAATAAAATAAAAAAGAAACTCCAATCTAGGCCTTGTGACCTCGCAGACACATAAAATAATAAAGATGGCAGAAAAAAGAATATTCATGAATTTGTTAGACAAAACAAAATAGAATATAGTATGTATATAGATATTTGAGAGAGCAGGGTAATTTAGGAATTAATAATTCAGTATGATGAATAAAAACAACCTCTCTTATAAAAGTTCTATTCTTGTTTGTACTGAAATCAATTTTCGATTTTTATGGACAACTTAATGTTTATATAACGTTGTAAATATACAGGGTAAGTTTTTTAATGAATATTAGAGTTTTTACAAAACCTAATAAAGAAATAATGGGGTTAATTGTTGAGCTGTTTGCAGACTGATTGGGATTTTGCGAGTAATTTTATTATCAGGTAAATCAGCCTTATTCAAGTTATAGATTAAATTCTTACACGGACAAACTCACATGGAAATTTCCTAATTTAATTTACTCTTAAGTGGTGGGTCTCTTTAAATAATTATGATGAATAAATTGCTTTTTTTGTTATATTTGTACCAATGATTTTTGTAAAAAAATTATATTTGTATTTATATTTATTAAATAATAAAAAAAAAATATTAGCCATAAATTATCCATTTATCTATAGATTTTATTTACAATTTGTAGCTGACTAGTCAGCTACAGACCTCTTGACAAAACTGTAACTGCTGTCTCCTGACTCTTTTCTTTACTGCTCGTCGACACTGATGATGATCTATTAAGATTGGAAGATGGCTATATATATATCATTAGTGAAAAGACTCTGTTTTATTTCATTACTTGAAACTCCACAACTCATTTTTTCTTATTAGTTATTATTAGTTTGTTTATTACTAATATATGTTAATAATTTTTTACTATAAATCTAAATAATTAGTACTAAATATCCATAATTAATCACATTTAAGAGTATGAAAATATATGTTTCAAATTTCAGCAATGATCTGTTATTTATCTTTAAATAATAACTTCTTTTAAAAATAAGTACAGATACTAAATATTTTATTCAGTAGTGTTTTTATATTATTTGTATTTAAAGAATCAGGTACGTCGATACTTGCTGTTCAGTTTGACGGGAGCTGAATCATCACTCATCATCAACTTGCTGTTATTATTTATTACTATTATTATGACATCTTCTGATGTCAAAATAATTGTCTAAATGTATAAAATCCAGGAGTGAAAAATAGTATATAGACACTACTATCTCTATTTACTAATAACAAAATGTTTAAACACAAGGAGTATTGAATGACAAAGTCATCTGCATATAACACGACCCTAAAACTTCTTAAAGGGGAGCAACTTATAATTGAAAACCATACAAAAGACGGATTAAGATAAATCTTACTACTCTGGATTTATTACATTTCGGTTAAAATAGGGGATTTCAAAATGTAGATTAAATAACCAGAGAAAATGGGATTCAGTAGGACCGGAAATGCTAGGTGTGGAAAAAGATTAACTTTAATTGAAAATCCATTTCGTAGATTTTCTTCTGTTAAACGTCATCATTATCCTTTGTTTTTTCATAAAAAAGTGAAGTTAATAAGGGTTAATTAACAGAAAAGCAAGACTTCTTCTTCTATTTATCCTTAAAAAAGAAACAAGTAAAATTAAAACAAATCATTCATCGTTAGTTTTTTTGACGGAGATTTTGTGATAAAGACTCATCATTATGTTTAATAAAAAAAACCATCTAGAATTCAAAACAATTAATATATTCTCAACCACAATAGTATTAAAGAAAATTATAACTGACCGGTTTCGACTTCACGTCGTCATCAGAGCCTTTTACAGACTTTCACTCTGTAAACACCTCTGATGATGACGTTTATCAGAAATAATTTTTTAATACTATTGTGGTTGACAATATATTAATTGTTTTTAATTCTAGTGTGTTTTTTTATTAAACAAAACTTTCACCTTATGTAAGGTTTGTAGAAGAATAAAGTAACACTTTTTCATTAGTTGAATGTTCAAAAATGTATAAAAAGTGTAAACTTTTGAAATGTGTAAATAACCACACGCGCTCTGTTCAAGTTCACACCTTTATTCTTCTGAACCCTTTTAATATCATGAACATTTTATTTGTTCTTTCTGCCGCGTTCGTAGCCCTTTGTGTAACCCATCTATAGAAGATAAGTTTTAAGGGTTGTACGAATCATATTAAGATCAATTATTAGGTTTTAGAAGACAGCTGCTTTTAGTCATCATGTCATATTTGAATGAGGTACATATTTCTATTAAGGGTTACTAATATACCCCTAATTTGAAACCCTAAATATGGGTGCATATTTAGTGTATCAAAACACCAAATAATGTTTATAAGGTTAGCACAGGGTGGTGATAAACCATATAATTTTAATGGGTGAATAAATTATCCTAAAATACCAAATGTGTCTTGCATTAATGCTCTTCTAGTAAAAATAAGATTACATTTGGTATAATTATACAATAATTAAAATAAATTCACAAAACTATAACAAAAATAAGAATAATATGGTATAGTAAATAAAAAAATTGGATCCTCAGTCTCTAAATTTTAATTTAGCGATTTGCTGAATTAAAAGTTTTAATTCAGCAATAAACAGCATTTTTAATAATTATAACGATTGGGAACGACAAAAATAAGAATAATAAATCAGCATTTTAAATAATAATAAACGATTGGGAACGACAAATAAAGATAATAAATTGGCATTTTAAATAATTATAACGATTGTGAACGACAAATTAGAATAAGACAAAAATAAGGATAATAAATCAGCATTTTAAATAATAATAATGATTGGGAACGACAAATAAGGGTAATAAATAAGCATATCATAATGAATAAAAAGCGAAGCAAATATGAACATCAAAACAGAGTATACAACTGTATAGAAACTTTTTACAAAAGGGTATAACTTTAAACACAGTACCGCAACAAGGAAAATTTACTGCAAAAAACTAATTTTTCAAATAAATTATGAATATGAGTTTTACACCTCACAATAAAATTAGCATATTGTAAACGCGTTCGACGCGTTAACGCATCTGAGAGCGAAGGGATAAACCGCAGGTGTGCACAACGCGTCGGTAACCCTTGTATTAAATGACATTATTTGCGGTTTAAGTATTATTAATAGATTTATTTTATAGTTTTAGTATTATTATTTAGATTTATTTATAAGTTTTTTTCCTGTGGTTTCTATACATTTTATTTCTTTATTTAGACTATTTTTGATTTATAGCAAATTCTTATGATAAAATGAAGATTTGTCGTAAATTTGGTGACATGAATTAACATTGGTGTTTTCTTTATTAAAGAAAACAATCGATACATTTTAATATAGCGTTAAAAGAACTAAAAGAAATATGACAAGAATTCATAATATCGAAGGCTGTACTCAATACACCTGAAGTGTGTACACAACGACACACACACACTATTACACGTATGGAACACGTGTGATAGGTGTGAAACCAATATGGAGGTGATGTTTACACAGCAGGTTATACTGTTTACAGTAACCTCATATCGCTCTTAAAAAAAGCGCTTAAATATTATGTATATACTTGTATTACTCTACCGATCTGCTTCTAAGATTTAAATAACCTAGAGCATGCTTGGTTTAAAAACAAATTTCTATAAATATAACTGTGACAAATTCAGTCAAATAAGTTGAAAGGACTGCAATGTAAACTAACATGTCGTGTTAATCGGTAATATAAATATTTACATATATATATAAATATATATATATATATATATATATATATATATATATATATATATATATATATATATATATATATAATATATATATATAAATATATATATAAATATATATATATATATATATATATATATATATATATATATATATTAATATATATATATATATATATATATATAACACACACATAACCACTTATTAACGCTCATTTTCCTTTGGAAATTCGCTAAAAGAAATATCTTTTGTTTAGTAAAAAATGCTGAAATGCTGTTCATGGTTCAAGCATTAGTAGCAACCATTCCCTGGTTTGCTAATAATGCTTAATGCGTACATAAGCATATTATCATTTAGACCTGTTAACCTGATACATTCGATCCCAATCAGCATATATAATAAAAAAAAAATAACAGCATATGTATAAAATAACTAAGATAAAGAGAATAAAAAAAATATATTGACTTCGTCAATACTCAGGAATTACGATAATAAACGAAGATCATTGTCCTCCGTCATCTTCCAAACTTCATTAGTATCTTATCTCCTAATTTCATTCACAGAATTATATTTCTTTAAATTCAATAAAACACAATTATTATCTACTATTTGTTTTCTACAATATTTTTAAAAGCCATAAACAATGAATTAAAATTTATTGTCAAAATTTAAATATTAAGGTCATCATTCCTGTTAAATACTGTTCAGAAATCATTCCATTCGAAAAGCTATAAGTGCCCACCTACTTGCCCATCAATCACGCGTTTTACTGATTGATTTAGTAAAATCAATCAGGTATTTCTTTATCCTACACTGGGTCTAATTTATTGTTTTTTAAATCGTTTTTGACCATAATTGAAGTTGGCAAATATCATTGCGAAGGAGTGTTTGTTGTTTTATTGTATATTTTTTGTCTGGAGTAAATTAACCGAAACCGGTCTAGGGATTTTCGAATTAAACGGCAAGCATTGACGGTAGATTATGATTTCAACTTTCAACTCGCAGAGAAGATTCGTCTTGCGATAAATATACCCTATTCGATTTAAACATGACGCCTTTGAAAAAGTGAAACATTTATATCTTTTTTAACTAATAAAACTTTAATAAAAACACACACAAATATACATACTACATACACATACACACAAACATATATATATATATATATATATATATATATTATATATATATATATATATATATATATATATATATAATAACTATCACTAATTAGCGTCTCACACCACGCTTTACATAACAATAAACAAGAATAAAATAAAACTAAAATATTCCAAATGTATTCATTCCATTAACCTGTTTATTTCTAAGTCTTTTTTTAGATAAGAAGAATCCTTGTTCTAAAATATAAAGTTTTTGAGAGAAACTTGGATTTTTTTATAGTTTTTGGCTCGTGAGGCTTGTTTTTGTCAGATAAGGTTATAACTCCTCAATTCTTTTACATGGGAATTATCCTTTTCTTGGGTTTGTTGTTAAGAAATTTTTAACAGTAATATATATGTTTGTGGCGTTTTTCACTTACACAAACAAATTTTGACTATATGTATATTCTTAATGTTTTATTATGTTTATGTGTGTATATATAGGTCTATGTATGATTATGTGAAGGATCTTTAATAAAGGTAATGACACGCTAATTTGATTTGCCATGTAAGAAATTGATCCCGTTGAGGATATAAAAACTAGAGAAAAATCCATCACAAAAATCAATTACGCAAGCTTGTTACGAACTAAGGATGTTGGCAACAATTAAATTAACTGCGCAGGTCTTATATTTAGAGCAAACTTACCTTCCGGCAACAGGTTTTCTATTGTAGGTTATAAACAAATAGTGAAAAGTAATATACTTTACTATATATACTAGAGGGGGCATAGCCTAAATCAAAACATTGAGAGGCCTGAAGTATCTTTTTGGGGCTCTCACGGGCTTTGTGTAACCTCATTAAAACCACCTTTAATAGTGAGTTAAGGTTGTAATAAATCAATTGATTTCGGCTTACCGCACAGTGTTTTGAGTTTTAATTTGTATTTTTAACGTTCTACTATATAAGTTACTGTAATTTTGTACTGATTATTTGATTATATTTACAAGCGAAGGTAGTCAGGTTACTTTTTCGATGTTTCACAATTTAACCGATAGGGCCTCTCTAGTAATATACCTCTATGCTTGTAACCACGTTCTATTTTAATATTTGTTTCAAAAACAATAAAGTTTGACCGTTTAACTGTTTGATTTGCTCTGAAATGATAGTAAGTAGAACTCGTCCAACCCATTTTACATAACCTGCGTAACACGCCTTCTGCTATAACCTTGCTAGAGAAGGTAAGTTTGCTCGTATTATTTAAAGTTTCCTTATGAGGACATCCCATTTATTTAAGATCATTGGTTTGTATATCTATATTACCTACACTTATGGCACATTGGTATATTAGATAAAGGCTAACCGAAACGATAATTTTTATAGTTGTTAAATATATTTTTGTTTTTGTTGAAACTTCTAAGTGGAAGTGTTTAATCGCTTATTTTTTTAAAGATAAATGAACAAAGTGATTTACAAGGAAAAAGAATTCGACCTATAAACTTTGAACTTTGTTTTTCTACGCCGGTTTTTATACCGTAACTTGTAAAAATTTAAATTCTGGAGACAAATGACTTTTAAAAGCGCAGTGGAGTACTTCACAATAAATAACACCAACAACCACGTCTCTCCACTAAACATTATCTATTAAATTGACAGAGCCGGCTCTGTCAATTTAATAGATAATGTTTAGTGGAGAGAAGTGCTTGTTGGTGTTATTTATTCTGGAGACAAACTTTTTGAATTCTTTCTAGGTTTTACATTAATTACACTCTAACTGCAATTAGCAATAGCATCGCCGTAATTTTTATATCTTATTAGTCAACCTTCAGATTGACTACTTAAATCTTCAAAACGTTTTACCATATGTTGAGAAAAATTATAATGGTTTAATGTCGTAGTTAGTTTTATAGCGCGTAGGTGGATGATTTCGTCTCTATTATTTCTTATCTCCTTCGAATCATAGTCTCACAGTCATAGCTCATCTTTGTATTTTTAATAATAGATATTTTGAGTCATATTTTCATCCCAGCACTTCATACTTTAAAAATAATTTTACTTTTTTTATCGTAATATTTTATGGTAAAATATTACGAGTTATTACTTTTTCTCATTTTTACTGTATGTATTTAGGAAAAGTATTGCGTTGGCGAAAAAAACCCGAAACAGGGATATCACTTGAATTGTCTGTTTATGGCGATTTCAAGGCCTCCTGAGTGGTTTCTACAACGTTGTCTGTCTGTATGTGTGTGTGTATGTGAGTGAGTGTATGTGTGTGTGTATGTATATATGTCATCGTAGCTCCCATCCAACTTAGTTCAAAAACTAATCTAAACATGTAGTTGTGCTATCATTAACGCGTAAAGTTTATTTATTAGATTTTAGGGAGTAAAGAAGCACTTTTTACTCCTAAGGTAGAAAAAGTTACTTTTCACTCCCTTAGGAATAAAAAGTGTTTCCTATGATATCAATTGTTTTAGGGAAGAGGGATATTCTCTACATTTATACAGGTGACAGATCAATTTTTGTAATTTTCCCGGGGATGGCAGCCCCAACATTTATAAAGGGCATTTTATTGGCTCAAAATCCGTTTCAGGTCAAAAGAAGTTGTTTGGAGGAATACAATGTTTTTTAACTTTTTTTTTGGGGGGGGGGGGGCAGCACCCAAAAAAATTTTAGGGGGACCCGACCAAAAATAATTTTTATAGGCTCAAAGGCGTTTCAGGTCAAAAGAAGTAATTTGGAGCAATAAATTTATTTTTTTGGAGGCAGCACCCCCTAAATTTATAAGGGGCCTGACCCTAAAAAAAATAGAATAAAATACAACAAAATGTATTAAAATTAAATCTAAGTCCGGAGATAAAATCTTGTTTGTAAAATGCTAAATTGAAAAAAATATCATTGGAGTAAAATTGCTATTTATAAATTTCTATGTGCTTTGGGAGTAAAATGCCATTTTCCTCCTCGCAATTACCTTAGTTTTTAATAGTCATTTTTGCCTCGGGAGTTAAACACATAAATCCTAGTGTTGAATACTTTGGTTCCTTCGGCTTACGCTTCAGGAACCAACTAACTTCTCAGGGAAATAATAGATTTTTTTACTCCCTTGGTGCATAAACAACTATTACAGTTACATAAAAATATATATACGAAAATTGTCTCTTTCACTTTTTGAAAAATAAATAGTAATCTGTTGCCAACAGTGTTTCATAACTTTTATCAATCCATTTCAATCTTTGAAAGAAAAACAAAAAATTCCATTCTTTCAAAACTCCTCCACAAAGTATAACCTAGGGGAAAAGAGGTGGAAAAAACTCCAGAAAAAAGATTTAATGAATGGAGACAATGATAAGAATGAAAGTTATGAATAAAACATCTACACGAATCGTATATATGAGAGGATTGTTATGATTTTTAGAATTTTACTGGATTTCTGGTAATTATCTTGATGCAGTGGGATATTTTAGGAATATCTTGAGTGTATCATTTTATAAGTTACACCTGTCTTACGATACGGTGATAAGAGGAGGTGGTAGTTATGAGTATAGCTGCTATGTTACCACTGTAGAAGAAGAAGAACAAAGAGATGCTTCGGAAAGGTAAAATTGTGTTACACTTATCTTTCCGAAGCATTCCTTCTAATCCTCCACGGCGCCTTCGACGACAGTGGCCGCGTGACCTTCTGTTATAATCAATATTAATTTAAATTCAAAAACGCAAAACATTTCAGAAAATTCAACTATTCAAAAGTCAACTAATTTCGATTTCACTAATTTAGTTCAAACTGAATTTTTATATTATAAGTAAAATTTCAACATTTACCAAACCACGCCAAGGAGTATCACCACTGGGGGATTCCTCCTACCAAGACTGCCAAGTCACTTTAACCAGTATGAGCACTATGTCAAATACATTTATTGTAGACAATAATCAATCAAGTTAAAAAAAAATAATAACTTATCTTTGTTCAGTTATCTAGGTCTTAACATTATATGCAGTTATTATAAGGAGTTATTATTATAATATTATTATATATAGTATTATATAATGCTAGTTAGCGAACTGTAAAGATTTAAAAGGTTTTGAAAAACTAGATTCCTTGAAGATTTTGGAATTATATGCTAGCGAAGTTCAAATAAATAAATAAAGATTTGTTCAATGTTATTAATGTCTGAGTACGAGCGAAGCGAGTCCGAAGTAGTGGGGATTAGTGTAGCGAATCCAATAAGGCTAGGAAAAATTCCGCAACACGTCGCAACCAATTTTTATAGTATATAATTTTCTATTAAATTATTTTCAACCATTCTACGAAAATTAATAAAACCATTTTATTCGATTAATAGAGAATTAAGGAAATTTATCATCTAAAGTTCCAAAATTAGATATAATGATCAAAGACATTTGAATTGACATTAAAATTTTATTTTTATGAGATTCCAAGTGTAACCAATAGAAAAATAAATTTCACTTCAACAACACTTCTCGATAAATAAAAGCATAATGTAACTACCTTTTGAACATTTAAAACAATATGAAGTTCCATTAATTATATATGCAATCAAAGATCATCATATTTTAAAAACTCTTAATGTCAAAATAAAATATTTTAGTTATGCAACTCCTATTAAAATTATTAAAACATTATGTCTTAACGAATAATCCCACTTATAGTCATTGGAATGTCTTAAAATAATAAATCTTTAATATCAAGTTCAATGTCTACGATTTTCAAAATCTATTTAGATGACTTCGGTAAAACATAGATAAGTACACAATATATTTTCATTATGAGCACAATCAGTCTTAATTAATTTTTACATTTATAGTAATTGAAATATCTTAAAATAATAATTTGTTGAATATCAAGTTCAATGTCAGTTGTCTAGGATCTTCAGAAACTTAATCTGGTTGGCTTTGGTGATTCATAAGAACACAATATTACAAAAAAAAATTAAATTGTTTTATATAAATATATACCTCACTCTTACTCATCATACAGTGTGTAATACATGCAGTTTATTATATGTGAAACAACCGTAACAAATCTTATCTACATTATCGGCATTTATTGAATAAGATGTAAAATATATATTCTTACACTTTTTAAAATTTTAAAATATATTTAAAAAAATATAATTATAAAATATTATAGTTCTTGTTATTGAATAAAAGATCCTTCAAGTTGAGGGTTAGCTGCGATTTATATAAAAACAATTATTTATAAGTTCAAGATAAATACTTCCTTATGAATTTAAGTAATTATAGATAAATTTATAATAGATTTTTATAAAAGCAAGCAAGGCACTTACTGGGTCAAGTAGAGTCAAGTTAGATATACGTGTGGTTTTGAATATCCCACTTCTAAACTTCGCTTCCGCTTTTAGAAGGGTTTCATTCCAATCAATTTCTATTTAGGATTTCAAATCGAAACCTATTTGTGGAGAGGGATGAATCATTTTAGAGGGGAGAAGTTTAGATCAATTCTATTTATAAGATTGTAATAGATCAATTTTGGTTGAGGATTCAAAGTTTAACAGGAAAGTGGGTTTTTTAGTTTCTGACCTCAAAATCAATCAAGTAAAAATCATTTCAACTGTAATAGAAAATGTTTAATTTTCTATTTCAACAATTCTATTTGAGTGAATCTTGTCATTCAGGAATGATGATTGGGATGGTTTCAGTAGAATTCCCAATGTTGGCGTTTGAAACTACAATAAAATTCTAAAAAAATCTTCGTCAAGTATGTATCTTCACAAAGAATTTTTAAACACTAAAATATGTTGTTTTCTATATCAATCATATAATGTTTTATAATTATTATTAATAATTAAAAATATTATTAATGTTTTTAAAATTATAATGTTAAATTATAATAATGTTTTTTTTCTATATTACGTGCATATAAATAAAGGTTGTCAATAAGCGAGTATCAATTAATTAATCGCTAATAAAGAGTCTTATCTCCTTTGAATATTTTGCCAGATGTTAAATAATGCCCCTTATTTGCAAAAAAAAGTTTATCATATAGTTTAAGTACGGATTTAGGGTTTTACTACTATTAATATTTGTACTATAATTATTTCAATCAAATTATTTTGAGGAATTATCGACTTAAAATAATGAAAGTGCTTAACATCAGAGGCCCTTTTATTAGTATCATATGAAGCGTTAAAGAGGTCAGCTGCACTATGCAAATCTAATAATCCATCAACATAGAAAATAAATTAGTTTTGAAGTGGTTTGGTTTGGTAAACGTTAATTAAGAGCTCTTTAAAAGTTTAACTTATATTTATTCAGAGTTAAACGAGATTTTAGAGAGGGAAGAACAAAAACAAGAATTAAGTGTAGGGAGGGGAATAAAACTGGTTTTTGGAAATGAGAGAATGAAGAAACAATTGAGACCAATATTGAGTTGAGCAAAAAAAGGAGGGTAAAAGGTAATTGATAGAGAAAATAAAAACCAAGAAATACATTAAAAAGATATGCTTTTTATATACAGAATATACGAATAAAGAAAATTAATATGAATAATAATTTTAATTTGAAATTGTAAAAAATGTGAACTATCCAAAATATATTTGCATTATGAAACAAGAAATCGAGTAAAAAGAATTAATTGTATATCTCCTATGAAAGTAGAAATATACCATGTAGAATACACCAAGTAGAAATACACCATGTAGAAATATACCATGTAGAATTCACCATGTAGAATACACCATGTAGAAATACACCATGTAGAATACACCATGTAGAAATACACCATGTAGAATACACTATGTAGAATACACCATGTAGAAATACACCATGTAGAATACACCATGTAGAATGCATTAGTTGAGAAGCTAAAATATGCATATGGACAAAATTGATTAGGACAAGAAACTAAAAATAAGAAATTAAACATTGATTTAGAAAATAGAATGCTCAGTAAAAAATAACTAACGAATAAAATATGTATAACAGGACTGTATATAGATGTTAAAATGATTCAGTAAAGAGATCTTACTCTATAAAATAAAATGGGATCTTGTAAAATAAAAGATAAAATTGAGACAACAAATACAAAAAGGATGAGGTAAAATTAAACATAAAAAGGAAGAAAGATCATAAATAAAGAACAGAGGAAAGAGAGAGTAAAGAATAATAGAAGAAATAGGTCTAGATTAGAATTTGACAGACGAAACTAACAGAGAATTGCTTAATTGAAAGAGTTGTAATGGGAAAGAGATCCCTCTTCTAAAAGTCAATTGAGAGAGTTTGGAAGGAAGTGAGAGAAGGGAACAGGTAATTGATACCGAGTCACAAACAAAGCGATTTGCGACCTATGAAAGGTGAGGCTTTGTGGGCCCGCGGCGCCCCAGGCCTTCTGTTATGCAAAATCTGCTAGGGTTCCCTTCCACAGCACGTGTCCTTGATCAATAGACTTCTCTCTTCATACTCTCACCCTGGGTCCTCATCAAATGAAAACATGCAAAAAAAATCCACTTAAACATATCTATATTGATGATATTGTAACAATAGAGCAAAACTTTCCATGTCCAACAACTTTAATATTTCATTTCTTTTATTTATCCTCCTAGTTTTGTTTGCTCTTACGATCAATCATGCTGAATAGATATTCCCCAATGTTTAGAGAGACCTGTCAAAACTGTGTGTTTCGATTTCTCTCTTATTTTTTCAGGATAAAAAGTTACTTTTTTCCATAGATCTTTTTAGTCTGAGGAAACTTCTCCCCTATTTTGTCTGAAATCTGTCTACAATCTATCATATTGCCTTTGTTGAGTTTCAAGTGATTCCAAACGTTTGAGACGTTTTCAATCCACTCATTGTCTTGTACATAAGTTATGTTTGACTGCAATTATTATTCTACAACCAGTTGTTTATTCTTTTGTCCTGCAAATTGAACTATTCATAGATCCATTAATCAAATAAATACAAAACTTTGTAGATCCATTAAAAGTATACCACGCTTTTAGTATATATTCATCCATGAAAGCATAAGTAATATCTTTTTATTTTGATGAATCAATAATTTTTATATTCGATATTTTATCTTAATATTGTTAGAAGAGCTTATACATTCGTTGCGTTACAAAAAAGTATATTTATTTTTTTCCTGTATGTAGTATATTTTTCCTTTTTCCTTAAAAATCCTCCTTAAAATTTTAAGGAGAATTATTAAGAAAAGTCATGGTTTAAATGCCAGTTATTAAAATCCTATTATAAACGAATAAAGAAGGTTAACCTTTCAAACTCTTCATGGGGAAAAAGTTTTAAAAAATCGCTTAATTTCACACATGGTTGTATTCCTATATAAAAAAGTCGCTCTATTTCACAAATAGTTGTTGTGCTGTATAAAAAAAAGTCGCTCTATTTCGCACATGGTTGTTGTCCTATATAAAAAAAAAGGTCGCTCCATTCAACATGGTTGTTGTCCTATATAAAAATAGTCGCTCTATTTCACACATGGTTGTTGTCCTATATAAAAAAAGTCGCTCTATTTCACACATGGTTGTTGTCCTATATAAAAATAGTCGCTCTATTTCACACATGGTTGTTGTCCTATATAAAAAAAAGTCGCTCTATTGCACACATGGTTGTTGTCCTATATAAAAAAAGTCGCTCTATTTCACACATGGTTGTTGTCGTCGCTCTATTTCACACATGGTTGTTCCTATATAAAAATAGTCGCTCTATTTCACACATGGTTGTTGTCCTATATAAAAATAGTCGCTCTATTTCACACATGTTGTTGTCGCTCTATTTCACACATGGTTGTTGTTCTATTTAAAAAGTCGCTCCATTTCACACATGGTTGTTGTTTTATATAAAAAATCGCTTTATTTCACACATGGTTGTTGTCCTATATTAAGAAAAATTCACACATGGATATTGTTAGTTTATATAAGTAGCATACTGCAACGATATAATTACTTCTGCGGTTCTAAGCGAAAAATCTAGATTTGCATGGATTAAAAAAAAATAATATCAGATAATTCGTATGAATTTGTTCAAAGTATGATTATCTTCACATCCTTAATAACTCAGAATTAAATAATTAAATCATTTAAAAATTCCCGATTTAAATTCCTAAAATTCATTTATAATACTAAGTTATGGTGACATTTTGGAATTCGACGATAATTTTGAACCGATGTGTATGATTTAATCTAGAACTGTTTTACGATTCTTAATTTATAATACCTTTAAGATTACGCAACAAAGTAAGTTATATTTTATTGCTATTTTTTTATAACGCAAGTTTTATAATTAACTTTTTGTCACAAAGCAAGTCACCGTAACAAATATCACGCATTCATAATTATTTTACAAACAGTTATGAGAAGTTTAAGTATATAGTCGCACTTAATTTAAATATTAAATTTTTGATAGCAGTTCTTTTTTGAAATGTTTATTAGTATAATCTAATATTTATTAGTTTAGTTTTTTGTCTCCAAAGGTCAAATGAAGAATAAAATTATAACTAGAAGAATAATAGTAGGAATTATGAGTTTGTTTTTCTTGTGTTTTTGGAAGTTGGTTTTACAGCATATTTCTTTAAGATGTTTTCAAAGGAGATTATGACAGGATTATAATTCAAGTGTGTTTTATCTATTTTATATAATTTAGATAACTTTTTAAGTAAAGCTAGAGCTAGTTAGTTGAAAAATCAACTACCGTCGTTACTTGCTGTTGGGTATGAATATCCCTGGACCGGTTTCAGCATAACGCCAGCAGGCGGGTCATCACTTGATATAACTAATAAAGTTATATCAATTAACTTCTAGTCTCAATAAGTACTCTTCTTCAACTTGCGGTGAATACAAACTTTTTAATTTTAGAGCTAGGCGTTGCTAGGCAAGGATTATAAAATTATTCAATAATACAATTCTTTCAAAAATTAGACAAAAAATCGGGTACGGGGTACCTCGTACCTCCGAACTTAACCTTACCATATCGGATTCACTAACATCAGCCTCAAAATTTCGTACTCGCTTCGCTTATCCTCAGATGATGAATAAGCACCTTATTTTGCAGTAACTTCTTCAGGGGGGGGGGTCAATCGCCCTCATAGGAGGAGGGGATAAACCATAATTTTATATAGTTAAAATATTACTGTAAAAATATGCAAATTTAAAAAAAATTAAAACACGGTTCTGCATTTAGAATGTCAAGCAAACAATCCTAAAAGCAAAATGTTGCACATAGAATGTCAAGTACAATAATCTAAAAGCAATGTGTTTCATATAGAATGTCAAGTACAATAATCTAAAAGCACAGTGTTGCATATAGAATGTCAAGTACAATAATCTAAAAGATAAGTGTTGCATATAGAATGTCAAGTACAAGATTCTAAAAGCAAAGTGTTGCATATAGAATGTCAAGTACAAGAATGTAAAAGCAAAGTGTTGCATATAGAATGTAAAGTACAAGATTCTAAAAGCAAAGTGTTGCATATAGAATGTCAAGTACAAGAATGTAAAAGCAAAGTGTTGCATAAAGAATGTCAAGTACGAGGATAACAAAGCAAAGTGTTGCATAAAGAATATCAAAAACGAGGATAACAAAGCAAAGTGTTGCATATAGAATGTCAAGTACGAGGATAACAAAGCAAAGCGTTGCATAAAGAATGACAAGTACGAGGATCACTAAGCTAAGTATTGCATAAAGAATGTCAAGTACGAGGATCACAAAGCAAAGTGTTGTATATAAAATTTTATGTACAAAATTTTAAGTCACAGAAGGTACAAAATATCTAGTTGAAGAATATGAAACAAAACAAAAACTCTTTAAACTTAGCACTGAACGAGCACTGCAATATGTAGCAGCACTGCTCTCGTATTTACAATGTTAAACGCAATAATCTAAAACCACAATACTGCAAGCTAAGTTAAAATGTCTTACGCAAGCTCCGGATGCAAAGCACACCTAGTTCAGAGAGATTCTTTCTTCCTGATTAATTACACGAATCCATTCAATAAAATACGTTCAATTATTGATTTTTTCGTTGGTATCGATTTTTTTGCTGACTCAAAATAAAAAACATTCGAGGCTATTCATTGCAAAATATTATTTTAATAGATATAAATTAAAAGATGAACTATCAATTAATCTATTTACACCTGTAAACAATTTGTTTAGTCAACAAAAAATTATAATCGTTACTACAAGTATATATGGATATATATGCAACAATAATAAAGCGACTTGGAATCTATTAAGTAGAATTAAATACTTTTAATTATTATTTAATAAATAATAATTAAAATATTCATATTGTATTACATTATAGTTAATTAAAATAAAAAAGTATGTAAACACAATTTTTACATTAATTTATAACTGATTTTGATAATATAATCCAAGAGGTTTGCAATAAAATACGTCTCTCAACCAGTTATTTTATACATTAAAGAGCTAGCTAATTGGTGGAGAGACGTATTTTATTGCAAACCTTAATTATTTTATATATTAAAGAGCTAGCTAATTGGTGGAGAGACGTATTTTATTGCAAACCTTAATTCTTTATATATTAAAGAGCTAGCTAATTGGTGGAGAGACGTATTTTATTGCAAACCTTAATTATTTTTTATATTAAAGAGCTAGCTAATTGGTGGAGAGACGTATTTTATTGCAAACCTCTTGGATTATAAGATTGACTCCACAATGCAGCCAACTTTACGGGACGATTTTGATAATATTGAGCAAATAACTATAACAGAGTAATTTTGTATTATGTTTAGTGTAATTAGTATAAGAAATTGGGAATATTTACATTAAAAATTATTTAATTAATTTGACAGACACACTCGGATCTGTTTTATTATAGTTTTTACTTTTTCACACCTAGAAAGAAAATTATTGTGTTAATCCTAAAAACCTGAAACCTAGGTTTCATTATAATCATCCATTTTTTGACAGTGCTATTACGTTTTGATTAGTAGTCAGTATACTGCGTGTGTGTATGGCTGTGTGTGTATGTGTCTGTGTGTGTATGTGTCTACGTGTGTATGTGTGTCTGTGTGTGTGTGTCTGTGCCAAGAATGAATCCCGCTGTGGTCACGCTAAAGAGTAGGTACTTGACATTATAATCAGGCCGAAGGTTTACTTGTTTTGGCTGTAAGATAATACAGCCAAAACAAGGTTCTAACAAGGTTCATTGGTTCTATATCATTAGAACCAATTTTACTGAGTCATTAACAGATGAAAAAATTCGTCAGATGAATGGTGTCTCGGAAACATTCCTAATTTTATCGGATTCGCTACGATCATCCTCCCGACTTCTAACTCGCTTAACTCAGCCTCAGAATATTCAAGTCTTTAAATTTATTCTTGTGACAAGTCTTCAAACTCGCTTAGCTCGACCTCAGATAGTAAATACATCCGATTTATTCCTAGTGGTCACCTAATTGGGCACTGACCACTCATGCTTCTAAACTATTATGATTCAACAAAAAACATAAATAGACTTGTTTTAACTGAAACGAAACTTAATGTACATTAAGTAAAGTCATTAAGTAATTAAGTACATTAATGTCATTAAGTAAAGTTATAAAATTGTACCGAATTAAGCATATTTGGATTTTTTCAATTTTTTACAGGTTTTCTTAAAAAAATATATACATTTCATTCGATAAAAATTGAAATAATGCTGAACAGAGATGAATCTTGGCACATATGTTAGTCTTAAGCATGGATAGATACATGCATACCAAATCTCATTTTTCGTTTATGATTCTTCCAAATTTTACAGACACACACATGCAGACAGAGAACTTTGTGAAAACCATTCAGAAGGTCTTAAAAACACTTTAAACGAATAATTCAGGTGACATCCCAGTTTCGGATTTTTTGTATTATATATATATATATATATATATATATATAATATATATATATATATATATATATATATATAAATATATATATATTATATATATATATAATATATATATATATATATATATATATATATATATATATATATATATACATATATATATATATATATATATATATATATAACACGTGACATAAAAACATTCAAAATTTTATTAATTTTCAAACTTTCTCATTTTGTCATTTTAAGAACTGAAGAAGCTCAGGATCCCTGGGCGAAAGCTCTTCGTGAATTTATTTTGAATAAATTTTAATAAAAAAGGACTGAAGTCTTCGTTAATTTAATTGATATCACAATTTAAAACAGTCCAAAAAAGCTCTAAAGTATATATATATATATATATTATAATATATATATATATATATATATTATATATATATATATATATATATATATATATATATATATATATATATATATATATATATATATATATATATATATATATATATGCCTGTATAAGGGAATTCCCTCTATTAGCGATTATAACTATAGACTTAAAATCCAAACATACAGTTGTGAAATATTCTTGCAACTCATTCACAGCGCAGGCGCCAGTCAGTTTTTAAATATTGACATTTATCGTTAGCAATACTTTTTAAAAATATTTCTCAAGACAACTACATTTGAAAAACAATGATAAAAACAAAACATAAATAATAATAAACAAATACAAGCAAATAAATTAAGATAACGAGAAAATACAGCTATGAAAATGTCCAGACAATACCACGGTATATTTTACTTACTATATATAATTTTAGAAGTAGCAACTAGCTAATGGAATGCTCGCAGGTATTAACGCTTTATTTAGCTAGCGAGTGTAAATTATTTAGTATTTTTACGCTAGACATTTATCGTAAATAGTTAAGATAATTTTAAATTTAAATACTGTAGTCAATTTACTTCGTTTAGGAATTATAAAGTTAAAAGTATTTAAACACTTCAAAAACATTGTTTTCATTAATCTTTCGTCTAATTTATTAAATTTTTTCTTAAATTTTACTTTTCACTCTTGACTTATTAATTCATCTGTTTTAATTATTAAACTTTGCTTTTTATTAGTGGTCATTATTTATTTTCCTCGTGATTAATCTATAATTTATTTGTTGTGTTTTGGATATAATTTTTTATTCAATTCTTTTTTAGCATTTACTTATTTTTTTATTTGTACCAATTTAACATATTTTTCACACCATACTAATTTTAAATTATCAAAATTTTTGGTGATTTATTATCAAAAAATTGGGTACGGGGTGTCTACTATTCATGTTTTGCAAACTCGGTAGTATCAAATGATAGATTGATTATTAACCAAGTTTCAACACTAGCATAAACACTCTAGGAGCTGCGATGATGAAAAAATCACGTCCTGACAAACAACTTGTTAAAATTCACTCTGAAGGTCTTAAAAGCACCAGCAATGGATAATTAATTTAAAAATCTTCTCTGATTATTAGTGGAAACGCATTACTTTTCCATTCACCCACGGTACAAATGAGAAAAAGTAAAAATATTCATAATAACTAAGACCAAAAACAAAACGTCTAGAGATGTTATTAATGATTCTTCAAAACAGTTTCTTTTAGATCTCTAAGTTCATTTTAGTAATTTCTTATAAATTACTTATATAATTGTGTAAAATCAAATAGAGTAATAATAAAATTGATATATTCAAAGCAAATATTCAATTTATATGAAGAGAAGAATAAAGTATATTATATTAATTATTTTTCATTTATACTGTAGATGTATAGAAAATAGACAACAATTTTACACCAATTATTCATCATTTTTATTTTTTAGATATTTATTTATTTCTGGTTCTTTTATTAATTGTTGTATTACAATTAACTATTCAATTGATTATTGATTGTTATTAATAATTATTATTTTTATTAATTATTTATTATTATTAACTTCTGTTACATGTGCTTTGTAATTTATAAAAAAAAAATAGTTTTAAAGAATTTGTTTCGTTTTAGCAAATTCTTTCAGCAAATGATTGAAACGGATCAAATAAAATAAATAATTTTAATATCAGTACGAAGAAAAAAAGAAACTTAGGTATAAGAAAATGTTAAATAGTATAAAAAGTAATACATGTATAAAAGACGAGAATAGTCAACAAATATAATTGAAATTATACAACAAATTAAATGCTCTTCATTTTAAGAAAGATAAAGTAATAAATTAATTTTAAAAGTATTGAAAAATAATTAAAAAATTGTATTAAAAATTGTTGAAACCACTTTAACTAAGCATATAAAACATGTATGTTATAGTTATAATGTGTACTAACTAAGCATATAAAGCATGTATGTTGTAGTTATAATGTTTACTAACTAAGCATATGAAGCACATATGTAAAAGTTATAATGTTTACTAACTTAGCATATGAAGCACATATGTAAAAATCATAATGTTAACTAACTAATCATATAAAGCATATATGTTAAAGTTATAATGTTAACTAACTGCATTGCAAAATATCAATTATACTTTATGAAAAGAACTTTATAGAGATCTCTATTTTAAATTATAAATGATTATTAAATCACAATCATCCTCAAATTTATTAATAAATATACTAATAATGTATTTTTATAATACACTTCCTTGACTTAATAATAAAAATAATGAACATTTCATTTTGTAAAATAAAAATATCAGTTTAGCTCGTAGATGAGTAACATTAAATCATTGTGCCCTTTAGGACATTAGTAACGAGGATCCAATCAAAAACATAAACAACAAATTCTCATCTAAATGTTACTAAAACAGTACGGAGTGAACCATATATAAATATTGTATATTTATATGGATCATAAAAATGAAAATATACACTATAAAAATTGCATTGAAATAACTACAAAAATAAGAAAACGCAAATAAAAGGTATTTGGTCAAAATAAATTTTCTGAACATTACACCTAGAAAGATTGAACCGTTTAATTACAACATTTTGATGGTTTGCTGCTTAAACATATTTAGCCAAAATTTTGGTGTATCGTAGTAACTAATCTACGAAACTAGGATATAAATAAGAAATTCTTTTAACAAAAGTAAAAATAAATAATACAAAGTAGCTTAGAAGTACTACTTCTTTGGTTAAAGTAATCAATTTTTAATTATTAAGCTTTATACTATTTAATTGTATGAACTTTTAATGTTTAATAACCCCCTTGTTATTAATGCTGTTCAATTTGTTTTCTAGTATGATGGTATATTTTTTTAAAAGCATTATTTTCGTTTTAAATTGAATTTTTGTCAGGATATTTTTTTTATGAATGGTAATTTTTATTATGTATGGTACTATTTTATTATAATTTGGTACTCACGGATGCAGAATGGTAGGCATTCAGAGATGGGTATAGAGGGAATGCCGTCCCATACAAGCCATTGGTAGCCCTATGCATTCAGCAATAGGGCGATTCGTTTGCATTCGCCTCCCTCAATCGTTAACACCTTCACGGAAAACACGATTATTTCACGCATCCGACGGTAGTGTTTATCTAAAAAAAATTTAAAAAAAACACAACCCAAAAAAAGTTATTTTTAAAGTTTTTTTTAAATTTAAATGTTGTCACTTCATTTATAAAAAAATATCGAGTCACAAAAAGCACTGCGCCACTTAACACTCATAATATAAAAATTTTAAATTTAGTTTTAAAAATACGCGTAAGTACTTTTATAACAGATCATAGACTGATAGATACGACGGACAGGACGGTAAAACGAAGACTGTGCTATGATATTGCCCCCACTACCTCACCCCTAAACCCCACTCCGCCCCCTGGGCTTGCTAGTCCCTATACTTGGTCTCGGGGGTAGCTCCCACCCCAATACACCCCTAACTTTGCTATTTTATGAAGTTACTTACCATTTTTTCATTAACAGTTTTTACCCTACTTTACAATTTTTTTATATATTTATACATTTCATTAAAAGGTTTTTCCAAACAAATCTTTAACTTCATAAATATCATTTACTTCTTTCCATTTATTACTTTTTCACATAATACTTACTGTACGTAGTACTATAATTATCTTTATGTATGTATGTGTCTGTATATATGTATATGTATGTGTGTATATATGTATGTATATATGTGTATGCATGGGCGTCCGCAGGATTTTTTCCAGGGGATGACAAAGCTGTCAATTTTGGTAAACATTAGTGTGCTGCGGGTTTAGTTTTGAGCACAAGCACCCATTGACTAAAGCCAGATATAGGAGTCCATCAAACCTCAAGAGTGGGGATTTACTAAACTAAATGTTAATATATTAACAAAATAATATAATATTTTATATATTAATTTCATATATTACTATAAAATAAATATTTTAATTAATTTAGACCTTTAGCAAGCGAAGTGAGTTCCTTCAAACATATTAAATAATGAATTTATCAACCAAGCGATGAAGCCTTTATTACTATACATAATTTTTAATCTCAACAATCTAGCAAACCAAGAATGCTCCTTTTAACATATCTTATAATATACTTCCAGTGATTTTGTGAACAATGTGAATCTCTTTTCCAACATTTACGCATATATTTATAACAATCTATGTATGCATATTCAAGATTTTGTTCCTAGGCGTTTCTATAGGACGACACTTTCCCAATATTCTAACGCTTTATCGAAGCGAAATGAAACTTGGTACGAAAATCAACCTTTCTAATTTCCCAAACCCTATTGTTTATGACATATGTGTGACGTCATTAACCCACAATAATGACTCCGCAAAAATTTCAAAAAAATCATAAAACATCACAAAATTGATTGATTGTGCTGAATTAATTCAAAACTAATATGTTTGGGGCACACATATGTGAAGTTTAAAATTTATTATCAGCATTAGTTCAGGTTTTATCGATTGACATATATTTTTTTATTTATTTATTATTTATTACATTATTAGTTTTATACATACATAACTATAAATAAGTCATAAAGTTGACAAATTTAGACACTAAACAATTTTTGATTATTAACTTCAGAGCCTCAAAAAGGTAATCCTTGAAACAGAGGCTCTTAGTCTCTTATTATACAATTTTTTCCTAACTTGATTCACATATTATTTATTTATGTAGTTAAATATATAAAAAATATTAAAGAAAATTAAATAATAGTAACAATACTAATACTAATAATAATACGTAAAGTAATATATATATATAAAAATACATTACTAAAAACAGAAAAGAAAACAATTTCTGCATAAATAAAAATAAAAGAAAATTTATGAAATAGTTTTAGAACAATTTATGAAAAAATATAAATATAACATTGGAAATGAAGAAAAGGGTCTCTCCACAAAAACAATTGTTAATTGGCAAAGCGCTTCAACCTAACATGAGGTCATCATAGTGCCATGAAGATAAGATGAAAGTTATAAATACATAAACTATTTTCTTTTCTGAGATGTAACAGCTCGTGAGTCAAGTAAGACTCATATATAACATTGTCTCAACAAATCAGGTTTTTTTTACTATAACATTTAAATTGGAGGCCGCTTTGCGGCCTTATGAGGCCCTCATCGGCCCCATCCGACCGGTACGGGGCGTACCGGTGGAAGCGCAAAGGGCCGAAGCCGCGGGGCGGCTTAAATCTCATATTAGGTACATTAAACATGAGGCAGAAGACCTCTTGTTTAATGTACCTAATATGACATTTAAGCAATTTTGCGAGCGAAGTAAATCTTTTTGCCCTAGCAAAGGATTGGTAGGGAAGCGATTCTTTTTTGGATTTAAATTGTTTATTAATTTGCTGTGCGGGTCAATTTTACTTTTCTGATTTTCCAGGGGGGTCAAGTGACCCGTTTTACCCCCCCCCTGCGGACGCCCATGTGTGTATGTATGTGAGTATATATGTGTCTACATGTTTGTAATAATGTATGTGTGTTTGTATGTATATAGATATGAATGTATTTGTATGTATGTATCTGGGTGTATATGTGAGTATAAATATGTAATATGTTATGTATTATTTTCAGGAACTATTTTCTACACATATATATAACATTTTATATTGTTTTTATTTATATCATTTGGTACTATAATAAAGTCTGGAAGCTCCTTCCTCAAGCTCAAGCTTTTTTGAGGAAGTGACAGCTAATTGTCTTATTTAAGGATACAATTTTAGGTAATTAAAAAATACTATATTTATTTTTTTTTTTATAATTTGAATTTGTAATTATTTTTAACATAATACATGCTGTATTAAAAAAATATATTTGGACTTAAAACTTTGGTACTTTATAAAGTTTAGAACCATTTTTACATTAATAAGTTTCACTTCCATATCACGTATAATAGAGAGAGTAAGAATTCCACTAATAATGTCAAGTTCTTTTTATTGAATTACTTTATATTGTTAAGTACTACTTTCATTACAAATAAATAAAGTTAATTTAAATCAAGGATCTTGAATAAAGGGGGTGACACGCTAAAACAATAAGCCATATGACAAAGTGACCCCATTGAGAAAAAAAGAGAAAAATCCATCTCAAATCACATGTCAAAAACAAACTTCACGTACTTGGTACGAACTGCGCATGCTTACATTATTACATTAACTGCGCAGGCCCTAAATTTTGATGCAAACTTACCTCCCAATGGTTTTTTTATATTGTTTTGCTTATTGAGAAGCTTTTAAACAAATAGTAAAAAGAAATATTTACTTTTCTTATTTATACTGTAGGTATATAAGAAAGTACTGTGTTTGAAAAAAAAAATCTGAAACCGGGATGTAACCGGCATTATCCGTTTCAAGCGTTTATGAGGAGTTTTTAGGGCCACCACTTTATCAATTTTTCCTTTTCTTTACCTACTACCGCAGGTAGTGCAGGAAAAGTACTGTGTTCGCCCTAAATATCCCAATTATCATTTCATCACAATTATTCGTTTCGGGCACTTACACGTTTTAAGTGGTTTTCACTATGCTGATTCTCTGCCTGTGTGTGTGTATATCTGTATGTCTGTGTATCTAAGAGTCTGTGTCACGCATAATATCCGCTGTATTTATGCTAGAGAGTTGAAACTTGAGACACAAAGTCTATATATAATATATATATATAATATATATAATATATATATATATATATATATATATATATATATATATATATATATATATATATATATATATAATATATATTATATTCTTATTTTATTTCTTTGCACTAGTATTTTTTCGTATACTTCATACTTCTGGAAGCGTTTGGCACTTTGTAATAGTGACTTGTCAATAAATATATGCCATCAACTCCATATTACCACCCTACGCTACCAATATAGAAAAGGGCGGTCACCCATCCATTTCTTTACCGCACTTAACTTTTGTGACTAACGAAAGCGGTTGTTATCGCAAGGACAATATCAGCCAGGGCCCAGGGCATCAGCTCTCAAACTAGTTGCTGTTATGATTCACTCTAATTTGTATTGATTTTATGTAATTAATATTTACAAAATTGATAATAAAAAATTGTTAGTATAAGATATTAAAATTAAAATACCTAAGACGTGAGTCAGAGTACTTTAAATTTTATTATAAGTAGCTTATGAGTCATTAGCTACTTATAATATTGGTACTAGAATTTTTCTATGACCAGAAATGAGGGTTTTGGATGTGTCTGTGTCGCGCATAAATATTTAAATTATTATAAAATATGATAAAACAAGAACATATATATACTGATAATATGCTTAAATTAATAATATTGATAATAATAATAAATTAAAATAATACAAACTAGGCTGCTAATTATGAACACAGATCAGATATGGTTGATGTAAACGTAAAAGTATTTCCCGTATAACATGATAAAAAAGCTATCTACTTGATAATTAATGAAGTTATCTTCATTTTTAATCTAAAGGTTAAGATATATCACAATAGATAGATTCATTTAGGTTATATTACCCAGGCCATAGGGTTAGTTCTTTAATTTGCGGTTGAGCGTTGCGACACCCAAGGAATACTACCTCAAGTTCTAAAGTTAATCCGATTTTTTTTAAGGAAAAGTACCGAGGCACCTTGTACCTAATTGTTTGTTATATTTGTTTGTATTAGTTGACTAATCGTAGATAAAATTTAATATAAAACATTAGCAGAGCGCCGTGAGCTGAAATTTTAGTAATCTCTTCGATTTTAGCTTATGAGATTAGGATCACGAAAGGAGGGGGGGGTTTAAATTGTTGGTAGGAGGGCCTCTCTGCTCAAGAAATCAAAAAAAAAAAAAAAAAAAAAAAATATAATATATATATATATATTATATATATATATATATATATAATATATATATATATATATATATATATATATATAATATTAATTTTCATTTTTCGACAAAAAGTCTCTCTTATAAATATTTTTGCTTGTTTTTGAAACGAAGATTGAGCAGACTAAAGTTCGTACCATGTACCCAGTACCCAAAATGTACAATTTTTTAAAATTCGCCAAGAGAAGAAGTAGGTCTAATTTATTGATTTACGACAAAAAAGTTATTCTTCAAAAAGTCACTTATTTTTTAAAAAAATCAATTTATGCAATAAAAACATGACAATCATTTTTCACAATTTTTCACTATTTTCGGTGTCCACGGATGGAGTTGCCTATACGTGTAAATGACAAAAAATTTCATTTTTCGACAAATCTCTCTCTCTTTATAAATATTTTTGCTTGTTTTGAAAACGAAGATTGAGCAGACTAAAAGTTTCGTACCATGTACCCAGTACCCAAATGTACAATTTTTTAAAATTCGCCAAGAGAGAAGTAGGTCTAATTTTGATTTTACGACAAAAAGTTATTCTTCAAAAGTCACTTATTTTTTTAAAAAAATCAATTTATGCAATAAAAACATGACAATCATTTTTCACAATTTTTCACTATTTTCGGTGTCCACGGATGGAGTTGCCTATACGTGTAAATGACAAAAAATTTCATTTTTCGACAAAAAGTCTCTCTTTATAAATATTTTTGCTTGTTTTGAAACGAAGATTGAGCAGACTAAAAGTTTCGTACCATGTACCAGTACCCAAAATGTACAATTTTTTTAAAATTCGCCAAGAGAGAAGTAGGTCTAATTTTGATTTACGACAAAAAGTTATTCTTCAAAAAGTCACTTATTTTTTTAAAAAATCAATTTATGCAATAAAAACATGACAATCATTTTTCACCATTAATTAAAATTATTTTTTTTTTTTGTTTTGATTTAATGAAAACACAAAATCAGCTTATTAATTTATTAATAATAAATGTAAACAATACATATTAAATCTGTTCTACTATGTATTTAATAAATACAATGTTCTAAATCTAAATAAATAAATAAAAATCTAAAGTAAGAAAAATAAAGGAAAAGTAAATAACGCAGTCGATTATTCAATATGTAACCACCACGTTCGACGCACAGTTCTAATCTTTTCTTAAATTCATTATAGACTCTGTCTAACATTTCTTCGGTCACTGTTTCCACTGCTTCTCGTATCTTGTTTTTTAAAATATTTACATCATGAGGAACAGTTTCGTGAAATATTTTCTGTTTCAAGTACCCCCACAGAAAGAAATCCATTGTTGTTAGGTCAGGGGAACGCGCAGGCCAAGCAATAGGTCCAAATCGTCCTATCCATTTTCCAGGAAATTTATGGTCTAACCAATCTCTGACGTTATAGGTTGAATGCGCCGGACATCCATCATGTTGGAAATGCATTTTTTGTCTAAAGTCTAAATTTTCTTCGTTTAACTGTGGCCAAAAAAAATTGTCTAATAAATGTAAGTAGCTGTCTTGGTTCAGTGTCTAAAAAATATGGTCCAATTATTTTTGTTGGTGTCATGGCGCACCATACATTTACTTTTTTAAATTTTTGACTGTTTGTAGTAATAGAATAAATTGGATTGTCCTGTGTCCAGTATCGTGCGTTTTGTGAGGATACGTGTCCGTTGGTACTAAAAGTCGATTCGTCGCTAAATATTATTCGTTTGTGGAAATTTCGGTTTCGGGCTATTTTTTCACCTAATGTCAAACTAAAGTCAAGTCTTAGTGCGTCGTCTCCGTCTTCTAGTTTGTGTAGAAAATGAGGTTTATATGGATGGTATTGGTTTACTTTCAAAATTTTCTGTATGTGAGATTTACTGATCATTAGTTCCTGCTGTCTGATTCTGAGCGACTTGGAGGGATTATCCCTTAAGGAATCTAGTACCAACAATGTTGCTGCGTCGTCTTCATTGTATTCTTTTCTCTGCTTTTTTACGTCAGCGACACTGCCGGTTCGCACAAATTTTTCAATTATTTTTTTTAAATTTTGCCTGGTTGCGTTAACATTAGAAAATCTAATATGAAACAGTTCTATAGCTCGAGCGTATGTTACGTCCCCAATACCGTAACACTGAACCAAGTATATTCTCTGTTCTTGCGTTAAGATCTTGAGAGAGAAACACTTTATTTATAAAAAAATGACATTACAAAGGGAGCTGTCCTTCTTTAAAGAATTGCTGAAACACTCAGCATACTTAATCTATCTCAAAGACAATTTTATCAAATTATTAATTTATACATAATTATATTAGATAATGTAAATAATTACATTTAAGTTTTAAAATTTTAAATATATACATCTAAATACATCTACAATTATTAGTAAATATGGTTATTTATAATACCTAGTGAGTCTAAAATTATATTTTCACCTAGGAGTCTAAGAAATTTTAACAAGAATTTTTAATTTTTGACAAGATGCCGATCTTGTCAAAAAATAATTTGGTTTTTTGTGGAATGGTTCCTCTAGAACCAAACCAAAGTCCAAAAATTTGGTATTCTCTTTCTCCATGAGCTTCTCTAAATTTTTCTTTATAATAAAATAAATAAATTTATAAATAAAAGAATTTAAAAAATTAAAAAGTTATTTAAATTAGCTTTAGCAAACAATATTAATAATATCATCTAACTTACCACTTTAGAAAAAATAATGTCTTAGTTAGTACAAGTTCAATAAGTATTTAAGTACGAATAATACTTTCAATAATTGCAAATAAAAAAAGTAATAATCTACTTAATCAAGTCAAAAAGAATAACTTTTTGTCGTAAAATCAAAATTAGACCTACTTCTCTCTTGGCAAATTTTAAAAAATTGTACATTTTGGGTACTGGGTACATGGTACGAAACTTTTAGTCTGCTCAATCTTCGTTTCAAAACAAGCAAACATTTTTATAAAGAGTGACTTTTTGTCAAAAAATGAAATTTTTTGTCATTTTATTCCCAGAATTACTTTTGGTTTTATTGATTGACATATATATGTAAAACTAAACATTTCATAAAATTACATAATGTAAACACATCGCAATGTTTTACTAATGCATATTTATATCGTGGCAGTAAACCACTTATGTAAACTAGTAATATGATGAACTTTTAAAGTACAGCAACTATATGGCCGCGAAGCAAACCCCAGGGCCGACGCCGCGTAGCATCATTAATCAATTAAAACGCCGCGGAGCCTCTTCATTTAAATTTTAATTATGATTTTGATCCTAGATTTAACATTGAATAGCTGTTGTAGTAAGGGATGTACTATAAATCCCACTTCTCAACATCTCCTCTTATGAAAAATAAAATTATATAACAAGTGCAAGGATACATCGGTTCATTTTTGAAGAATTCAGACTCGCATCGCTTGTCTATTGTCATGTTCGCTCATTACGGCTAAAGGTATTAATTTGACCCGCTAATTTCGACCTTAAAATAAAAATGAACCCAATATTTTGTAAAATATAATTTTTATCCCGCTACGCGCGACCTCAGCATAATAGAGTAATTTAACGATTAGGTTTTTAGACTAAGAACTCGCTTTGCTCGACCTAAGAATGTTTAGCCAAAGCAAAAGGTGTGGTATGACTTTAGTTTAGCTATACTCGACTGTATAATAATAGAGATAACCGATGTCTAGGGTTTATATCGTAAAGATAATTAAACATATGCAAAGTATTAAAGATTGATCAATCATGTAAAAAATATATTTTTATATGCACATAGGCATTAAGTAATTTTCGCGATCATACATGGCAGACAATGTATTTATTTATTGAAACTTTTAAAAGTATCAGTAGAGAAGATAATTTTTTACGAACTCCATATACTTTCTTTCGTTCGTCTGTCTGCCGGATTTAGGAATAGGAACTTGAAATTTGGTACGCAAGTCCGTCTATTTAATTCAACAAAAGGAAAAATACACCCAACTCGTTTGGATGTGCATTTTGCGATTTATAAGCGAGTGGACACAATCATAAAAAAAAGTTTCTCCTTATCAAGTGGGTATTGATGAATACCCACATATATACATCGCGTTTTCAAAATTGCGGCAATTACACCCATCAAACTTAACAATAACCACCAAAAAGCTGTTGTCCCCCGCCTCCATGATGAACCTATGAGGTATTCATTTTGGCTTCATCAAGGGTAATGCCTAATGGGTAAATTTATAAGCGATTGATCTCTCATCAGAAAGTTGAAATTATTAGATTGTCTATCCAATGATCGTTGTAATTATTAGATTCTATTCAATGATCGTTGAGATAAATAGGAAAAATTCAATGGTGACACTAAAACATAGCTTTTAAACTGGAGTAACGTATTAGATATTTTTAATTGGAAACCGCAAGATAAGAATCGATATAAAGTAAAGATTTTAAAAAAGGTCCTATAAACGTTAGGGCAATAACATTTCTGTAGAAAGGAATGTACTCGCTGTAATTTATGTGGATAGATCATGATTCGAAAGGTTCTCGAATGATCTAGGTTTACACAATAAAATTGTGCGTGAGACTCCTAGGCAATGAATCAAGCAAAATGCAATGCTACATCTGGGAACTGTTCTATCATTCAACATTCGTCATTATTTATGGCTCGATATAATGTCATGTCCCACTCTGTTTCGTTACGTCTACTCATCTAATCGAAATGAGTAGATACTTATCTACTGATCTAATCTAATGAATGATTCGTTACGTCTAATCGAAATTAAAATTCCGAAGAATTTTAATTGCAAACAGTTCGCAGATGTATCATTGCATTTTGCTTGATACATTCCCTAGGTGTCTCTCGTATAATTATATTGTGTCATCTATTCATGTTTTGCGAAAACATTATATTCTTCGGAATATTAATTGAAGGTCAGAGTGAGTTCAGGCTCTGTCGGCGCCCTGATGAGTTCGACGTAACGAAACAGAGTGGGACATGACATTATGTCGAGCTATCGATGATGACAAATGTCGAATGATAGAACAGCTCCCAGATGTATCATTGCATTTTGCTAATTATATTCTCAAGGTGTCTCTCGCATAATTATATTGTGTCAACTATTCATGTTTTGCAAAACTCGGTAGTATTAAATGATAGATCTAGATTTATAACTTAGTTCAAGTACGTTCCGATCTTATTTGCGGATTTTCAAAATGTTGATACTGTGCAAAAACCGTACTCTACGATCGGTAAACTTAATCTGGCTTTCGAATAATAAATACTAAACCATCATAGGAGCCGTCAAAAGCAAAAAAAGGAAAACAAATCGGATACGGGGTACCTCAGAGCTTTTCCTCGTCACATCAGATTTGCCACGCTCATCCTCCCTACTCAAGGGCATGCTGCTGTATAAATTTAGCGAATTGTAGCCGCTTTCACAGCTATGTTCTATTTGCGTTTTTTAGAAAATTTTCTAACAACCCATAACTTCAAACCAAAGAAAACCAAAATCATAAGAAAATTGTTAAAAGTAATTTTAGATATTTGTTAAAAATGTATTTTTAAAAGTATGGGCAGTATCATACTATTCTTATTTAGAAGTGGCAGATTACCTCATAGGCCACGTCGATAGGCCTTATTTACTAACTCTCTTAGATAGTGTTTTAAACCTCATGACTCCAACCATTGACATTTTTTTTCAAATCAGCAAAAAAGTAGCTGTAGAATATATTCGAACCATAAATGTATAGTTGAATTCAGAATTAACCTGTTTTAACGAAGCCTTAAAAACAGGTCAATAATGTAGAAACGATATTTCTAAACGTAATTATCAGGTGTAAATGCCTGATTAAAGCTAACTATGATTAACACCGTATTCACTGCCATAACCAGCCTATTACTAACGTTGTGTCAACACTGTAATAGAACAGTTTCCTTATCATTCTCTATGAAGTAGTGTTAAAATAAATGAATATGTAACATTGATTCATGAGTGGCTCATGCGCCACTCACCAGAGGCTATTGTCCTTTTAAGTCATAACCTAACGATTTATTAGATTTAAATATAATTTTTGGAAATAAAAATTTTTGTTTAACTAAGCTTATGGTTTCAGCCTCATTGAACTTAAAAATACTTCATAAGCACTTTTTGTCAAACAAATATTATTTCTTAATTATTTATAATTTTGCTTCCTTACCTCATAAAAAGAGGGAGGAGGGTCCATTGCATTGGCGAATCATTTAACAACATTTTTATGGTTCATATAGCACTTAGAGATCCTAATTAGTGTCTGTAAGTATAAATGAATGAATGGTAAGCATATATGAGTGAATGGTAAGTATATATGAGTGAATGGTAAGTATATATGAGTGAATCTACACATTTCTTGTGAATATGCTACAACACAAACGGTTGACCCAATTTTAATGAAACTTGGAATAAAATTCAAGCCTCATTAGAGACAGAACTTAATTAAATTTTGGTTTATTCCTACAGTGCGTATAAAATTGTGTCACTTCAAATTTTTAAAATAAGAAAAAAATTAGGGATAAATATTTGGTTTCTTATGAAGTTCTGAATAAAAAGATCTCACCCACATCCGTGGATGACGCTGTTTTGAAAATATTGACTTCTGAATTTTCAAACTACGACGGCCTATAACTTTTAATTTTTTAACAGTTTTCATCATACGATATATTGTGTGTCGTATGTGGAAATAAATATAGTGCGGTAGATATATAGATATATATATGTATATATATATATATATATATATATATATATATATTATATATATAATATATATATATATAATATATATATAATATATAATATATATATATATATATATATATTAGAGAGCAAAAACTTAGTCTTGCAGTGAAGCACGTATTTTTCCATTTCCTCCCTCATACCCAAGGCATCAAGGAAAGTTAGTTTACTCAAAAAATCCAACATCCAGATTTTATCTGAATTACCCGTTTAAGGTGTTTTAAGACCTCCTGAGGAGTTTTTACAAACTTGTCAGTTTGTTTATATGTATGTGTGTGTCTGTTAATATACCTTCTATAGAGATTTGTAATTTGGTAAAATATAAATCTTTTGGTTTAGTTGTGCTACCCGAAAACCTGTTTTCATGACGTCATTGACCGGCAATAATGATTCAGCAAAAATTTCTGTGGACTACACAAGGAATGGCATCACTTGGACACATAAGGTTGAATACTGATTATGTCTAAGGTAATTAGCAAAAATGGTCTAACGATGGGCCACGTCGTTAGACCATTTGCAGGGCGATCAGTAGATCGCCCTGCAAATCAATTATAAATTGATGTTATAGTATAAAATCAATTTAAAAGAATAAAATCAAGCCAATCTAATATTTAAAATCTGCTAGTCTGGATGTTGTCTGGTAGAGATCTACAAAGCCCTAACAAGAGTATAAAATAGTCTCATAATTGCTACCTACACTCTACAAAACTTTTTAAATATACACTTCTAAATTAATAGACGGAACAGCTATAAAAAAGTAGACATACGTCGAAGGGGTGAATAATTTGCGGTGGCTAAAAGGTTACAAAAAAACAGCTAATTAAATTAATTTTAACTTTTTTAGGTTGGTTTGTGGATTGGTCAGGTAGTAAAGGTAGCCAAGTATCCTTTGGGAAACGTTTTCTCCGCCTTTTTATTTTTAAAAAAAGTAAGTTATTAGATAAAGCCGACAGAAAGTTAAAAAGTTAACAAAAACTAAACACGCGACATTTAACCTTCGCAGCTTCCTAATATCATTATATTTTTAATTTTTGTACGGATCTAAATGGTTTGATATGTTATTGGGTTTCTTATGATGATGCCTTGTTCGGAAGGCCGAGGGAGATAAACAAGTTAACACCAGAAACTTGCCAAGAGAGATAACTAATATTACTTATACCATTTCATATTATCATGACCTATGTATAATATTACTTATACCATTTCATATTATCATGACCTATGTATAATATTACTTATACCATTCATATTATCATGACCTATGTATAATATTACTTATACCATTCATATTATCATGACCTATGTATAATATTACTTATACCATTTCATATTATCATGATCTATGTATAATATTACTTATACTAATTCATATTGTCATGACCTATGTATAATATTACTTATACATTTCATATCATCATGATCTATGTATAATATTACTTATACTAATTCATATTGTCATGACCCTATGTATAAATTACTATACCATTTCATATTATCATGATCTATGTATAATATTACTTATACCATACATTATTATTAGACCGTATTAGTGGACCTATGTATAATATTACTTATACCATTTCATATTATCATGACCTATGTATAATATTACTTATACCATTTCATATTATCATGACCTATGTATAATATTACTTATTCCATTTCATATTATCATGACCTATGTCTTTTTAAAAAAAAACTACTGCAGCAAATTGCAGACAAGGAACATACTTGAAAACATATGATGACAGAAAATGAGCATTACTTGAGAATAAATTAAAACTTATTCCTGTTTGATTGATAGAAATAAGTCTAACATGACCTCAAGTTAATTTTGATTCTCACTCTTTGTACCCTCACCTTAATAATTAATTCTACCAATATCTACCAAGGCTTATTTTTCTCAAAAATGTGAATTTTGGATACGATAAATGAAATTACTTAAGAGAATATTAAAAATTTTATCTAAAAGAAGGTCAATCTAATAGCATTCATTATAATCCATAATTTCCTTGAAATTTGAACCTTATTACATTAAAATTGTTAATTAAATAATCATCAATTTCACTCGAGACAAATCACATTCGAGTGATGATTAATGGTAATCCCTGATTAAATAAAAATCAAATCTACGGGTGGCCACTTGTCTGACCTACTTGGGTCATAAGTGGAGGAAAAATTCGTGCATGAATGACTGCTGATTCATAGAGTGAAATAAGAACTTGGGAATATACATATAGCGGGTGGAACATTTCAGTTGTACCAACATGAAATCCTTAAAAATAAAAAGATAGACTGGTCTTAGTCATTTCTAAATGGTCAATTTCCCTGTAAATTGACTCATGCTAATATATAATAAACTTTGTTATTTTGGGAATATTAACCAAATGTGGTCAATTTGATACCACTTTTTGTATCTTTGAAAGGTCAAATTAGACTATAGTAATATTACCCATAGCGTAATATCACTCGCTTCTCTTGTCCTCAAAATATTAAGTCCGCCAAATTTATAATGCAACACATCTTCGGACTCGCTTTGCTCGTCCTGAAACAGTAAATAAATTAGGAAATGAAGAAAAGACCAATATATATATTTTTTTCTTTTCCATCTCGGAAAAGAAAATAGTTATGCATTTTAACTTTCATCTTTATCTTCATGGTATTTATTTATTTTATTTTATTAACTGTATTTGTTGCATATTTTTAGTTTATGGTTTTTATGCGTTTATTTTACTTATTATTATATTGTTTTATTATTTATATTCGCGGTTCTGTTTCTATTTTTGTGTTTCTTTGTTATTTCTCTTAATTTGGCTTTTATGATGTAATTTGTTTTTATTTTGTTTTAATTTTTAATAACTTATTTGTGCAGGCACTGATGATGACCTCATGTTAGGTTGAAAGCGCTTTGCCAATAAACAATTATTTTTGTGGAGAGACTCTTTTCTTCATTTCCTAGTATGAATAACTCCACTTGTGCTCAATCTCATTCAAAAGTAAATAAATTGTTTTTATCCTCAGCGGTCACCCATCTAAGCACAGACCATGTTCGATGCAGCTTAACTTTTACGATTCAAAAACAACCATAGACACACTTGACGTATTCAATCGAAACTTAGTATTCTTAACGTAAAGGAATAACCTCGTACCAAATTTCATAGAGATATTATATACTAGAGGGAGCATAGCATATCTTAATACATCGAGAGGCCTGAAACATTTTTAGTAGGGCTCTCAGGGGCTCTGTGTAACCTCATTGAAACCTCCTCCAAGAGGGAGTAATTAGTCAATTGTTTTGGGCTTCCCACAGATTGTTTGTGTTGTGATTTGTATTTTAAACATTCTACTTTATAATTTACTGGTTTTTTGTTCTGTTTATTTGATGATAATGATAATTGAATGTGGTCAGGTTACTTTTTCGATGTTTTAAAATTCAACCAATAGGGCCCCTCTAGTAATATATCTCTATGCCAAATTTAATTCAATTGGATTTTTTACAATTTATTAAAAAACGTATACAAATCATTGGAGAAAAATTTAATTAATGCAGATAAGGGGATGAAACTTAATATGTATATTTGTCTTATGTATGATTACATGCGTGTCAAATCTCAACCCGATCAAAACATTTTCTCAGTCATTAATGCGGGTTAATTACAGAATTTTTCAGATAGCACAACAAGAAAAAACTGATTTTTGTGCCAATTTTCAAATTTGTAGCATAAATACGCTGGGAACTACGATGGTGAACGAAAGACAAAGACACAGGCAACTTTAAAAGAACCACTCAGGAGGTCTTAAAACATCTGAAACGGATGATTCCGGTGACATCCCGGTTTGGGGTTTTTGTTTTATTTTTCTTAACACAATACTTGTCCAATATAGCTGCGGTAATAATGAGGAATAGTAAAAATATTATACGTTATGAGTAAACAAAACGCTATTTGTTAGCTCAAGGCTGCCAAGTATAATCACAGCTTTTTATTGTATGTTGGTAATCTTCATGTCACATTAGGTTGAGCGTGTCGAGACTAAAGTTCACTTTTCAATCTGAGAACGAACGAAATGTGACCTCTAAGTACCGAACGAAGTAAAAAAACCTCTAAGTAGTTTTTATGCTGATCGGGACATTCTGAGCACAAGAGAATCGAGTCTAAGAGCGTGGAGAAATATCGGAATTACCCTATGATTAATTTTGTATCGTAACAAAAACGATTTTAGACCAAAGAGAATTGTTGAGGTCATGTGACTTATAAAATCTGAGACCCAAAACGCGTAGTAAAACTATTTAAAAAACTCACATTAATAAGTAATAGATAAATCATACTTTAATTTAAGAACAAACCGTAGACAAAAGTAATTTCTACCAGAAATTTATTTTTGATGATGGCCTCATGCTAGGTTGAAAGCGCTTTGCCAATAAAATATTTTTGTGGAGAGACTCTTTTCTTTCACCCATAATGAACGACTCCACTGGTGCTCAATTTCATCTATATATAATAGCCGTTACCTATTAATATTAATTGCCACCCCGTTTACGTATTTTCAAATTGAAAATTAGCAAAACGGAACAAGAATAATCGAATTGTTTTTGGATTATCTGAAAAAACTTATTCATCAAAATTAACTAAAATTCATACTTTCTAACATTTCGTCCTAGAATCGTGTATATACGCTAGAGCCTCTAGGGTAATTCTAGCATAAAACAGTATTATTGTCAGCATAATCGCAAATTATTGATTCGCTCCAATCCTGTTTTTCGTAGGTTGAATTGTTCTGCAAATAATTCTTTCACACTTCAGAAATGCAATTTCAAAAGTTTGGGGTTTATATATTAGAAATCCTATCAAATAAAGTTATTGCGTGTTCATAAACAATCATTCTATCAATCAGCCGTAAAAAATCCATTCAATTAATTTCTTTTCAGATAAAATAATGAATTCAGTGAAAAATTAGATAAAATTTATTAAAAATTTCTCAACCTTTCTAATTTAGAGAGACCACACTACAAGCGATGTCTTAATTTTTATTAATGACTTCAAATTAATATGGCAGGGATTTTTACGTCTTTATCGTATTTTTACTGGCTTTTGAGGTTTTGATTTTTATACGTTTTTTTACCTTCAATAATTAAGTTAAAAAGTTATTATACTTTGGTTATTGATGTTCGTTTTATAGACAAAGTACGTGCATACATAATAAGTTTAAAGTTTATTTTTAAATTAATCACACTTAAAAAGAATTCAGTTATGCAACGAATAGCGCTGCATTATATGAATAATAAAAACGAAAGTAAAGTTAAAAATTCTGGTGTGGATGTCCATCACACCACCATTAATTCAAAGTAAATGCGCATTTGCGCATATGTATACCATAAATTATCCTGCACAGCATTATTTGCACTCATTGACGCAAAAATAATTTTTAAGCTATAAACTTAAATATTGTAAATAAGTATTTCCAGATTCTAAGATTCAAACCTAGGTTCTTTGACTAGTGTTATTGATTCAGAACCGGTTTTATTCAATTCAGCACCCCAAAAAACGTCGAAAACGACACCCAAGTCGAATATGTTTATATTGACCGTTATTTTGGTTTTGGTTATTTCCCAGGGTTTTTTTTCGACTTTTTGGTCACTTAGAGTGGTTGTATCGACTTTTGACTGGGTGCATTCGAGAACAAAAAACCAAAAATAAGGATTTTTTCACGGCGAGAAGTTATAACCTTAAATATTTAGGATTTATTGAAAATTTTGCAACAACCGGGGTTTTAATAGGGTGTCCTCCCTAAGGTTAATTTGAGTACCAAGTTTCATAAGAAAATATTCATCGCTACGAGAGATTGTGTGCTTAAATAAACCGCGAGAAATACAAACACACACATATATATGTCGGACTGTTCCGAATATTAATGATAAATATATAACAGGTTCAATTTTAATTTCGTATATTGAACAGAACAGTTAACAGAGGGACAGTAAATTAACAACTCACAAAATATTCAAATAAAATAAATTAAAAAATAAATTTCCACGTTCAAGGTATATGTTATTCAAATAACATATGCTTTGGACATAGTGCCCCGAAAAAGGTTGGTGCAGGCCAGTATAGTTCAGGAATCTGAGGCCTCCAATGAGTACACTCCTTGTACAGCTCTAACACGGACAATGATTACTGTGCAATAACTACTTTTACAGCCGCATCAAAATTAGTACGTTTTAAGCTTTAGCAATAAAATCGTGCTTTACTGACTTTTATTAATTAGTAATGTTACCGCCTTGGCGGTTCCTGTACATAAGTTTATAACCTGTTTGTTATTTATTGTCTTTTTAATTGTCCTGTTTGACTTGAGTTAAAATATATTTTTATTCTGTCATGTCCTGTCTTACTTAGTTTCATTCAAGGTTTAGCAGTCAGGGAAAACTAGTGCCCCTTATAGTTCCTTGACATGAAGTTAATTTGTCATAAGTTAAATAAACTTCTCAGTCTAAAGAATATATACCTTGTCTTTACTGGTATATAGACCAATTTTTTTACTGCAGCAAAAAAATAACGTACCTGCTTTACTCACGCTCTTAAAAATATCGAATGAAAAGTGGTCTCAATGAAAAGTGGATTCGCACTAAATGTGAACTCGATTATTTCAATGATCAACTCAACCTCAAGTGATTTTTCATTAAAATTCTCGTAAGTAAAAATTGAGGCCAATTTAGGGCACCTCGTTAAAATATAATTAAAAATCAATTAAAACATTTTCTTTGCGTCCTTAAGTGCAGAAAGATGTAATTGTGTCGCCAATTTCATTTTGGTACTTAAGTTTTTTTGCTTCTGCTAGTTGTGAACATAGTCGTGCGGAAACGATGAACCAGAATACCTTAAGATTAAATTTAGAGATAAACGTTCTATAAAGCCATCTTTATTTCACCAAAAAGTGAGAAAACTGTCTTAAGAGAGCTTAAGATTTTTGTTTAATTCTAGTATGTTGAAAATCTTTCAAGGATCACTTTGGATTAACCTGGAATGGATATACGTATGTTACTTCAGCCTAGGTCTTACATAATTGAGTAGCTTCCACCTTGAGTTTTATCTAATTGGGTCTTATCCGCACAGATAGCTACCTTCTTTTTCTTAGGCTCATAAATAGTTTTGTGGCCCAATTAATTTTCTCTTAGGTCTATTAGGTCTTCAGCCTAGGAATTTGAACCACTTGGCTGGTTACCAACGTTTCTCCATAAGAGTTTTTTGGTTCAATTTGTGTAAAAGCTTTTAAGGTGGTTTCTGATCATTCCATCATGCATAGAGTGGTTAGAAACACAGCAACACAGAATATCTTATATTTTCATTAACAGAAAAAAGAGATAATAAAATAAAAGAAGCTGCCAAATACGGACTTAAGTTTCCTATCTTATGTACAAAAGTACACAAGAAAACAATTGTCGCTCCGCAGCTCGCTTTCTAAACTTAAAATGTTTGAGATACATGCTAAGCATAAGTTGAGGTATTTACTCTCAGTCAAAGAATATATGTATAGAATATCGGAAAGTATACGAAAGCATCAGACAAAAGAAGGAGTTAAGTCGGTGCTGGAATCTAGTGGCAGCTCTGAAACTAATTTCTGTTACTAACATTCTTCCTACATTTCTAAGATAGCATTATAAAATCATTTCGTTGTTTATTACCGTTTTAACGACTCAAGTATCTACTTGAAATTGGTCATTATTATATCAAGCAGCTAGTTGGATTAATTAGTTTAGGGCCAGAAGTAATTTGCTGAAAACAAGATTACAGTGACGCTCGTCGTTGCGACGACAACTACGAGACGCATTCTCGTAGCTGGCTTGGTGAAACTACCTATTAACATACTAGCGCTCCTGTTAAGTGGCTACAGAACTAACCTTTTCTTGTCTGAAATAATAAATTCCGGGATCATCTTTTTCTATCCATATATTATTTGCTCTCGATGTTTTAAACAAGCCCTAGATTTTTTTTTTATCGGTTCAACTGTTTAACAATACATACAACAACTTTTGAAATTTGGATCTGGGGATCCTGTACTGGGGATGAACCTTTATTTGGTTGAAAGCCGGATTTACTATCATTATATGTTTAAAACTATATCTGTAAAAAGACTTTATTTGAAACTTAGGCACTAGATGAAAAAGTGGGTGGATTATTTTTTCTTATTACAATGATTCTTCTATATGTATATTATAGGAGATAAGGAATTTGATTTAAATAAAATTAAAAATGAAATTAATTTCAGAAAAGAACAGAAATTGGTCCTTTGGCAAAGTGTTCATAAGGTTATATAAAAGCATTCACTTTAAGACGATGAAAGTGTTCTTTTCAAATGTGCCATTTCGATATTAACAATCATCAGGTGGTTTTTTGCCATTTCGATATAAACAATCATCAGGTGGTTTTATTTATCTGGATTCAAATAAAGATCTAACCACAAATATAGTTTTAGGCATATAATAATAGTAAAACGGGCTTTCAAACAAATAAAGTTCATCCTCAGTCTCATTCAATCTCAAATGTAATAACTACTAGACTCAAAAGGAAAAAATAATTTCTTCTCGCCGGTACTGGGGATGACCTTTTTTTGGTTGAAAGCCGGTTTTATTATGATTATTTGCTTAAAACTATATTTGTGGATAGACTTTTATTTGAATCCTTATAACATGGAATTCACTGACACTAACGTCACTTATATTATTTATCTGATTGCCTAATTAGAGTGACTCGAGGAGTCTCATATTTCAGTATTCCCCATGACTTCCCTAAACCACAATTGTTTATGGCCAATAATTTAATATTTAATCACTTCAGCTCGCAAAAGCATTGCCATCCAACGCCGGCAAGTCTTTAATTAAACGAAAATGAACATTAATTTCATTTTATAAGTGCTATACTTTTCATAAGAATTCCATGTAAATAAAACACTTGAAATACAACATAAACACTCGAAATTGAAAAAAAAAAGCATGAAAACATTACTTTCCAATCACTCCACAAACAAAAAGTGTATTTTATGAGAGCACTTTTTACTAATTAAAAAAAAATAATTAAAATTTTAGTAAAAGCAGATGAACATGATTTCTGAGGAGGAATTTGAATTTGAACAAGGTAACAATGTATAAAACACCACAAATGATAAAATCAGAAGTAGCGAATATCATCTTTTAAAACAACATGGCATTTCATACCAACATACCAATCTAATTCAACAATACCAATTCAACATACTAATTCAGCTCACCATTTTAAGTGATATAAACTGACCCGTGATTCTTCCAGCATTGAAGTATCCACTTAAAGTGTTAAGCACAACTTAATACTCAAAATACCTAAATTTGGTGTTATAAATAGATGATGGGATAAAAAATTTCATATTAAGGCTATTGGAGCTTCAAGGAAAGAATCTTATAGGAAATTCTTCCCTTCAGGGCCCGTGTAACGTACGTACAAGTCATGTATACTACAAGTAAAAAGCTACAAGTTTACTAATAATTGTAAGAAATTTATTTATTTATTTTGACACTTGTGGTTACAAGTTTTTCTATACAATAGTTTGCAAGACTTCTAGGGGGATAATTACATTTGGTTGAAATTTGAAATTTCAATCAAATGAAAATTCCAACATGAGTTTTACAAACTCATATTGAGCACTAGATTTACTTATAAACTAAAAGTTTGCGATAAATTAAATTATATATAAGTAAAATTAACTTGTAACTTAGTCCACTTTTGTTTATTATATAATTGTCAATACGATAGTTAAAGTGAGAGATTCCAAAGAATTTTGGGATGCGGTAGGAATCTTTAAACATAGACACTTCCAACTCGGTAACAATATACCAAGTGAAGAATGGGTTAAGCATTTCCAGCAATTATACAATCCAGATAATTTTTCAGACCCAATTAGTTATGCAGCCCCTTGGATAGAGGACCCTATCTTAGACTCAAAATTTACTTTACCTGAATTAGAAGAAGTCCTTAGTAAAGCTAAATTAGGAAAATCACCAGGTTTAGATCGTATCCCCTACGAGTTTTATAAAAATGCTCCCAAGAGTCTTTGGAATGTTCTCCTTAACTTATACAATAATATTGTAGAAAAGGAAGAAGTCCCTAAATCGTTTAGACATGCTCTTATTTATCCATTATATAAAAAAGGCGATGTAAATGAAGCAACAAGTTACAGAGGAATATCTTTTCTTAACTGCATATCTAAACTCTTTACAGGACTTCTCCTTTCCAGACTAGAGAAATGGGTTGAAAACCACAAAGTACTTAACGAATACCAGGCTGGTTTTCGTAAACAATATTCAACTATAGATAATATTTTCAATTTAGTTTCAATAATTAAACTTAAAACATCTTTTAAAAGAGGTAAACTTTATTGCTTTTTTGTAGATTTCAAATCAGCCTTTGACTCTATTATCCGTGAAGCCGTATGGTATAAGTTGAGTACTATGGGACTTTCAACAAAATTTATTAATCTACTGAAATATTTGTATGAGGATAGTTGGTGTTCAGTTTTACTAGGAAATTTTGTAAGTGAGGAGTTTAGATCAAAAATGGGGCTGAAACAGGGATGTTTACTCAGCCCATTGATTTTCGCATTACTTTTAAATGACCTTCATGATTTTTTAGGCGGCGGAGTCAGATTCAAGGATTTAATCATAAGAGTACTCCTGTACTGCGACGATATTGTCCTAATAGCAACAGAACCAGAAACCCTGCAGTACATGGTAAACAATCTGGCCAAGTACTGTAAACTATGGAACCTCATATTAAATTTAGAAAAATCCAAAATCATGGTATTTAGAAATGGAGGAAAATTAGGAAAAAATGAGTCGTGGAAGTTTAATGGAAAGTTGATAGAGGTTGTCCAGAGTTATAAATATTTAGGTGTAACTTTGTCACCAAACCTATGCTGGGAGCAACACCTTTCTATGAAACTCAGCACAGCTAAGCTCGGCATCAATACCACCTGGCTGAACCTTATTAATCATGGAAAAATTACAGCAGAAGCTAAATTTTAAGATATTCAACGCAGTGTCGAGAGCAGTGATGGGCTATGCGTCAGAAGTATGGGGAGGTGACAAGTTTGATACCGTGGAAAAACTTCTGAAATTTTTCATCAAGAAAATCTTTTGGCTTCCACCTAATACACCAGATTACGCACTTTATTTGGAAACTGATGAGGATCCCCTCTTCTTGCATACATTAAGATCCCAAATGAACTACATTATTAAAATTGTCAGTTACGAAGAACACCGGTTACCTCTACAGTTATTAAAAATATTAATTGAGAAGAATGTGTTTATTAATAAAACATGGAAAAACCTAGCTGTGGAAAATAATGTAACCTTTAACTTTGATTTGGAGAATACGAATAATTTAAAGAACCAGTTCAACCAAATAATAGCCCAAATAAGAGTAAATTTCAAGCAATCAAATCTGCAAAAGTTAAAAGCCTCTCATTATCACCCACTGTACAAATCACTTAATCCAACAGCAGTCATCCACAACTCATACCTTAACCAGAAAGATCTAGACAGTCAATCTGTTAGCCTTATATTTCGAGCTAGAACAGAATCCTTAAACTTAAATTACAAGCCCTGGATACAAAACAAAGATTATAGATGCTCGCTATGCAACACAAATGACCTTGAGAACATCATGCATTTTGTAGCCAAATGCCCTATCTTAAGCTGCTACAGAATCAAATACTTTGGATTTCGAACTCTAAATGAAGGACAGATCAAAGACATCTTAAATGGAAGAGAAAGTTGGTTAAAACTGAGTCAATATTTAAAATGTGCTTATAGTTATAGGAGAGATTTAGTGCATTTCTTTAATTTTTAAAACTATTTAAATTTTTATTTAATAGTTAATTTAACTACTTAATTAGTTTTTATTTAACAAATAATTTTTTTTTTTTTTTTTTTTTTTTTTTTTTTTTTGTTAAATTACCATTTTTGTTAATGTCATGTGTTATATGTATGTTGTTTGCATGTTATAATTTTTTTAATAACCAAATAACCACTAAAAAAATAAATAAATAAAAAAAAAAGTTTAAGAATACACAATAAAACATTTAATAAAAGAAACTAAAATGTTAAAATATTTATTATAAAAACCTTCGTTTGAAAGAGTAATAATTAATGTAAATATAATTAAGAAACATTATATTATAAATAAAGATAAAACAAAATAAAATTTATAAATATATGTATATTATAACCAATGTAGAATAATTATGTTAAAAATCAAATGCATGTGCAACTCCGGCTGACGGTTCATAACCATGCCTAAAATGTAATGTATAGACAATTGTATTTATATGTTTGCAAAATATACATTTTTCTATTCTATTCTATTCTATACTATTCTATTATATAATATGTCGGCATAAAATATTTATTGACCGAACCACCTTTCAATCTCATTGGAAATGATGACCAGTGATCACCTACAGATATGGCGAATTATGCATAAAAATAAAATAAGTACAAATTAGCAGGGACTATTCAGATGACCGTTTTATTTTTTTAGAATGATGCATTCCCTTATGTTTCGCTTTCCCTACTATTACCTACTTAAAGAGTAAGAACGGAGTAACCCTGCTTCTATATCGGTAAGTACGGCTGCAAGTATGGACTATACTCATAACGACATTCCTATTTGTAGGTCGCATCTCGAAACGCTGCAATTCTCGAGATGTTCTTACTTGGAACTCGGTCCAATCGCATAATGTAACCAACTTCAAAATACCTTCAGCCTATGCATCATCTTAGTGGTGCATCGCAAGCACCAGCATGATGCTACCGTTCTTCAGATCTATAGTATTTAGCTGGTCTGTAGGTAGCCAAAACGTTTTTTGTGGCGGGACCAATCCTCTAGGGGGGCGATGTTCACTCATCTATGAGGGACTTCTACTAGAAAACACTTCGTCATAGGGGACGAAATTTTCTCCATAGGAGCAATGCCCTCTGGACCTAAACTTGCTACGGGACTGTTCCTTAGGTAGACAGGGGGCCCGTTTTAGGAATGTACAAATCTTATGGTTACTAAAAATGAAAAAACAAATCAACTTTTAATGATAAATGTACGTGTCCTTGGTAAATACACTGGTACATTTGTAGCCATTGTAATTCAATAAACAACATTTTCATGTCCACTACAACTACTTGCAATATTCACTTGTAAAATTTCTACCCAAGTCTATAATACAACACATGGCTAAAATCAATTGACAGTGTGCCAAAAATCTGTGAGGGAAAGAATTCTATTGGTTCAGACCGACCACGCTCCTTCCCCCTCCATCTCATGCCAACCTGTTATAAAGAATCCTTTATAACAACATAAACCATTTTGTTTTAGAAAATTCGCTGATGATAAAATAATCAAAATTGGCTGAGTGTCTCTTAATAATGTTAATTAAATTCAATAAAGAAATTGACTCTCAATATGTATTGTTAAATTTTCTGATGCAACACTCCTACATATCTTACATATGTCGGATCATTCGTTTTGCTAAAATTTTGACAATTAATTGCTTTTATACACTCTGGTTTTGAGATGTAACACAATAAATTCATTCGCAGAGAAAAACCTTTTTTATTTAGGATTGAAATGAACAATATAAAATAGTCAAAGTATTAGTATTATTATAGGGGTCAGTGTCTGAAATAGTTTTATAATGAACTTGTAAGGTTTCTAATGTAGTCAGCACAAAACACTGTCTACTGTGTAGCTGTTGTTCTTACACCTTACTTGTTGTGAACCCGGATAACTCTAGAGGGATTATCCCTTGTATTCGGGGCTTCTGTGATATTTGTTTAAAAAGAGTATAGTAATATCATTTTACATTATGAGCTTTAAAGTTAAAATCGAATTCATTAACACCTTAGTAATAGTAGTAGGGGTGGGGAGGCCATAGCTGGTCAGTAGACCTGTTATGGATCCTTTTCACAAACCCCCAAATCGTCCTCATCTGCTACAATTGATGGACTAGACTTATTGGAGCCATAAGTCTAGTCCACCTCTGGGAGTCATTAGTCTATTCCACATCTGGGAGCCATTAGTCTAGTCCACCTATGGGAGCCATTAGTCTAGTCCGCCTCTGGAAGTCATTAGTCTAGTCCACCTCTGGGAGCCATTATCTAGAACTGCTAAAAATTATTAATTCTCCCCTTTATTAATTATATACTAAATATAATTAGTTTATTTTAGTAGTTTTCCTAATCTTTAAAAAATATTGAAATATTTTGATTATAGATTAGTTTGCCTATTTATAAATATTTGTATCACTGTTCTTTTGACATTTGTTAAAAATTGTTTAGTACTAAGATAAATGCTCTTTATGGAACTTGGCGTTTTTTCCTGCATCTTGAATATATCATAATAAACTAAATATATTCAAATAATTAGAAATACATTTTCATCTATAAAGATATTACAATTTATGATATTATTTTATTATAAATTTTTGTTTTTGACTTTTTATGTAAATGAACAGACATTTCATCAAACCAGTAGCTAGGAGATGCTACCCGCTGCTCCACGTCATTTAAAACTTTGGCGTCAATTTCCAAGAGGATCTCCTATTCCATCTACGGAATGAAGAGCTGGAAGCTGGTGAAATGGACTGAACTTGTTTGTATTAATTAATTAAAATGTAATGTTCCTTGTTGTTATACATAAATATATTTAACCTCTAAATGGGGCTTACGGAACAGTTATATTCATCCATTTTGTTGAGTATTTTCCCCTCCCATTGACTCTCTAGTTCCCATTGGTCCCATTTTTTATTTTTTTTGTCTTTAAAATAGGGGACACCTAATCTGGAAAAGTACCAGGGAATTGAAGATTGGAGGAAAAGTATCGAGGTGCCTAGTACCCGTTTTTTTAAAAACAACATGACATTATAGTACGACCAAGAATCTTAAATAAAGGGGTTGACGCATTAAGGAACTTTTCTGACCCCATGGAAGTTGTATGAGATAGAGAAATAGGATCAAACTTTCCTTTCCTATGGTTATAATGAAAAAAATGCGCCAAACGCAGGTTATGTAGCAAGATTGTCGAGTTTGCTTATCAACTTTCATCTGTGCTACTCGTGATTGTTACATTTGTGGTGCTTGTTAAGTCATTTGTGCTTATTTAATTTTAAATTTTAGACTATACTTAGCCACTTCAGTGAGTGATAATTTAAGTGTGTTTATAATCTTCTCAAGCAAAAAACAATGGGAAACCATTGAGAGGTAAGTTATAAAAATCGTAAGCTTTGTACCAGGCATATGCAGTTGTTTTTTTGACGTGTGTTTCGTGTGTAATTCTCTCTATTTTTTGGTTTTCGATGGGGTCACTTTTTTGTATGGCAAATCGACTTAGTGCGTCATCCCCTTTATTCAAGATCCTTGAGTACGACACACGGCTAAAATCAGTTAACAGCACGAGAAAATAGTGTTGAGGAACCAATAAGGTTGGCCTGATTTGAAATTAAGGACGTGGTTTAACATCCAGGACTAACCTCATTGGCTCCCTCACATCATTCTCCTACGCTGTCAACTGATTTTAGCTGTGTGTCGTATGATAGAAAACTTAGTTTAAAAAGTTGAAAGCTCGTTATATATTTAATAAAACGTGACTTTAATATGTTTACCATAAGTGATACAAAATTAAAATAATAATAATTAACAATTGAGGCTAATACCTCAACCTATATAAAAATGTATGTTTTTTTTAAAAACATACATAAAAATCACAAGAGTAATAATTGATATAGTTTAGGTGTGAGCATTAATTCCTAAGAAAAGAGGAAGTGAAAGTAATTAATAACAGTGCGTTATTGTCAATTAGCAAATTTATATAACAAAATCAATATATGTGAATTACAGAGAAATTTAATTACAAGCACTCTTAGCGTTATCGTCTTCAATTGTTCAAAATTAAATTAATTAAATAATATTGTAAGAGAAAACAATACGAAGCTCTTGAAAAAACTTTAAATCTCAGTGTAACTAACAAATTTAACAATGGATTAGTTAGAGTAGTTGTGAAGTTTTTTTCATGAGTATGAATGAATGACCAACGTGATAAATGTAAATAAGGAAAATTTACTGTATTATTTACATCTTTAAGTAGTATTTTTATTTATCTCCATTTATACCGTAGGTATATAGGATAAGTGTTGTTTGCTAAAAAGTCCGAAACCTTGCTGGTTTTTCATAAGTTTTGCTAAAAGCTTCGCTCGTTGCTGTTATTGAATTTAATGATGGGTCTTCGTTTTTTGGTTCAATCTCTAAATTGTGTTCATAATTACTGTTATTTTTAATACTCCAAGTTCTTTTACTGTCAGTCTCTTTGCTGTTGCATTGAATTCGGAAATTTGTATTTGTTTTAATCATTTCCTACTATTTTCTAAACTGACAAAACTTTCCGATTTCTTCCTAAAATTTTTAGATTTTACCTTTGTAACGGGTTTATTTTTAGTTTGGTTTTCCGATTTCATATCGTACTTACTTAAGTCAAATCTATTAGGTGGCATTCCTGCACTTATTCTTTCCGATTAGCTGACTGATAACTATTTAAACTCATTTTTTCATTGTACGACCAATTTACGCGGTTCAAATAAGTCACAAGCTCGAAAGACCATTTATGTGCCGGCAACTCACTTAACTACTATTGTATTCTATTAAATGCGTAAGGCTGAACGCAAACGTGTAAAATCTATTTTCATAAAGATTGATAACATGAAGGTTAATCTAATAATTTTCTATCATAGTGGCCATAACACTAAAATATAATTATATTTTGGTGATGTAGTTACATTAAAAAATATAGTTATAATTATATCATAAACATGACTTGTTCAAATTAAAAAAAAATGTGATGCAGGCATCTGATATAGACTACCAATATTTTTGTAACAACTGCTAACATAGAACCTAAAAAATTGTAAGTCGGCACTTATCGAGAACTCAAAGAAAGTAAAGATAATTATTTTATTTTCCCCAATAAAGGTTTAAACTTTTCTATACTTTTGGTACGTCTAGGTGTGAAATTTTACCTGAGTCTATTATTCCATACAAAAAAAAGTGTTTTATGAAGACATTTGACTTTTATTTGAGGGTACTCAATTACCTCTATGAATGTACAGGGTACAAGGTGCGTTCCCTGGGGTGCTCCTCTCAATGAAATTGCTTTTAGCAATCCAACTTTTTCTACAATTACAACCTGTATAAAGTTAGTGAATTTACCACCTTCGGAAATTTTTTTTTATGAATGAAGTTCTTTTTATGAAGAATGCGTTTAAAGGATATTATAGGTTTAAAAACAAACTGTCAAGTAAAAACGAAAATAAATATATTAAAATTGTTATACAGAGAATTATTCAAGCTTTAGAGGAGGAATAAGTCCAAAATAATAAATAAAAACAACTAAAGTTTTTTTATTTTATAGTTTTTTTATTATTTTGGACCTATTCCTCCTCAAAAGCTTGAATAACTTAAAATAGAGGTCCCTATAAAGTTTTTTGTCTTATACAGAGAATATTAGATGGATTTTTCGTCTTAGAGCAGACACTCTAAAATTAAATAAATTAATATGGAATGTAGACAAGGAAGAAGTCAGATATACTCTATCTATACCATACAAGTCAATCAAACTCTTTTTTATTTTGTAAAAGAATTCAGTGTTTGCGTTTTTCTGCAACGCTGTTTACTGCGGCGCGTAAAACATAGGACTTATATGTTTGGGATTTATTAATACAGGAATGTTTAATCGAGAAGTGAATCAGACAAATGCAAATGGTTCACAAACGCCAAATCTATTCAGTAGAAAAGCTGGAGGTGGGACAATGATTATAAAAGAACAGTTCGCTAACTTAATTTTTCGCTTCGCGTTCAGAGTAGGAATGTCGAACTTGATATTTTATAAAGTAGAAATGTAAACGAGAATGAAAATCTGCTTGGTACTTTAGACTGTAAAAGCATCAGCGTATAAAATTACAGTTTGTTAGCTTAGTTTTTCGCTCAGTGTTTAGCGTAGGCCGTAGGGACGTCAAAATTGATATTTTATCAGGACTCGGACATGACACATCAAAATCTCCTCAGTAGCTTAAACTGTAAAAGCGGCAATGCATGAAAATATCGTTCGCTAGCTTAATTGTTTAATTCGCGCTAAGCATAGATATACCGAAAATAATTTAATAAGAATGCACACGTTATTAATAGGAACCCAAAAAGTACCCACAAATCAAAATCTGAGGTACCTCGTACCCGGTTTTTTTCATGTATGTTCCGATGAACCCTGTATTCGTTTTTTCTTTTTCTCATTCATACCGTAGCTATATCGGAAAAGTATTGTGTTTGCAAAAAAATCCGAAACAAGGATATCAGCGGAATCATCCGTTTCAGGTGTATTTAAGGCCTTAAGTGGTTCAGAAAGTTGTCTGTCTGTATGTATGTGTATCTGTTATCATCGCAGCTCCCAGTGTATTTAAGCTTGAGAGTTGAAACTTTAAAAAAAATAGTCAGTAGGTGTAGTGGTGCTATCTGAAAAATATATTTTTTTATGACGTCATAAACTCAAAAAAAATTAAACCGCTATAATATTGAAAAAATCATAAAATGCGAAAAAATGTTGCGTTCAATTTGAGATTTAGCACGCATGTGACTATCTATAAGACTAACATATTTAGTTAGTTAGATTAACATATTAGTTTCATTTCATTATCAGCATTAGTTAAATTTTTATAGAATTACTTGTATACGTTTTTTTAAAAATTTAATTTAAAAAAAATTATTTAAAAAATTTATTTAATTGAAACTAATTCAATTAAGTTGAAATTTGGTACAAGCGTATACCTTCACGTAATAAATAAGTACACTAAGTTTCGTTTCAATACGACAAGTACATCTATGAATTTTGTTGGATCATATAAGTTTAGCACTATCGAGCGTGTTTTGTACCTGGATGGGTGACTGCTGATAATGAAACAGATGTTTTTAATATCTAAGTACAAGCGAAGCGAATTCAAGACGTGTTGTAGTATAAATTCAACGAATTATATATTCTAATGACGATCGAAGCGAGTCCGAATAAGTGAGGATGAGCGTAGCGAATCCGATGTAAAGATAAAAAGTTTCGAGGTACCCCGTACCCGATGTATTTGTCTATTTTAGCGATTTTCAAATACTTTTAGCAAAGTATCACACTTATAAAAGGGGTCGGAAGTTTTTTAAAAAAAAATTTATGAATGACATTTTTACTACCACAAATAAATTATTATTATAGTTTTCCGGTCAATAACTTTAAGAAGTTATCACATAACTTTAAAAATATTCAAGTATATGTCACCCTACATAGAAGCACCGTAGATGGACTTAACATATCAGATAAGTTCGACATAGTGCTTTATAAAAAGATCTACTTTATTTATGCATAGGCACGGTTTTCTGTGTAAAAAATCTGCATATTTATAGACACCACAATCATTACTTGACATAAAGCGCTAAGTTCAAAAAAATGTTTTTAAGTCCACACATATTTTTATAGCATGTGCGCTTAATTACTTTACCGTGTTTTTACAAAACGGTGCGTTGCAAAAAAAGTTCTTTTTCAATTGTATAAAAGATTTTTATGAAAAAATAAAATTGTTTCTTCATACGACTTAAAAGGAATAAAAATAGACGTTTACTACGCACAGGTTTAGATAGTATAATATTAATAGCAAAGATAAAGATAACTGTACTGCATATAGGTTATGTTAAATAGATATAATAAAATAGGCGTACACGGTTTTAATATTTGTATTTTGTTTTGAATAAATTGTGAAATAATGGTTAGGAGAATATTATTATACATAGGACTAGCATAGGCGATACTAAGGGGGGCTAAAGCCCCCCCCTGGTTTGAAATTAGCCCCTCCAAGAAAAACATATCGCTTTATTCAGCTTTTAAAACTAAAGTTAAATTTAACTTATTTAAAATATATTAAGAAAATAAATAATGAAATAAAAATATATTTATTTATCATATAAAATATACTTTATCAATACATAATCAATTATGACTTTATTGTTCCTATTTCGAATAAGTTTAGTTACCAATCAACATAATCTACTTTTTTAGATTAATTTTGCTTAAAAGTTAAATAGGAAGATATGTAATATTGGTAAATAGTAACAAAAAAAATATTAGATTAGATCTTATTCAAAAATACAGTAATATATATATATATATATATATATATATATATATATATATATATATATATATATATATATATTTATATATAAGGTAAAAATTTTGGTTGCTTATAACTCGAAAACTACATAAAGGATCTAGACCAAAGTTTAAACTTAGACTAATCACATATCAAAAGGAACCATAAACTATGTCAGATCTTGATCCGTACTAAATTAACAGTAGGAGATTAGTGTAAAAATTCATTTTTTTACTGCTTACAGCTCGGAATCTAATTGATAGATCTTGACTAAACTTTAAACTTACAATGCTTATAGGTCTGAGTAGTTACCTTTTAAGTCTCACCGGTACTCGTTCGAAAATAATATGGGTTTAGTGCAACACTAAATTTAAGTGCTAACAGATAGGAATCTAATCGATGTATCTTGACTAAACTCTACAATTAAACGACTCATATTGACCATATTATATGTCTTAACGAAATTTCTTCACAAATAACAATAGGCGTATATTGAATTTTTCAATTTGTAGCCTATTTTGTTATATTCCCAATAAAAGTCAAAACACACGATTTAAGAATTCCAATTTTTGATCGTCAACTTATAAAAACAAGCAACTTACCAAGACATCATAAAGCACGGCTTGAGAATCACCGCATGGATAAAATTAAACAAGGAATTTACTTGCTTGCAAGAAAAACAGTTGTTACAGCTGTTAACAATTTTTATTTTTTGTTGTTTTCAAAGAAAAATTATTAATTTGTTGTTCGATAAATAAAATATTTACCGAGTATCACTGCAAGTATGTAAATATTTTTTCCTTTTTTTTCCTTTATGTTTATTTTTGGCTGCCGCCTTCGCTGGCTATGAGATTAGATACACAGATATATGATAGATACAGAGCCATTACATACACAGACATAAATAGATACAGAGACAAGTACAGATATATACAGAGTCATATAAAGATACTCATAGATATAGAGACATGTACTGATAGATACAGAGACAAGTATAGATATATTCAGAGTCATATACAGATACTCATAGATAAAGAGACAAGTACTGATAGATACAGAGACAAGTACAGATATATACAGAGTCATATACAGATACTCATAGATACAGAGATAAGTACAGATATATACAGATACTCATTGATAAAGATACAAGTACTGATAGATACAGAGACAACCACAGATTTATACAAAGTCATATACAGATACTCATAGATACAGAGACAAGTACAGATATATACAGAGCCATATACATATACTTATAGATATAGAGACAAGTACATATTGATATAAAGACACTAAGTACACAGACACATACAGATATACATAGATACCGAGACATTAGAACACAGACTTATACATATATACAGAGTTTAGTACATATAGATATAGAGACATTAAATATACAGACACATACAGATATACATAGATACAGAAATGTTAGATACACAGATGGATACAGATATACATAAATACAGAGACAAGTACATATTGATATAGAGACATTAAGTACAAAGGCACATACAGATATACATAGATACAGAGGCATTAGATACACAGACGTATACAGATATACATAGGTACAGAGACAAGTACATATTGATATAGAGACATTAGATACACAGAAATATACATTTAGACATAAATATAGAAACATTAAATATACAGACACATTAAAATAAACATAGATACAGAGACATTAGATAAACAGACTGGTACAGATAGACAGGCAGAGATACAAAAACATTAGATATACAGACATTTACAGGTAGACAAACATAGATACAGAATCATTAGACGTACTAACATAAACAGATAGACAGAGATACAGTGACATGTACTGATAGATATTGATACAGAGACATTGAAATAGACACATATATATACACATATATAAAATTGATTTAGATTGATTAAAACGATTTAGATCCTATAGTAAATGACTTGATAGTATCTTATGTCTGTGATTTTATTTTTCCTCATTAATGCCAATGTACATAGGAAAAGGATAGTGTTTGCAAAAAAATCCGAAACCGGGATGTCACCGAAATGATCCGTTTTAGGTGTTTTAAGGCCTCCTGAAGGGTTTTTACAAAGTTGTCTGTCTTTATGTGTGTGTGTGTGTGTGTTATCATCGTAGCTCCGATTGTATTTATGCTAGAGAGTTGAAACTTTACAAAAATAAGAGAGTACAAAAATAAGTCTACCGCTGTGGTTGTTCTTTTTGGCAAAAAAATGTATGACGTCATTAACCCGCAATAATGACTCATAATTTTTTTAAAACCATAAAAAGCGGGAAAATGACGCGTTCGGATTGAGATTTGGCACGCTTGTAGACATGTACAAGACTAACATACAGATGTTAGTCTTGTACATTTGCACATGCCAAATTTCATAACATTATTAGCATTAGTTATATTTTTTATAAAATGAATAGTGTACGTTTTTTAACAATTACGTGATAAATAAGTTTCGTTTCAATGCGACAAATACATCCATGAATTTCGTGAATTTCGGATCATAAAAGTTAGGCGGCATCGATTATGTTCAGTCCCTGGATGAGTGACTGCTGGGAATAAAACAGATGTATTTACTACCTGAGGACGAGCGAAGCGAGTCGGATGACGTGTTGCAGTATAAAATTTACGAATTATATATTCTGAGGACGAGCAAAGCGAGTCCGAAGAAGGGAGGATGAGCGTAGCGAAACCGATGTGATAAGGAAAAGTTCCGAGGTACCCCGTATCCAATTTTTTTTATGTGTATACTTTGTCTGTCGGTTTGTGTAAATCTAGTCAAATAGATAGAATCGTAATCCTTTCTTTGAAATTCACTAAAAAGGGTTCTTAGTTTTCTAGAATGCTCCAAGATTATTTAAGAAATTTATTACAGGCTACTAAGGCTCGCAAGTATGATGACAATAAATTAAGTTTTCTTCTTCGAACCGTATTCATCTTGTCTTTATGATAAAATCATTTAAAGGCTCGGCCATTATGTCATGATGCCATTACAGCCTGATGACCTCTATCTTTCAGAAATTGTTCAACAAAGCATAGAATGTCACCGGAAGACAAATTCTGATAGAGATGTAACGGAGATTGAGTTTTCAGAAACAGTGCAATTCCAACCCAAAAAAATGTCCCTAGGGGGTAATTTATTTGTACAACTATTTAAAAGGGATGACCAGGTAAGAACATTCTATCAGTGGCTCAAAGGTCTTCTGAATACCGACACCTTTAAGTCAACTTGGGTTTCTCGAGATCTTTGTGGTTCATGTCTGCCCTAACGTCACAGTTTAATGCGCAATTCAAAACCCTCATTTACACTTTAATGTCAGTGTGAAGTTTTCGCCGATTTTTTGTAACCACATTACGTCTGAATCGTCTGCAAAATATGACAGTTATAGTTCTACACCTGTCAAAAATTAAATAGCTATTCTGAGGGTTAAATTGATAATAAAATAGCTATAAAATAAATCTTTACATAAGCTTGTTTTTACAATAAAAAAATTCAGAGTAAATCACATTCCACTTCGCTATGTCTTGGAAATGGCTGAAGTAAATCAAGAATCACCATTAATTAGCTTTATCTACAAGGTAAGTACTGGCACTGATGGAGTATCTTTAAACAAAAAACAATCATAATTAATTGGGGAAAAAATCAACCCAAAACAAATATATAATGTAGATCTTGACCACGAATGTACAAAAATGCATGTAAGGTATAAAAAAAATTAAGATTTTGCACTTCAGCCCTACCCCTTCCAATGGTATATATAATAAGGCAGGAACTTTTGGGGAATTACTATGCATTAGACTTATACAATTAATCTGTACATTTTACAACTTGGTTGTTCATCTTAGGAATACTGTCCTATGGTCACAATTAACCATTAAGATTTTTTAAGAAGGAGATACTTTATTTTTAGGCTTAAATTAATAATCCAATTATAATTAACATTTTTCTTGAGCTCATTTTCATAAATGAAAGTTAAGGATGGATTTTGTACTAAAGAATTTTTCATAACCTGATTTACTTTCTTCATGTTACCTTCTGATGGTTGAAATGGTCTAGAGGAGTTTGGTAGGACCACACATGTTCCTCAAATAGCCCTAAGGCTTCCAATCAATATGTTAACACGCTGTTATAAGATTGATGAGATCTGGTTTTATAGCCAGCATCTCATCATTGTCCCCCTCCTAGCACAGTAATAAAGGTTAATAGATGACTTTTTAAGTCCTTCACATCAAAGGATGTCTGAAGATGATATCCTTTAGTAAACACATACATTAGAATTTAATGGTAGAATGTGTCGAAAAACAATTGAACGAAGATCCATTTATAGTCAACTTTAAAACATAGCACACAATTCTTCTAAAATTCTTTTTGATAAAAAAAAATTAAAGGAGATCTTAAATAGGCAATATGAATTTTGGAACATATGACACAATTAACTGACATGTGCTTCAAATTAATGATTTTTAACAGGAAAAGTTAAATTTTGGATTTGAAATTTAATTCTACTGAAACATCTATATAGGTAAATAAAAGGCCTTATTTAAGAGGGTTATTTATTTATTTAATTTATTTAAGTCATTAATTGTTTTGACGAAAATTTGTGGTATAGAATCACCATGATGTTTAGTAAAAACACACTAGAATTAAAAACAATTAATATATTGTCAATCACAATAGTATAATAGTATATTATGCTACTAGGCAGCAAAATGGAATTTAGCAGACAAGTTTTATAAATTTGCCCCCGAGCCGAAGGCGAGGGCGGGCTCTGCAGAGGCGTAAGCCGAGGCAGGTAATTAACTCATTTGAGACGAGGCGAAGCCGAGGCTGGTAAATGGCGAATTACCTGCAAAGGCGTAAGCCGAGGCAGGTAATTAATTGCACGAGTCTGCAATGTTTCCTTTGCTGCATAGTAGCATATACTATTTTATCTACTAACGGCAGAAAAAATACACAAGAGATTATTTTAAATACTTGCTGCGAGATTTTACAGGCAGTAAAGACTGCTTTGAAGTAGATGCAACGCTGACAATATCAGGTGGAGTGTGGTCCAATAACTCGTCAATGTCAACAATGTTTGTATCTTTATTCACTTCACAGTTGTTCTCACTCATTATGTTTTAGTAACTTAACTTTAGTTTACGGATTTAGTTTGGATAACGTTCTATTTTTGTAACTTTATATACTTAAACTAAATATAACAACATGAAATACAAAATCTGACGACTTAAAAATTAAAAATCTGTCGATTCATAAACAGCTGGTAAATAATTTAATTTAATGCCAAAATTATCAGTGTTGCCAATTTGTTTCCAAAACATTATATATTATTAGATAAACAAAGGTTAAATGTTAAACATTTAATAATAATATCGTAATTTTAAGTAACAATAAAGAAAGTTACATACTAGAAACAAGCTAGAATAAATCATAGTTGATAAAATAAAACAATACCGAAATTCACGCAATAATTTGTAAAATAATAACCTCCGCTCATTCATTTTCCTGCCTAGGGAGTTTTGACTTGTTTCCCATGTTATTTAAATGAGCCATAACTCCCTACTACTTTTTCATTACCAAAACATTTTGCGTACTATTTTGAAACATTTTGCCTACTGCTTTAAAATATTTCCCGTATTGTTTGACAGTGTAGGTAAAATGGCATTTTGCAGCTTAAAAACAGTCCAGTAATGGCTTTTTTGCTGCCGTGAGTAGATAAAAAATTGTAACTGACCGGTTTCGACTTTACGTCATCATTAGAGCTAATTACAGTCTGTAAACAGCTCTGATAATGACCGGTCAGTTATAATTCGTTTATTCTATTGTGGTTGACAATATATCATTTGTTTTTTAATTCTAGTGTGGTTTTTTTTATTAAACATCATGGTCAGTTATTAAAATTCAATTTCTATGGGGAACAAATACTAAATACTTCATTCAGCTAATAAAGTAAATTATTAATTAATATATTTAATTTTTCTGAATTCTTAACTATCATATCTTAAAACTCTTAGTAGAAAACACTGTTAGATAAATAATTTGTCTTCAGAATTCTCGAAGTCCGTGAATCTATTCACAAAAAATATAATCTCATAAATTAAAAAAAGATATTTTGTTTAAAAAAGTAAGTTGAAAGCATTGAGATTTTGGCGGGCTGTCAACTGATTTTATTTCTGATCTTCTTTTATCTATTTTTACTTTAATCATTAACTTAATATTACAACAATTGACTACAAAATAACGTTTAAATAACAAAAAACACATTTTTATCACACCATTATTCTCGACTTAATACGACTTTATGAATAATGTAACAGGATATAAAGTCAACTCTATTTACACTATAATGTACTTAGAGTAATTTTATTCATATTTTCTATAAGCACTATTTGTTCTAAGTTGCTTTATTGTTGCTTATTTAAATAGGATACATTATTCTCTATTTATAGTCCGTACTTTGTTCCTTCATTTACTCTTAGCATTTTACAATAATTATTATACTTTATTACAAGGTATTACACGATTTTATTTCACGTTAGTTTTTACATAATTATTTAAACTCTATCGAACTATTAACAAGCTTCCTTGTTTTGACCGTGCAAACCGTGCAAAATTTAAAATAATTTTAGGTTTTTAATTAAGAAAGTTGAAACTTTTATCACTGTTCATCCATCTTATAAAGGAAGTATTAACATGGATGGATGTTTTTTTTGTAATGAAGGAAGAAGAATCAAACTTTGATCAAAGTTCATTTACGAATTGAAGAAAGTAAAAACAACAATATTGATATGTTATGTAAGGCGAAGGAAAAATTTTATTAGTAATTTATTTATTCAATAATATTAAATGTTGCATTGATCAAGGTTTTTCTTCCAATAAAGTGAAAATAATAGAAACTTTGATCAAATTTGATGTAACTTTAATAAAAATTTATTTTTTTATACAACAATTTGGTTTTCTCTAAGGGAAATAAGGAAAAGTTGGTGAAAGAAGTTCTTTTTCCTTTGACAAAAAGAAAAATTGCAATTGTTGATTTTTTTTCTTTAATGTTGGTAGATAAAAACTTCGATCAAAATCTATTAATTTTTAATAGAATATTATAGGTTGCCAAGTAATTTATTAACATACTAGTGAATTTTACATTTTGACATTAAATTATCCATGAAGATTGATTGCTTTGATATAATTGTAAATTATATAAATACAGAAGTAACTTAATTTTTACTTAATGTTTCTTCCAAGGAAAAAACATAATAAATATCAAAAACGTTTTCTCCAATTGATGAAGTAAGGAGCTTCATACTTATAGTACGACACACGGCTAAAATCAGTTGACAGCGCGGGAAAATAATGCGAAGAAGTTAATGAGGTTATTCCTGTATGTTAATCGGGCCAACCTTATTGGTTCTTCAACACTATTTTCCCACACTGTCAACTGATTTTAGCCGTGTTCGTACTATAATAAGGATCATTATTTATTTATTCGGTAAGGAAGAGTTTGTGAAATTTTTCTTCAACTGCATAAATGATGTAACTAATTGAAGTTTATTAATTCGAAAATTAATTCACACACACACACACACACATATATATATATATATATATTATATATATAATATATATATATATATATATATATATATATATATCCTGTGACTCACAGGAGTGATCAATATTCTTATTCTGCTAAAACAATAAGAATTTTGATCAATAAAATTATTTCCAATTAAGGAAAAAGATTTATTTTTCATTATCAGCTCAAATGTTGGATGATTTAATCAAATGAAGTCAAAGCTTTGACTTTAGCTTCAAAGTAGTAAAACTGAAACGTGTGTTTTAGGTTGAAGGTTTTATTGTATTAGAGACGAGTAAGACGTTTTAGTCTAAGTGCAGTGGGGTCTTCGAGATGCAGCATCTTAGAAAAGACGAACTGACTTAAAGAAAACGACTTAAAGAAAAAAGATAAAGACGCATCTATGTGACTTCATAGATCTTCTTGTCTTGTTATTATGTTTTTCAATACTTTTTTTTTTATTTTTATTAGAATTGAACTTCTTTCCCTTTTTAGAAAATAACCACCCACCTGGTGTATTCAGGTAAGACCCCTCATCTTGTGACAATCCTCACCGTCCAAACAAAAGAAGTAAAAAAAGGTAACAAAACTTCTGAAATTTTTTTAATAATGAAATAACAGAGCGGCAAACAAGTCTGGAGTGACAAAGTTTTGACCCCTATACCTGGACATGGAGCTCACGAGGTATAACTCCTACAAATCACATAAAGTTCCAGTTATTTAATAACGCCTCATTTATCTTCAAAATAAGATATTACTTGAAGTAAGTTTTTTTTTTCTTTAAGAAAAACATAATTTTATTTATTATCAAAATATAACAAGACAAATTGATGATAAATTATAATCAATTATAGTATAACACACAAATAAAATCAGTTGACAGCACCCCAAAATCTCAATGCTTTCAACTTACTTTTTTAAACAAAATATCTTTTTTTAAAATAACAAAAAAATTCCCTACTCTGGCAACACTGTAAGTCAGGTTATGTTTTGAATTTTTTCATTTGATTTCATTTTATATCATATTTTTTTATTTTAAACATTTATTTATTTACTTTTTAAATAAAAACGTTGATGTATCTTTTAATGTTACTAATTAAGTTTTTAAATAAAATAAAAGCCAAAACGCTGCAATAATTAGATAAATTGAACAGACTGGAATAAAACAAAACGAACTCAAACAGATCAAAATGCACAATGGGGAAAAAAGTGGCAAGAGATTATACATTTTTAAAACCAGTGTTACCGTTTAATGATTTTATTTACGAAAAAGGCGTTTTTTGTACTCAGGTTGGCATGAGGGGGGGGGGGGGGTGTTGTCGTTTAATAGAATCCTTTCTTTCAGAGATTTTTTGGCGCTGTGTAAACTGATTTTAGCCCTGTGTTATACTATATAGAAGATATTTAACTAATTCTGGATATGATAAAATATTTGAATTTTGATATTTTAAGATTTAATTTAAAAACGAAGTCTTGGAGAATTTACAGACATGAGTCTTCGGTTATGGTTAATTCAGCTAGGAAATTTCTCCTTTTTCGTACTGTACAATTGGGGTGTGTTGAATTTCATGCCAAAAATCATAAGGCGTTTATGTAGCCATGTTACGGCTGCCATAATATGGATGTTAGACAAAAATACGAACTTGGGTCAAACTCAGACACATTTATCGTCAACGTCACAGGTGTCTTCATGCAGTAATAGTGTTCTTATGAAGAAAATGGAGACAGAAATGGAATAATTCGGTCACTCGTAAGCTCCGCCTAAACCAAAAGACGATAAAATATATCCTATTGAGTTATGATACCACAACGCATACGAAATGGTTTTTGAAATTTCTTATACCATTACCTGCACTGGTTATTGCGCTATTCAAACATTGAAATATTCATCCATTATGTCTTATATCCCTGAACCTGAAGTGCTTCCGTGTATATATAATATATATATATATATATATATATATATATATATATATAATATATATAATATATATATATATATATATATACTAAGTCAGATCAGCAAATAAGCAGCAAGCAGATATATAATAGCTATGCATTTATATATCTGATTCATAGACCATTAAATCTATGACTTCACATACTAGAATATATCCATTCTAAGAAGAAGTATTTAAATAAATATCTCCGGCATTTCCAGTTAATTGGAAAACACGGACTGACAGAAGCACGTGTAATCCTCTTATAAATCACCTTAAATTATCTTAAAAATTTAATTCATTTTTTTCTTCTCAAAACTCGTTACCAAAAAGCTGTAAATCTATTGTTTAAACACCATTACGAAATCCTTTTAAAATAGATCCTTTAAATATGGAACATGAGATAAACCTTTTCCGATTTCAAAATACGTAATCGTTAAAATAGTTCATAATAGACTATTTAAAGGTAGTGATAGGTTAATTCTTTAAATACTGTCTTTAACCACTGAAGCACCAAAAATCAATAATAGTTTTGCTCAAAAACCAGATTTAAGGCCTTGTGCTGTTTTATATGACAGCACAAGTGATAATGGTAATGGTGCATAATGATAATGGTTTTTAAACCATTATCATAAAACCATTATCAATATAACCATTTTTTTAAAGTAATCAATGTGGAAAATCGAAAAATTTGACCAATGCAGTTGAAAATTGTCTTCAATGTACATCTGAAAATAAGTGAAATATGTAAAAAAAACGCTATTCACTTACTTTATTGAGGATGTAAAGTGCCTACTTTACAGTCGCCTAAAAATTGTTGGAACAAATTAAAGTCTAATTACTGGGTATTTTAACTCTAAACTAACGTAGAACATGTGTTTTTGTGTAGTCAATGTGTGTTTGAGCAGTCAATGTGTGTTTGTGCAGTCAATGTGTGTTTGGTCAGTCAATATGTGTTTGTGTAGTAATGTGTGTTTGTGCAGTCAATGTGTGTTGGTGTAGTCAATATGTGTTTGTGTAGTAATGTGTGTTTGTGCAGTCAATGTGTGTTTGTGCAGTCAATGTGTGTTTGGGCAGTCAATATGTGTTTGTGTAGTAATGTGTGTTTGTGCAGTCAATGTGTGTTTGAGCAGTCAATGTTTGTTTGTGCAGTCAATATGTGTTGTGCAGTCAATGTGTGTTTGGTCAGTCTTGTGTTTGTGTAGTAATGTGTGTTGTGCAGTCAATGTGTGTTTTGAGCAGTCAATGTGTGTTTGTGCAGTTAATATGTGTTTGTGTAGTAATGAGTGTTTGTGTAGTCAATGTGTGTTTGTGCAGTCAATATGTGTTTGTGTACTAATGAGTGTTTGTGCAGTCAATGTGTGTTTGTGCAGTCAATATGTGTTTGTGTAGTTAATGTGTGTTTGTGCAGTCAATGTGTGTTGGTGCAATCAATGCGTGTTTCGACTAACAATCTACGTTAAACTATCGGATGTTTCGAGTCAAATCAACATATTATTAAGAAATCAATTTATTTTTATTTTGAACTAATTAACTTAAAACCATAGGCGGTTCTAAGAGGGAATTTGAAATTCTCATTGCAGTATATATTGAATCCAGACTAGCTGTTATAATATAAAAATCATATTGTAAAAGGTGCTAAATTGCTTCATAAAAGACTGAGAGATTTTAACGTTGTAAAAGGGAGAATCTCAATCAAAAGGGCTACAAGAGTTTCACTGATAGTATTACCATCTCAAGAGTGAGATGAAAGTAGAGCCGAAACTACATTCCTCCGAACCTTCTTATAATTAACTCTGGTTGTTTTAACTACACCAACTTTGGATAGAAAAACCTTCCCTTTTAAAAGGGTTCCAACTCTAACGGGAATAACTTAAACACTTTTTTTTATCCTTAAAGGATTATAAAGAGAATCCTTTATGATCCTTTGATAAAGAGAACTTCAATTATTACCTTGTTATGCTCTTCTTAATTAATGTTAAAATTCAAATGTAATCGCGGGTGTGCAATATATGATAAAGGTATTTAATCATGAAGCAATAAATCATAGATAATACCTTAATAACGTTGTTTGAAGCAACGCAAGTTAACACTATAATCCATACCAGATTTCTACTATAAAGAGGGAGGTGGGGACAACCTAAGAACATGGACTTTTCAAATATGCTATTTAAGTCTCTTAAGCCCATAAACTTGCTTCCTTAGCAAGTTTATGACATTAGCTTTCGCAATTTAATTAGAGGTAAATAAATACTGGAGAACATAAAAGCTTGACTATATTAAAGTTACCTTAAGACGAGACATATGCTATCAAGCTCTTGTGGCCTATTAAATAACTTATGGCCTATTATAATTATGTCTATTATGGCCTATTATTAATACTTTTCCTCATTTCTACCATGGGTATATTGGAAAAGTATTGTGTTTTAAGTAAAAGTTCTAAACCGGAATTCTGTATAATTTTTGGGACAAGTATTAACTATCTACTCTAAACACAGCAGGAGTTATGCGCGATACAGACAGGATAATAAAAACCAATTGAACGACATAAAAAGCCTATAAGGGACACACAATACTTTATCAAGGGGGGACAATACCAAGGTAAACACAGTACTTTCTAATATACGAGTAACTACGATGTAGGTGAAGAATAGTAAAAATTGGAATCAACCAAACATGTAATAAAATAAACACAAAATAAAGCTAGGTGAGTGCGCTAACGGCGATTTATTTTAAGCAATTGGACTAACCTTGAGTTATAAAACCCTAGAAAAGACCCCGCAAATTCCTTATGAAAAATGGCTCTCGGCTAAATTCGCTGAAACTTTGCATAAATACTAAACTTAACATGCTGATCAAAAGTGTCAATAGGTACAATGCTCTATCTTCAACTCTTAGCCTTGTAAGGAAACTTAAACTTAACCCCATCAGGCCATTTTCATAAGCACTACCCGGATGGGGTGAGTTTAAGGATCCTTACAAGGCTAAGGGTTGAAGATAGAGCGTTGTGCCCATTGACACTTTTGATCAGCATGTTAAGTTTAGTATTTATGCAAAGTTTCAGCGAATTTAGCCGAGAGCCATTTTTTATAAGGATTTTACGGGGTCCTTTGGTTACATAATAATTCTAAGACACAATATAATTGTGCGATAGACACCTAAAAAAAGTAACCATCAAAATGTAGAGCTACATCTAGGAACTGTTCCATCTCGACAACCGTCATCATTGATGGATAGACGTGTCGTGATTGATTCTATAAATGTAAATTGCATTTTGATTGTTACATTTGCTAGGTGTCTCTCGCACAATTATATTGTGTCAACTATTTATGTTTTGCAAAACTCGGTATTATTAAATGATAAATAATTATAAGGTCGAGTGTAGCAAGACTACAGCAACATTACCTTAACGTTCAAGCAATAATGACATTCTGTTGACGAGCGTAGCGAGTCAGCAATCATAACACTCAATAATTTGGATCGACGTAGAGCATAGAGAAACCAATGTAATAACCACCTTGAGCTTTGGATAATAGTCACATTCTGAGGACGAGCGAAGTGAGTTAATGAATTTATCCCTACATTAGTCTCACGAGGTACTACTAAACTGCCTTACTTTAATGAAGGAATATTTAAACCAATCTTTAAATTTTATTATTATTCTAAAGAAATATTTATATTATGCAACTAGTTATAAAATCCAACATATAACATCTATGATTCTCACAATAAAAGAGATTAAGATAGACTCCAAGTATCCGAGTAGATAAATCTTACAATATGGGACATAAGAAGATCCCACATGAATAATTCATAATAAACATTGAATAGAGAGTTCTATGAACTTTACCACTTACATGGATCAATTAAACTTAGTCACTGATCGCATTAATTAACTATGACCAACAATTTCACTGTTAAACCAGACTTCTTCTTTTATTTGTTTAATTTTATGTACTTGGAGATATGTACAGATCATCATGATCTGTCACGATCTGGGGCGGTTTTTTAAAACACACCAGAAGACGGTCAGTCCCCACACTTCATGAGCTAGGCTTTGCTACCTTAATTTACCAAATCAAAATCTAGAGAAGGTAAGGCGAACCTTCGGATGATCAGGAGTCATCCCCCTTCAGGGGTTAACTGCTTTGATTCCGCAAAGCTGCTTGGATTCTGAAGGATAAAGCTTTTCCTGTTGAGTCCATCGCGTTTCCCTTCCTTTATACACAAAAAATGTATGAAGCATTAGTTTTGACAATTATAATTATATATCTTTAAGTATCAAGGCAATAATCTTTAAGCTCTTAGAGATTTATAAGACTATGAAATAATAGCAAAAGTATCTAAACAAATAAAAATTCTAGCTTTGAGGTCCGCATGCCGGGCGAATTTCCTCAGAATTGCGTGCTTCCGTGATAAACAATATATTTCTTGGTTAAGTTTTAAGTTTATGCATTATAACTTGAACTGTAGTATTGTCTGGAGTTTTAAAATAAATGCTCATATTTATCACATTACTATTACACTATTAGCTATGCTCATTCTTCCAATAATTTAGCAGTGCACACCATTATTTGCACTAATTTAAAGCTTAGTTAATGCTAATCTGTTAAGCTCATCGTTTTACTTACCCTTACTTCATTAGCGATTTTTCAAAAGAAATTCGCTAAAAGAAGAAGCTATCTTTCCAAAGAAACTTAAATTTAATAATTTTGCCATCGACTTGCCTGCAATAAAACTGGTCTTAACTCACAAATATCGGCTTAGTTAATACTCATCGTTTTAGCGCATTTCCTTAGGAAACACGCCGCCCTTACTTCGTTAGCGATTTTTCAATGAAAATTCGCTAAAAGAAGAAGCTATCTTTCCATAAAAACTCAAATTCAATAATTTTGCCATCGACTTGCCTGCAATAAAACTTGTCTAAACTCACAAATATCATCTTTTACTACTTTTCTATTATATTAGTTTTCTATAATAGTTTTTCTCCTATTTCTATATAAAACTGTTTATTCGATAGATTTAAGATAAACATGCCTTAAAAAGGTCTCAGCAATAATAAAGCGATACACAAATAAAAAATAAATGTACTAGAAATTATATGGTAAGTCTGAAAACTTTGGGAAAGTTGAATGGGAAAACTTGAAAAATTAATGATATATTTTTCTGTCGTAAAAAGAATAGTTTTATATTGATTAAAAGTGATTTTATTTTTTAAATGAAGCAAATAATTTCGTTGTTCTAAAAACAGAAAAATGAATTGGAAGACTTTTCAACCTTATCGTAAGGGAGACTGTTTCACTTTGTGCTTCACCTAGGAACAGCAGAAATAACTTACAGCTTATTTGTTTTAACTTTCCCTCGTCTATTAAAGTAGGTATATAGGAATAGTATTGTGTTAACCCTAAAATCAGAAACTGTCATATTATCATAATCATCTGTTTTAGGCAACATTTATGATTTCTAAGAAGTGCCATCATCCATGGAGATGGCAGATCGATGTTAGATCGAATGCATAGAGAAGTAGGTTTCTTCATAAAACAGCTCCTTAGTGGGCACGGATGTTTTAGGTTCTACTTACACAAAATCGGGAAACACATAATAGGAGATGTGGAAGAGCAGGGTGTACCCTGAACATCTCCTTTTTTTTTACAAAATTGTATACTATAAATAATAGGTCAATACAAACCATTTTATGTATATTCTAACAGAAAATAAATGATTTTTTTTATTTATCAGTCTTCTGATTGTCTCTATTGCCCTGTTCTCTTTGAAAACGTAGAACATACATTTTTTATTGCATTAAATAGACCAATGAGAGACTAAATCTAACTATGATATATGGGCCAATCACACCCGACACCATAGGGACTGTCATGCTGAAAAAAGGAGAACTCGTGGGAAATGGTCAATACCTTTGCTGAGACCATCCAGCGAGCTAAAACAGTGGATTTGGATAATGTAATATAGAGTGACATTACCACTACTATAATTACTATACATTTATTTATTTTTTATCATTATTATTATATTTTATTTATTTATTTTTTCATTTTATTTAACTATTTTTTTAATGTTTTAACTTTCTAGCATATATACACTGGGAGCTACGATGATAAGAGACACACACTCACACTGCTCACATACAGACAGAAAACTTTGTAAAAAACTATTCAGGAGGTCCTAAAACTACCTAAAACGGAAATTTCCGGTTTCATTCCGGTTTCGGATTTTTCGCACAAAACTTTTTCTATATATCTACGGTATAAATGAAGAAAAGAAGAAATCCAATTGAATTGACTTTAGTACAAGTATATCCGTACTACGACTAAATAAATACGACTTTATTACGTAATAAATATAAAAGTATATAAGTTTAGTTTCAATATGGCTTCTATATTTACAGTTTTTATGGATCGTAAAAGTTAAGCAGCATCGAGCGAGTGTAGTGCCTGGATGGGTGGCCGCTGGGAATAACATGAATGTATTTAACGAATATAACTATCATGACAGAGTCTCAAACCATAACATTTATTATATATATCTTTGCTCACGAGGGAGAACTATGAAGGTACATTGGTTCATGTTATTGTCAAAACGTAAAGCATGATCCCGCATGACATTGTATCATAAATAAAAGCTAACAGATTATTTAATTGATAAAACGCCACACCAGACATCGCTGTCATCTGTGGGGGACAATCTATGTCTATCTAACAAACCTATATCACGTAATTAAGGATTACAATAATAATAATAAAGTGCTTCTGAGAGCTAAGTAAATAACTGTAAAATTATTTTTTAAATAACTGTCAATTTTTTTATACATTTTATAGATTATTACAAATTAAAATAACATTTGGGTCGTAAATTATATAATTAAATAGAAATTGAACAAAAATTGGGCGAGAAATTATCTTCCACTTTCTAAATCACTAATAATGCGAAAGGTTCTTGTATGGTTCTATATCAATATGACCCGCACCTAATGATAAAGACAAATGTCGACTATAGAGTTAAAAATTGCTTAGACCAAATAAACATCCACCAAACATTTATGAAGCCACATTTCCCGATAAAAAAATATGGATTACAAAAATGTGATTCCAGATGTAAGGCAAACATGTTTGCCTTACATTAATCGATACATGTTGCAGTCGAATACTAATTGAAGTCGATTTAAAATTAAATAGTTATCTATTTGAACGTAGTATATAATTGTTAACATAGATATTAGTTCGGCTGAATATTGGCTTATTTAAAAGTATCTTGTTAAATCCGGGCTGCGCCACACCGTATGCAAACTTAGATGGAGGATACGGAAGAACACAACAAAACACGAAATGTGTGAAAACAATCCCATAATTTAGCGTCTTTAAAACAATACGCTAGCTACCAGCAGCATCTGCCACGAAAACATCTCCATACCATTGGTATCTTTAAAGATAACCCAGTGTGTAGGCTTTGTGAATCGGAAACCGAAACTGCATCTCACGTACTTCTGAGATGTGAAGCCCTAGTCTTTCAAAGGTTCACTAACTTTGGTAGCAGCATTCTCACTAAGTTTGACTCTACCAATGAATCACTGGTCAAAAAGATCCTAGACCTAGTCCGGGGAAAAGGATTATTCTGACCTGGACCAATTGAGGGGATTGTACAATAGACTTCCAGTCGCAGTGCAAATGGGGTCTATCCTCGACTCCAACCCCAATCTTTAATAATAATAATAATAATAATCTGCCACGAGAGGTTCTATAACACAGGCAATAAACCCTTATCAAAAGACACGTTCAGCTTTTGGTCTTTAACTTTGGTTGAAGTAGTGGTAAATGATATTTAATAGCAATAGCTATTAGATCGTTACTGTTAAAGTTCGAACTATAGTTTACAATTGTTAAATTACAACTGTTTGAAACGCATCCATTTGTGCCACATAAGCTCTAGACTCGTGAACTACACTCTCAGAAATGTCTGTACTCATAAGCGGCTATCTTAGTCATTTCTAGACTCGTGAGCGACACTCTCATACATTTCTGAGTTCTTCAGAGACTCTCGAGAGATTTCTGAGCTCTTGTGCTACACTCTCTCAAATTTTGTTCATTGTTTTGTTTATTTAATTTTAAATTTAGCCCAAAAAAGTAACTTTAAATCAAGATTAAGATGTTAAATCTTAATTTAAATCCTAGCACAATAAAAAAAAGAATCCGCTAAAATGTTTTTACCTCATAAATTGTTTAAAATCAACAAAATTAAATGTTTACCTTCAAAAGGTACAGTTTATTTTTTAATTATTTTATCCTTATAAAACTCAAGTTGTGAGAGATAAACACTTTGATAAGACGGAAACGAAACTATTGACTCCACATCCAACTTTAAAACCTCCTAAAGTCTAATTATAAGAAGCGCTAAGAGAAAGATTAAATAACTATGATAAAACTATCTATAAAGAAAAACCTGTAAAAAGGAGGATTAAAATATTTGAATGGAATACCAAAATTTAATCAATGAAATTATAAATAAAAACAAAATAAGATAAAACCTGTGATTTTATAAAAGAATAAAATAAAAGCGGGGAACATTCTTGAGCAAGCCTAAGTTATAAACTGCTTTATCTGTCCATGGTGTATTTATTTTTGCCAACTCTTATAATGTTACAAATTAGGAGTATCATCCTCCAGCTAAGCAACACATGGCTAGAAATTATCTTTGCTTTTGTTGAAAACATTACTTCAGCAGTTTTTGTTGTTCTAATCAAATTTATCTTATTAACTAAGATTAAGGAGTGGTTAAGATTTACGAATTAACTATACTGAAAAAAGCATACTACATCCAGTAGTTTCTATTGTTTTTATTAGAATGATCTTATGAACCAAGATGGTATATCTGTTAGTTTCTATTGTTTTTATCAAAAAGATCTTATAAACCAAGCTGGTATATCTAGTAATTTCTATCATTTTCATCAAAATGATGTAATGAACCAAAATGGTATATCCATGTGTTTCTATTGATTTTATCAGAAGGATCTTATGAACCAACATGCTATATTTAGTAGTTTCTATCGTTTTTATCAAAATGATCATATGAATCTAGATAGCATATCCAGATGTCTTTATTGTTTTTATCAAAATGATCATATGAACCTAGATAGCATATCCAGATGTCTTTATCATTTTTATCAAAATGATCATATGAACCTAGATAGCATATCCAGATGTCTTTATTGTTTTATCAAAATGATCATATCATAGATGCATTCCAGATGTCTTATTTTTTTATCAAAATGAACCTAGCATATCAGAATATAAATGATCATATGAACCTAGATAGCATATCAGATGTGTTTTTATCAAAATGATCATATGAACTAGATAGCATATCCAGATGTCTTTATCTTTTTTATCAATGATCATATGAACCTAGATAGCATTATCCAGATGTCTTTATGTTTTTATCAAAATGATCATATGAACTAGATAGCATATCCAGATGTCTTTATCGTTCTTATCAAATGATCATATGAACCTAGATATATCCAGATGTCTTTATTGTTTTTATCAGAATGATTTATGAACCAAGATGGTATTACAAGTAGTTTCTATTGTTTTATCAGAAAGATCTTATGATCAGAGTGATACAATTAAAAATATGCTTTCGTGAGTCATCGTCGGATACAAGGAAGTCACTGAGACAGGAAGAAAGTCTTTACCAAAAAATTTACTAAAATTAAAAAGAATCCATCTCAAACATATTTCAAAAACAAGGTACACATGGTACGAATTGCTCATGCTTGATATAGTTGAATTCGTGACTTAAATTTTTATGAAGAATAATAAAAATTTGTCATTTAAATATATTTTTTGCTCTAAAACGTTAATACATACTGAACTCGTTTCATCCTTGTTACAAAACCTGCGTTTTGCGTCTTATGCTACAGTATTGATAGGGAAAGTAAGTTTGTTTTAATACCTCTATTTCATGAAACGATCATGAGTTCAGAAAAGTTTCCTCATCGCGTCATCTCCTTCATCCTTGATCATTTTACATACACAAGCATTTCATTAAAGTCTTTAAATAAACAAATTTTGACATGAATCATTATCAGTAACCATTTTTAGAACATTTAGAGGGATACAAATTTAACCTTTAGTTTTAATTATGTATTTTATGATATATTTTTTTTTCTAAAATATGAGACAGTTAAGTTGTATTTTTATAAGTTACATTTTAAGATAGTAAGATTCCAAATATTTATTACACTTTTAGGCATAAGACTTCAGTCACGATTTTTACGGTTTTAACATTTCAAATAAGCAATAAACGATATACATATAATAAAAAATGAAATAAAAATAAAAAATAAATTAAATAAATAAAATCCACAAGAAATTATAATATTCTTGAAGACTTCAATCATTGGAGTTTTAAATTTACTTCATTTTTCGACTATTTTGTTTGATTTTTGCTGATTCAATCGACGGAATAATATAGTGTCTTATAATATTACCCGTATATTACGGAATATTAGTATATTATATTAATAGAAACTGAAAGAGAATAGTCCAAGAGCCAGGCCTAAAAAATTTGTCTCATTTTGTACTACTTCAAACCAAATTTTTCTGAAAATATACCTTAAATTATGAAGGAAAAGCATAGTCTGCCTATCCAGAGTGAAGCCCTTCATATGAATGCGCTCACTCAAAATATTAGAAAATCGCACAATTCCAGTTTCTTGCAATAAGTGGTTCCTTGCAAACGTGAAAAGAGATTTTTTAAAGCGCTGTGTTTTTTTGTCAAAATCGATAATCAACTAAAGTGACAACATGCATCTTTTCAAAAAAATTCACTGTCTTTGGATAAATTAACCATTTTTTAAAAGATCCATAAAGAGTCATCTGATTTTGATGATTAAACACTCGTTTTAAAATGTTATATTCATGTTTTGCACACGATGCACAGGGAACCACTTGTTTAAAGAAAACTGAAATATGTGCGATTTTATAAACTTTTGAGCATATGCAATCATATGAAGGACTTCACTCTGGATAGGCAGGCTATATTCTTTCACCATAATTTGAGGTATCTTTTCAAAACAAATTGGTTTGAAGTAGTAAAAAATGAGTCTCATTTTTTCAGGTCCGGCTATTGGACTTGAAGCAAGACAATAAATGTTGGTATGATAAGATATACGTCGTGTTTCATATGCTAGTTTTTGATGGTAGATGGCAATCAAATGTTGCTTATGTTATTTCAAGTCGCAATTTTACACGTAATCTGGAAAAATAGTATATTATTCTACCTTAACAATATTTACTACTAATTAAATTACAACTGTAAAGAAAAAAATATTTTTAATTCTGGCTTTATAATAAAGTTGGGTTATTGTTTGTGTTATTGTACAATGAATTATTTCTTTGATGGTAGTTGTAACTGAAACTTTTACATAGTAACAGGATTCAGAAGTTAGAAGTAAACAGATAACACAATGATACATACTGGGTCGACCAAAAGACTCCCCCCTCCTCTTTAATTTTGAACAATGAAACATAAATTGACAAAACTTGCTGTACTTTTCAGTGTAAAGGGAAATTATTTTTAGTGATGAAGTTAACTTTGGGTGCCGCGTGCAACATCAAATTTAAAAAAAAGTAAATTGAAAGGTATACATTTATAGGCTGCTCTGGTTCTAGGGATAATTACAAGGCATTTTGCCCTTTATATTTTTGTCTAAGACCGCTATCTTGGCGGTAATTAGTGTCCGAAGTGTGAAAATTGGACTTTTTAACTCAATATTGACCCTCATTTTAAAGTAGGTAAGGTAAGGAATAAGTTTTGTTCTTAAGCCAAAAATAACTTAAAAATTTTAAGTTAAAATTCGAATGTTTTATTTTGGGCTCTAATTACCCTCAAAATTGCGATGTAAAACAAAGATATGCAAAGAACAAAATTTATTTTATTTATCCCTAAAAGTAGTAACAGCCCAATAAAATTAGTTACTTTATTCTATTTTCCCACAAAAAATGATGGTGGTGAAAAATTGGTGGTGAAAAGTTGTTTTCACCACCAAAAATAAGTTCCCATTACACAAAGTACCACAAGTTTCATTAATTTATGTCTTCAGTTCAAAATTTTAAGAGAGAGTCTTTTGGTCTACACTATTTTATGTCTACTATTAACTTCTGAATCCGGATAGTTAGTAAAAGTTTCAGTAGAATGCAAATATTTTTAAAGAAATCATTTATTAACCAATAACACAAACAATTGCCCATTTTTATAAAAAGAAAAATTATTCTTTTTAATCACAAAATGCTTAATCTTCACAAATTTAATCAAAACATTTTGAAGAGAAAAAATAATTTTTATTTCAATAAAAAATATTTTCGAACAAATCTTAATTTTTTATTAAATCTCTATAAAAACAGGGTTATTACATGACTATAAAATTAACTACATAGTACTTCATAAAACTTTATTACGCAGCAACACATTAAAGATAATTACATTTGATATCGTCTTACTAAAAAAATCTAAAACATGTTTGTAATCATACATTCTTTTAGATGAAAAGAAATAATAAAAATAAATAAGCAGCTTGTAATGTATTTCTACTGGAAAATTAAATACTTATTAATTTTAATCATATATTATTGTAAAAAATATATATATGTTTTAAATATTATTTCTGGTATGAAAGTTATTCAGAGCATTTTGAACTCCAGAAGGTAAGAAAGTAAACTCAAACAGTCCCTTCTTTATTCAACTTGATTAACATATTCAATTAAGAAGTTTGAAATTATGTTAGTTTTTTAGATCTCATTATTTAAGTTGTTCTAATACTTGTTTTTATTATAACGGTTTATTCTTTTGTTTATAGTTGTAGTTTACACGTGTTAGGTTAGAACTGAAGATACTTATAGTGATAATAAATTAAAAGGTTTGGATGAGACAGGTGTATTTAAGAAATATTCTCGAAATTAAACTTTTCTTAAAAATGTATTTTACTAGAATCAGTCATTGCGATATTTCATACCCCTAGAACAAATGAAAGTACACTTTGTATATTTTAAAGATTAATTAAAACATAATATTACTGATAATATAATAACAGCGTAGTCATGATTATTTTATACGTATATATTTTTTGCTTAAAAGAAATATATTTAAGAAAGAAAAACGAAAACTGATTTAAATTAACTTTTAAATGTTCCATTATTTTAGCAGATATATAATACTGCATAATATATAAAATCATATGGGTTTTTGAGAAATTAAGTATTATTTATAAAATAAGTGGAATCAAATACCCTTATAGTAATGAGATGTTAATAAAAATTTATAACCTAGCCCTGTCATGTTTCCCATGTTTAAGTATTACTTATATTTAATGTCTAGTTTTTTAAAAAATTGACTCCTGCGTGCCAAATTTCAATCAGATCGCATAATAATTTACCGCGTTTTATAATTTGTCGAATGTTTCGCTGAGTCATTATTGCGGGTTAAAGACGTCATAAAAAAAATTTTCCGAATAGCACAATTACACCGGTAGACAGATTTTTGTACAAAGTTATAATAACTGGACATGAAGGTATAAGCAATTAGGCTTATCGGGAAATTCAGGTAAGCGGTGAACTATTTGTTCACTAAATTTTCTTATTCTTGAAACAAATAAGAAGGTAAACAACAGTTTACTCGAAGCAACAGGTGAAATAAATGTACATATGTACCTATATAGGTACCCGGTACTAATTCTTAACTAACTTAACTAAGCACGTTTTTAAACTTACGTACTTACAAGAATCGTGTCAATGTTAGCACTGCTGTAAAGTTGTTAAAAAACATCTTTGCTACTCCCTTTGGACAGGCTGCATTCCTGGCATAGTTTAGATTTAAAAAAATTGTGTAACTCTGTAGATTTTTTATGAAGTAATACTATTAGGTTGTAATTACTGTAAGTCTTAACTTGTCCTTTAGAACAGGGTTTTTTAGCCTACCTGTTGCGAGACTCAAACATTTTTATGGTAACTACCCAATTCCTATACAGACCCGCGGGCATTAATAACAATGCCTGATTAGGGCCTCGCAGCATATAAGGGGAAAATGCGGGAACCACCTCATGAGGCAGTAGCAACCGTCACGCTTCAAGTGCATTTTAAAGTTGGCGATAATTTATTTTAACAATAATTCTTATATAAACTGAGACCGTCTCCTAAGATGCGAACCTCTATGGTGTAAAAGGTAGCAATAAATACTGTAGCTCTAACGACCTTGACCACGGAGGCGGCTTTAAACATGATTAAACTAGAAATAGTATATTATGTTACCAGGCAGCAAAATGGAATTTCGCAGACAGGTCTTATAAATTAGCCCCCGAGACGAAAACGAGGGCAGGCTATGGAAATTTTCTAACCGAGGCAGGTTGTTTGCAACACTCACAATGTCAGGTGGAGTTGATCTTGTAATTTGTCAATCCTAACAATATTTCTATTTTATTTTTTTTCTTTTTACTATTATTCTGATTCATTATATTTTATAGCAAAATTAGTTACCTTGTTCACAGTTTTAGTAATTCTTTATAACGTTTTATACTGGTGACTTTAAACTCTTTAAACAAAATAAATAATTAAATAATGAAATCAGTGACAAAAGAAATAATAAAAATTTGACGATTCATAAACAGCTGGAAAAACCATAAATGTCAGTGTTGCCAATATTTTATCTAAAATTATATTCATTAAGTATTTTATTAAAATGTTTAATACTTAATAATATATCGTATTTTGAGTAATAATCTATGGAAGATATTATTATGAACAATAATCATGTTCACAAGACGAAAACACCTAAATTAACTCAATAACCTGTAACATAGTAACCTCAACTCATTCATTTCTCCTCCTAGGGTGTTCTGACCTTTTTACCATTATATTTAAATGTATCAAAACTCCCTAGGAGGTAGAGTATTATCAAGTAAATTTCCCGTACAGGATGAGAATACTGATGAGTAATATTTTGTCGACAGAGTTGGTAAAATGACATTTTGCAGCATAAAAACAGTTCAGAAATGACTAATTTTGCAGCCATAAGTAGATAAAGTTATTAAAATATTTTTGTTTGACACAAATTTCAAAAAAAAAAAATTTAATTTTTACTTAAAAATAATGTAATTTTTTGTGACCCAATTTTGGGTTGATAATAGAAGGTTGAAAATCTTTGCGTTAGAAAATTCGAGGAGATATAGTCACTGCACGCGGAATTAAATATTATACATGTTAAAGTCTCGATGGGCCGTCGGTTCAATCCTAACAGGATCCACGATTAGTTTTATGAAAGCGATGCTTATTGAGCTGTAAAATGTCAGGTGATTTCTTCACTAAAAAGTATCCCTCGTTTATGGAAAAATTAGGGCTCTAAAAGTCGCTTAGAGTAAAAAAGTAGGTTATATGGTTTAACCTTTCAGTATAACAAGAAGTTCAATTGATTCGAAGCTTTGCGCTTCGGCCGCTACTTGGCGTAGGTGCTGCGGGATAGTTTTTGGGACCCGCGCTTTTTGATCATTTATTCGTGGAAACTTTACAGATGTAAACATACATTCTACATATGTATAATAATATATTATATATATTATATATATATATATATATATAATATAATATATATATATATATATATATATATTATATATAATATAATTTACTTTAACCCTTTTTGATATTATTACGTAACCTAATTATGATATTTTACTTTAAGAACGAAGCTGAATATATTACAAAACATTGGAAAATTAATACAGTTTTTCTCTATCTTATTCATAGCTATGAAAAGAAGAAGGATTCCCCATGCTAATGCATTTTTAGCCTGAACGCTCGATAAAATATAACATGTTTATTTATTATGTTATTGTTTACATAAGATAACATGAAATAATGTTTAAGACTTTTCTCAGAGGGATCTTTCAAAGGGTTTATTTTGAAGGAAAATAGAAAAATATGGAGGGTAAAGTATTAAGAGTAAGTGGAGGAAGCCTAATGATGCTTAAAGGATTCGTTCAATATTGAAAGAATTAATAGATATCTTTAGTTATAGCTTTGGAAGTTAGATAAGGTATCCTTCTATGACGTCATAAATCCTTACCCTTTAACAAAACGCGGGAAAAAGAAGAAGAGAAGATTAAAACAGTTTTACCAACCTCCATTCTGTAAGAAAAATCCTTCGGACAAGAAAATATCGATCAACAACAAAAAACTTAGAGGGAGAACAAGTCTAGACACAGACTCGTAAATCAAATGTGTTATTCTTGTTGGGTTAGCGGGGGTCCTCGGGGGCGCGAGGGGGGCATCAAGAAATCATCCAACTCCGCCTTCAAAACATACAACTTTTCTATTCCCACGTATAGAAAGAGATGTTCGGCATTATTTTTCCTTCGAGTGGACTATGAAAGAAAAACTCGTAGAAAAATACATTATATATTTTTTCCGAAGATATAGGATAAGATTGGACCCTTCTTTTTGGGAAGTTTTTTTTTTCTTGTTTTTTCGTTAAAATTTTCCACATATATCCCGCTGGTCACCGACCCTAACACCCCTTTCACTCCGATATCAACTAAACACTTAGAAAATATCATCTTTCAAGAACTGAGGGGTCAAACTCCAACTAAAACTGCGATACACTTCCTTTCTACTTTAACCTTTATCCTGATAAACCCATCAAAAAGAAAAAAAAAAAAACAGAGAAAATTCATCCCCTCATCGAAATTGTCCCCTATCTTTCGATTTACTCAAACACACATTCTTCAATATTAGCATCTCGGAAGAAGAAGATGAATCATTAAAACGTCGTTTGTAAACCTTTCGTACTGCAAATGTGACAAAAAGAATAATCTCCCACTTAGCAACACTGAAACTGAAGAAAAAGAAGATAAAACGCTTTATGACGCCCGTTGCCTTTGTCGAGATGATGCCTCGAGTTTATTTTTAATCTGTCTACATCAGGAATAAAAATGTTGACAAAAAACAATCATCATTTTCTTATATTTCTTTTCTTATTTTTCTTTTGATTAATGAAAACTAGGTTGAAGTTTCAATTTATCATTGTCCTTTTTTTACATGGGTATCTGTTTACTTTTTCGTTGTTAAATTGCTTTCATCGTATTATGAATAAAACTTAAAATATTATATAATAATGATATGTTTTTTAAACAAATACAAATATTTCTTCGATGCGCTGTAACGGACTAAAAGAGTAAATAATAAGTTGACAAAACGGAGGTGCGTTCTCGGGACTGTTACAGCCAGAACATTGTTCCAACTGCTTTTACTCTTTGGGGAGATCACGCATCTTATTGTAACCTTTGAAATTTCAAAAGGCGTAGAAACAAGATTTCATATTATAAGACACAAGATGTTGTATCTTATAAGATGTCATAACAACCATAAACAATCAGACTCTGTGTGTTGCGCATATGGTAAGTCTGATTTTATTTAGTCCTTGATTTTACTTTAGTCCCGCTTATTTTAGTCCTTGATTTTAATTTAGTCTCTTTTTAGTCCTTGATTTTACTTTAGTCTCGCATCTTATTTTAGTCCTTGATTTTACTTTAGTCCCGCATCTTATTTTAGTCCTTGATTTTACTTTAGTCCCATCTTATTTTAGTCCTTGATTTTACTTTAGTCTCGCATCTTATTTTAGTCCTTGATTTTACCTTTAGTCCCGCATCTTATTTTAGTCCTTGATTTTACTTTAGTCCCGCATCTTATTTTAGTCCTTGATTTTACTTTAGTCCCGCATCTTATTTTAGTCCTTGATTTTAATTAGTCCGCATCTTATTTTAGTCTTGATTTAATTTAGATTTTAGTCTTGATAATTTAGTCCGCATTTATTTAGTCTTGATACCCCGCATCTTATTTTAGTCCTTTGCCCGAATTTTACTTTATCTTTAGTCCTGCACTTTGTCCCGCATTTTAATTTAGGCCCGTATTCAAAGACATCTTCCTAACATTTTTTTAACATTCTCCTAACATTCTCCTTGTTCCTTAAGGAGAATGTTAGGAAAATGTCTTTGAATACGGGCCTTAGTCTTGTATTTTACTATAGTCCTGCATTTTATTATAGTTCCGCATTTTGATTTAGTCCAGCATTTTATTTTAGCACTGTATTTTACTATAGACCCGCATTTTAATTTAGTCTTGTATTTTACCATAGTCCCGCATTTTATTTTAGTTCCGCATTTTGATTTAGTCCAGCATTTTATTTTAGCACTGTATTTTACTATAGACCCGCATTTTAATGTAGTCTTGTATTCTACTAAGTCCCACATTTTCATTTAGTCTATCCTTTTAATTTAGCACTGTATTTTACTATAGTCCCACATTTTGATTTAGTCCCGCATTTTGATTTAGTCCAGCATTTAACTTTAGACCCCTATTTTATTTTAGTACCGTATTTAACTTTAGTCCTGTATTTTAAGACAAGGGATGAATATATTCGTTTTAGTCCCTTATGGTAGACTTTGAAAAGTTAATTTTAGACAATTTTGGAGATAAACAATATTTCCTATATAATATTAAGAATCACACCACACCAAGATTCACATCACACCAATAAATATATATTATCGCCAATAACTTCTAGTTCTTTAGGCTTTACGCTGTATGGCGATACGTCGAATAACAGTAGGAAGTTTAACACTTATAGGGCGATAAATATAAAATAAATGTCAGAAGTCAATATTTTGTATGAATGGCGATCAATATTAAATTTATATTTATTGGTAGATTTACCACTTGAACACTACTGGTGGAAAAACCAAAAATGAGTTAAATTTCAACTCAATTGGTCAAATTTTCCTTTTCAAAGATTATTTTTTTATTTCCGATGACAGCAAAATAGGTTGTTATAAAGTCTAAAAGATATCACCTTAATCTTTCTTTTGTTTCAACTTTCAACATTTTAGAGTGAACACACTGGTATTTATACGTGACACAGACATAATACACACACACAAAACGACATAGATATACACACAAAACGACATAGATACACACAAAACGACATAGATACACACAAAACGACATAGATACACACAAAACGACATAGATACACACAAAACGACATAGATACACACAAAACGACATAGATACACACAAAGACGACATAGATAACTAAAACGACATAGATGCACATAAAACGACATAGATGCACATAAAACGACATAGATACAAACAAAACGACGTAGATACACACGAAACGACATAGATACACACAAAACGACATAGATGCACATAAAACGACATAGATGCACATAAAACGACATAGATGCACATAAAACGTTATGAAACGGTTGATTATACCTTTAAATCTTAGTTTCGGATTTTTAGATTGAAAATAATAATTTTCCTGTGTTAAATTTCCTGAATTAGGAAAAATAAAAAGTATTACTAGATATTTTAAAACATTTTTACTGCCGCTTTCCTTATTTTTATTAACACTTTTCTTTATAATAAATCGCTTTATAGATCGTAGTTAAATATCCAGATTAATTTGAACTATATCATTTTAAGATGATATACAGTAAAATCATAAAAAAAATTTATAGGGTAAATAATGTGATCTATTATTTTCTATTCTCTATTAAGAAAAGAAAAAGTATGTAGAGATGAAAAATACTAAGTTTTATATTGAAAAAAGGATAAACAGTTTTAATATGAATGTTTACAAGTTTAAAATGGATTTAGTATAAACAATAAAAATACATTAATTTAAAAAAAATTGCGCGGAGGTGCGCAAGCCGGGCGAATGTTCTTTGGAATGCGCACTTTCTTGTATATCATCGTCCTCATATATTATGAGGACGAGCGAAGCGAGTCCGAAGTAGGAAGGATGAGCGTAACAAATCCGATGTGATGAGGAAAAGTTCCGAGATGCCCCGTAATTTTTCCTTAATTATTTGATGTATATTAAAATACCTGAGGAGTAGCGTCACAACTTTTTATTTAAGTTTTTCGAATTTTTTTAAATTTTTTATCCCACAGATTATACACAACACCGCACAACATTATTTACACTAATTTGAAGCTAAGTTTATGCTATTTTTTAGTGCATTTTCTTTTAAAAATTAAAAAGAATTAAATAACAAGTTGAATTCCTGAGTGCCTCCTCCTCAAAAATAGATTGTCTAAAGGAGGAGCGAACCGAGTCCGAAGACGTGTTTCAGTATAAATTTGGTGAATCGTATATTATGAGGACGAGCGAAGCGAGTCCCAAGTAGTAAGGATGAGTGTAGCGAATCCGATGTGATGAGAAAAAGTTCCGAGGTACCCCGTACCCGATTTTTTTGTAACTGTTGTTAATCACCTTGCGCAATGTTGTTTATTTAACATATAAAAAACGTATTATCACATACAACGCATTAATTCAGAAAGACATCAAACAAAAGACAAAATAAAATCATTTCGTGACGTAAAAAACTTAAAAGAATATAACTTCCATACTTACTAGATTTAGAGAGAAGCAGAAGGCTTTGATAAAGGGTTGGTTTAATCCTGCATAGGGGCGCACAAACATAAGCGCACAAGCTGCATAAATATTTGTCCACATTTCCCTTTATTTTACATGGTCGGAACCCAGGTAGGTAAAAAGATATATCACCTTTATAGCTTTAAAATTATCGCACCATATTTACGCTGGAACTTACATGTATGTGTTACTTGTTATATAACCTTTGTGCTGTTCTACTATATATCTTATAGAGGGTGTAGAAGGTGTAACACGAAGCTTCATGAATACTTGGCTGAAGTAGAAAATTAAATGAGAATCAAATTTGGAGCCAAAAAAAAGTTAACATGGTCTTTTATTAAGAAACGTGGGTGTATTGATTATTTTCTATTTTCAGCGAATTTTTTTCTGAAAATAGCGCTTATGAGATGGTTCGGATGGCGGAAAAGGAAGAAGGATTAGGAGGCAGGGGCGTAGGGGGCAGGGACGTACTAGTCATTGAAGGCGAGGGCGGCAGCTCTCCTAGAGCCCTTAAAAAATTATCAGCATATAAATATTTTTTAAGTTATAGTGTATACATTTATGTATTCATTATAATATAATTATGTAATATATTCATAACACCAGAGTCAAAGGGGCCCAATACTCTCTAAAATATTTTATTTATTTATTATATTATATATATATATATATATATATATATATAATATATATATATATATATATGTGTGTGTATGTATGCATGTCTAAATATGTATCTAAATCTAAATATCCAAGTTTATGGTGTACTTATTTTTAATATTTTTTTTCAGTGTAATTTGTCCCCGTAATTTTTTTTCCGTTGTCCTTTTTTGTGTATTTTTTTTGAGTACTTCTTTCCGGATACCGTCTGCTTTCGTATTAGATTTTTAAGAAAATGTATGCTTAGCATCCAAAAATATAAAAAGTCGCAAATGAGACAAATATGTTTAATTATTTTATAATGGCTGTCACTGGCTTATATTATAAATAATTATTAACAATTTTATTGATATTAACATTTAATAAGCCATCGATAAGATCATATTTATTAGTAAAAAAAGGAAACAACACAACTCAGACTAGGGTCCCCACGACATATTGATGTTAAGATAGGTTATACTGAACTTTAATTAGTCCTCATTTATATGATTTACCGATTATTTCAAGTGGGGTATACCACTTAAAATTTTCTGAAACATCGAACAATAAGGAATAAATATAAAGGAAGGCCTATGAGACCAGCAAGGAAGAACAGAGTGTGCTGGACAGAGACGTGGCGTAGTGTAGGAATTAAGACCTTCACATCCGGGATGTTTGCAAAAACATCCCGTCTTTATCTCGTAAACGTAGCGTAACGTCGTCCTTTCATGGGCCTCTTTAGTTTAGGAAACAAGAAAAAGTCACAGGGGCCAGATATAGTAATATTATTATAGTAATATTAGATATAGAATTTATTATAGGCATCATTATTGTGTTGTTTTTGGCCAAAAGGTCGCGCTCAAGCAACGATGTGTGAGCAGGGGCGAAATCGTGGTGCAAAAGCCAATTTTTGTTCTTCCACAAATTCGGGCGTTTCTGGCGGATTGCTTCGCGCAAATTTCGCATAACAAGCAGGTAATATTCCTTATTGACCGTTCTACCCTGTGGCAAGAACTCATGATGCACCACTCCCCTGCAATCGAAGAAAACTGTCAGCAAAACTTTCACATTCGACCGAACTTAGCGCGCTTTTCGTCTGTTGTTGAAGTGCTCGGGCGTCCGGCACGCTCTTCGTCGTTCACATCTCTCGGCCTTATTAGAACATTTTGTACCACCGATAAACGTTGCTTCGGTCCAAGGTAGCTTCTCCGTATGCCAGAGTCAACATTCGGAATGTATCCGCGCACTTAATTTCGTTTTTCACACAAAATTTGATACAGGTTCTTTAATCCATTTTTTGAATAGGGTAAAAATCGAAGACAACCCAAAACCCGTGCAAGCAAAGCAGCTGTCAGCAATCAAGTGAACATTCTAAATGGCCGAATTCGTCGACCATTTTGTAATTGATGAGTACCAATATAAAGCCACAAAAAGGTCGTAAATCGAATATACGTAACCCGCGAAAATTCAAATTCGCGACACTTTTTGAACACACCTCGTACCTACGGTATAAATGAAGAAAAGTAAAAATATGGCAATTGACTCCATTTATTTAAATGGAGTCAATTTAATTATTTTTTAATTAATTAAAAAATATAGCGCAACAATATCTTTTACATCGACTACTTGGTGCCCCTAACTTCCGAGGGCCCCTCGCAATTTGGCCCCTTTCGGGTCCATAAATATGCCCCTGCCTCATACCCCTTCCCTCCATTGCTTGTCTTTGCACAGTTTTATTATGCCTCCGCATATTTTACAATCACTAAAACAACTTGTCAAAAATGGCTTGACGTTTAGTGTTGGGGCAACCTTAACTTGCCTCACAGATGCTGAATCAGATTTACCTTAACGCGATCACCAACCGAGAGATCTTAACCTTTATGACAATAACAGAATATTATAGCAGAATCCATATAATTATTATCTCTTAGATACATCTATGCGTTCTTAGATCTATGAGAACGAACATTCGCCCTTTACGCAGTAGTGCCGAGTGTCTTTTTAGCTATAAATTAGGTACCTAAAGCCATTCATAAAAAGATTGTTTAAAATCCTTGGTTTTACATTCTTGTTGAAAAGATTTCTTTTTGTCGTTGTTGAAAAGATGTGCACTAATCTTGTCAAGTCAAGGCCGGAGTTTCAAAGGATTGACAGTGATCCCTAGTAACACAATGTAGAGAATATACTCGTACTAGGCTAATCCTTTCTAGTAGAAAACATGTCAATTAGAATTACTTTATAATAAGCTTCTTAAGGTGTAACCTTTTGGAATCCTCTTCATCCTGGGTGGCTCTAGAATAGTAATATTTGTGAGTGTTACACCCAGAATAGTAATATTTGTGTGTGTTTCACCCAGAATAGTAATATTTTGTGTGTTACACCAAAATAGTAATATTTGTGGTGTTACACCCAGAATAGTAATATTTGTGTGTGACGCCCAAGAATAGGTATATTTGTGTGTGTTACACCAGAATAGTTTTTTGTGTGTGTAAGAATAGTAATATTTGTGTGTGTTACACCCAGAATAGTAATATTTGTGTGTGTTACGCCCAGAATAGGTATTTGTGTGTGTTACAGAATAGTAATTTATTTTGTGTGTGTTACACCCAGAATAGTAATATTTGTGTGTGTTACACCCAGAATAGTAATATTTGTGTGTACACCCAGAATAGTAATATTTGGCGTGTTACACCAGAATGTAATATTTGTGTGTGTTACACCCAGAATAGTAATATTTGTGCGTGATACACCCAGCGCTAAATATATAGAAAAGTCAGTTTATTCACAGATATAATGACCCTTGATTTAATCCTAAGAAACAACTTTAAGAGTAGGGTGGCTTAAAAAACTGCTTTTGTCCTCATGAAAAAAGTGGTTTGTTCCTGAGGCTTGCCAAGGAAGTTAACTTTCTTTTGTTTCCCGAGGCATAGCCGAAGTAAATAACACGAAATTCTTCGTTCGTCCTTAGAATATACAATTCGTCAAATTTATGCTGCAATACCTCTTCGGATTCGCTTCGCTCGTCCTCGGATAGTAAATACATTTGTTTCATTCCCAAATCCAGGCACTGACAGCGCTCGATGCTGCTTAACTATTTTGATCCAAAAAATCATTGATAAATTTGTCGTATTAAAAACACAACTTAGTGCAGTTATTTCTTAAGTTAAGGTAAATATTTGTACAGAATTTCAACTCAATTGAATCATAATTGAATTATTTTTTTATTTTTTTTACAATTTAAAAAAATGTACAAAAGTCATTTGACAAAAATTACTGCTTATAATAAAATGAAACTTGGTACATATGTTAGTCTTATACACAGCCACCTGCGTGCCAATCCTCAATACGATCGCATCATTGTTCCGCGTTTTATGATTTTTCGAAATTTTTGCTAAGACATTATTCCGAGTTAATAATGTCATAAAAGAACTATTTTCCGAATAGCACAAGTACAGCGATAGACTGATTTTTGTACAAAGTTTCAACTTTCTAGCATAAGTACACTAGGAACTACGATGATAGCAAACACACACACACATACAGACTGACAACTTTGTGAAAACCACAGAGGCCTTAAAAACACTTCCCGGTTTCAATTTTTTTGCAATCACAACACTTTTTCCATATACCTACGGTACAAATGAGTAATAAATAAATATTTATTTGTTAACATTCTGGTTTATCCGACAAGAAGGTGTTGAAATAAGAGAGCTTCGTAAGAGACATATGTAATGGTGAATTTATGGGGTGCTGGAATTTTACTGTCAAGATTTTTCTTCATCTTTAGGAAGCACCCAACAAATATAAAGGGAAGATGGTTTCTTGATACTGTGATCCCGCATCTGTTTGATTCTGTGATTCCACCTGTTTGATACTGTGATTCACCTGTTTGATTGTGATTCCACCTGTTTGATACTGTGATTCCACCTGTTTGATACTGTGATTCCACCTGTTTGATACTGTGATTCCACCTGTATGATACTGTGATTCCACCTGTTTGACTGACTGAATACAATAACTAGGTTGTTTTATTTGCAAGTCTTATGAAATTATTAAAATTTTATAAGCTATAATACTTTTATACAAATTATTTTAGTAATATTATAAAAAAATTGGGTACGGGGTACCTCGGAACTAATCCTCACTATATAGTTCGGGCTACGCTTGCTTTACGCTAATCCTCTCTACTTCGGATTGGCTACGCTAATCCTCTCTACTTCGGATTGGCTACGCTAATCCTCTCTACTTCGGATTGGCTACGCTACGCTATTGGCTACGCTCTCTCTACTTCGATTGGCTACGCGGATTGGCTACGCTAATCCTATCTACTTCGGATTGGCTACGCTAATCCTCTCTACTTCGAATTGGCTACGCTAATTCTCTCTACTTCGGATTGGCTACGCTAATCCTCTCTACTTCGGACTCGCTTCGCTCGTCCTCAGAACATACAAGTCGCCAAATTCATACTACAGCAAGTCTTCGGACTCGCTTCATCCTCAGATGGTAAATACATTAGTTTTAATCCCAGCCGTGCACTGACCTCCCTCGATGCTGCCTAACTTTTATGATCCAACAAAAACCAAAGATATACCTGAAGTATTGAAACGAAACTAAGTATACATATTTATTACGTAAATAAATACACTTTTACAAAATGTGAGCTCAATAGGCTTATTTTTAGAATTTTTACATATTTATAAAGTCATTGGATATAAATTTAATATTGCTGATAATGAAAGAAATTTTCAGTATTTCAGATTCTCTTCCTTTGCTAGTTATCAGAAAAAAATCCATTTTTCCCAACGTTCAACTATCCAGACACTGACCCTACTAGATGCTGCTTAACATTATTGATCTGAAAAAAAAACGTAGACATACTTGCCGGCCGTATTGACATAAACTTAGGGTACTTATTTATTACATGAAGGGATACTCTTGAACCAAATTTTATTTTTATTGGATTGTTTTTCAATTTTTATAAACGTAAACATAACATTTAATACTAGCGACTTTATGGTGTTTCAAGTCTCTTAATCTAGTAAGATAGGCTATGTCCCCTCTAGTTTATATCTTTATGCTATATCCTATATATTTACTTTTCCTATATAGACACGGTATATAGGAAGTTATGTAGAGTTAACACGGACCTTAGTCATGTAGAGTAAAGGAGGCTTACTGATTGAGCAAGAATCGAAATACCATTGAAATTCCTTCAATCTAAAAGATTTAATTTATCTAAATGTCGCTTTTTAGAACATCGCCCATTCAGTAATAAAGCGCGAAGTAACCAAACATCCTAAGAACTATTTGGGACGAACCACATTAAAAACAAACAAACATCTCAATAAAACACCAATAAACTTTAGACGACAGTCGAGACAATGGGAAACGCGTATAATATGAAATATTAGTCCGGCCCGGTAGGACCAATAAAGTAGTTTTCGGACTGGACCATTAATGTCATTCCAACGACTTCATTCTACCTGGACACAAGGACAAATAGGGCTTAGTTGGAAATTCTACACCCTGAAGATGACACGCGGCATAAATCAGTCTGTTTGAGGACCACCCTAATTAATACTTAGTTAACTCGAGGTTCGCCAGAGGCGCCTGATTCTTATCTCTACCTCCATCGACACGAATACCTTTTTTTTTAAAAAAAAAGTTTTCAATCGTAAAACCAGAGGTAGCAGAACAGAAGTTCTTGTCAACAGTGCTTCTAAATAATCTCTCCCCTTCTTTTTATAAACATTAAAAACCTATAATCGAATTTTCACAGTGAAGAAGTTGACAAAAAAACCAACAAAATGACTTTTTAAAGTTAAAAAAAGAACCTTCGCTCGGTATTTCAACACATTTTTAACCCTGAATATTAAATAAAATAGTTAATGATCGATTTTTCTTTTGGAATTTAGACATTTCAATTTCCTGAATATATCTTTGAAGACCCCCTGTAGACAGTGATGGAATCTTGATAAGGAATGATGAAATGGCGCTGCTCTCATACCAACTGATATAGAGATATCTGTTAGACTAGAGGAGTCATAGCCTATCTCAAAACATTAAAAGGCCTGAAACATCATTTTGGGGCTCTCAGGGGCTCTGCGTAACCTCATTGAATCCTCCTTCAAGAGTGAGTTAAGGTAATAATAAATCAATTGATTTCGGCTCCCCGCACATTAATTTTGTATTTTCAATACAATTCCAAGAAGTTGAATTGTATTTTCAATACAATTCCAAGATGTTGAATTGTATTTTTAATACAATTCCAAGAAGTTGAATTGTATTTTCAATACAATTCCAAGAAGTTGAATTGTATGTTCAACCTCAAGAAGGTTGAGGAACAAAATCGCGACAAACACAAGAAGGTTAAGGAACAAAATCGCGACAAACACAAGAAGGTTGAGGAAAAAATCGCGACAAACACAAGAAGGTTAAGGAACAAAATCGTGACAAACACAAAAAGGTTGAGGAACAAAATCGAGACAAACACAAGAAGGTTGAGGAACAAAATTGCGGCAAACACAAGAAGGTTGAGAAACAAATTAGCGACAAACACAAGAAGGTTGAGGAACAAATTCGAGACAAACACAAGAAGGTTGAGGAAAAAATCGCGACAAACACAAGAAGGTTGAGGAACAAAATGACGACAAACACAATAAGGTTTAGGAACAAATTCCACTTATCCTGGTTGCATAACCGGCGTTAGGCGCCTTTTTATCTATAACCATGAAAGGTAAGTTTGCTCCTATTCTCCCTCCTCCAACTTTCATGGGGTCAGAAAGTTCCTTCATGCGTCGTCCCCTTTTTTCAGGTTCCTTGGTGGTCAAACCCGATATCATTAATATGACCTTAACTTGGACATAAAAGTCGATTCAAGGAAAGAAACAAATTTAGACGATAAAATTGATATTGTGACTCATAAAAACGAATCGATAAAATGTTTGAAGATTGGATGGCTCACCAATATTTATCATATACACATATGTATGATTAATATCTATTAAATCATTATAATTAAACCATTTCATCAACAGTTTGATTAGTTCTAAATTCTAAAGTACCTACTCCTTTTAATAAGCAGCGTTAAACGCTAATTGAATCACCCGTATTACTAATACTGAGTTATCGTAATGAATGCTGACTTCCTGTAAATCTCATATTGTGATTAAACTTCGGCATCATACTCATTCCTACGTCAAGTCGTCCAATCGTAAAAATATTTACCAATCGTAGATAGTAAAAAATGTCTCTATTTTGTGACTCAACCTAACAAAGGATCTACGTCAGATGTAGCAATAAAACAGATAGAATATTTAAGTTTGTGTTGTGTTAATGAAATGGTGTTGTCATTAAGTGTGTTTCGTCTATCTTTTTTTTATTTATTTATTTTTTAATCATTTGTACTCTTAATATAATTTGCTTTCTATTAAAACCTAAGATTTTGATCTTTCTAAATTTTTAATTGTCTGTTGTTAACTTTAATACTCCTTTTATTTTATTATATTTTTCTTGTATAAAAAGTATATACTTTTTTTATAAAATTTATAAAAATATTTATATTTTTCTTTTCTTGATAGTTTTAGTTTTCTCTCTCTTTCATCAATTATTTATTTTTTTAAATTTTTCAAAGTTTTATTAACTTTTAAGTTTTTTCTTCGTTATTTTTTTTATTCTACTATTTTTACTTTTTCTCATTTATACCGTAGGTATATTGGAAAAGTAATGTGTTGGCAAAAAATCTAAAACCGGGATGACACCGAAATTATCCGTTTCTGGTGTTTATATGACCTACCGAGTAGTTTTCACAAATTTGTCTGTCTGCATGCGTGTGTCTGTGTGATGATAACGTCCGTTATCATCGTAGCTCCTAGTGTATTTATGATAGAGACTTTAAAAGTTTGTAGAAAAATCAATCTACCGCTGTAGTTGTGCTATTTAAAAAATAATTATTTATGACGTCATTAATCCGCAATAACTACACAGTAAAAATTTCGAAAAAATCGTATAACGTGAAAAAAATCGGATCGGATTGACATCTGGCACTCATGTAGTCATGTATAAGACTAAAATATGTGCCAAGTTTCATCTCATTATCAGCATAAGTACAAAGTACAATTTTTATCAAATGAATTGTGTGCGTTTTTTAAAAAGTTGTAAAAAATCGGAAACAATCCAATTGTGTTAAAATTTGGCACAAGAATATACCTTTACGAAATAAATAAGTACACTAAGTTTTGTTTCAATACAACTATATCCACGATTTTTGTTGGATCCTAAAAGTTAATAAGCATTAAGCGTGGTCAGTGCTTTATGGGTAACTGCTGAGAATTAAACGGATGCATTTACTATCTGAGGACAAGCGAAGTGAGTCCGAAGAGGTGAGTCAGCATACATTAGAAGAACTGTATATTCTAAGAACGAGTGAAGTGAGTCCGAAGCAGGGAGGGTGAACGTAAAGAATACGATGTAATGAGGAAAAGATCCGAGGTACCCCGTTCCCAATTTGTTGTTGTTGGTTCAGTTCTATTTCTTCAGTGTTCGTTACTGGAATATTTATCGACTCCTAAAGGATTTGATATTTTTTTTAAATTCCTCTAGTTTTAATTTTAAAATAAAAATGCTCTTGGGAGTACAATGCAGTCTTATTGCTACTTATAAATTAAATGTACTACATAACTATGATTGTTTTAAAGCAATTTATGTTTGAAAGATAATTACATTCTTATATAAAAATTTTTATTGGCTAGGACAATATATTTTCCTATATAGTTTGTAGTATTTTAGAGTAAATTTCAAGTTAGTCGTAGTAAATTGTAGTTTACAACTTCAACCATAGTAAAACTGTTGTAACCCAATTCTCAAGATATAGATTTTAGTCTGAAATTACTATTTCAGACATTATGTGAGTTATTGCATTGAGAAGTTATTGGTTTAGTGACAGACCCCCGTCTGAGCTACAGCTAACCATGAACTATACCAATACTTGGAATTACTGTCCTACCCCAGTCTATATATAGTGACCACACTGTTAAAAGATACAGTTCAAATGTATGTGCTAATAAAACAATATAGATATTTCAATTTTGCTTTATTATCTTTAAAAATTCGGGTACGGAGTACATCGGAAATCTTCCTCATCATATCTTCACAACTTCGGATTTTCTTCGCACGTCACTAGACAGTAAAAACATTCCTTTTAGCGAATTTTTCCTTTCGGAAAAATTCGATAATAGGATAGACTTCATGGTAGGAGTCCAACGACGGAGTGAGGCCAAAACCCGTTTTGTCGGATTTTGTATTTTTAACGGATAAATATATTTTAATCAAACTTGGTACAAATATCAACTTCGATACGACCACTTTAAGTGACAAAATTTAGAAAAAAATCTAAGTAAAAACAAGGGCCCGGGTTCACATCTTGGTATGGGAGAAAAATTATATATAGATATATATATATAGTCCGCTATATGACTCTGCCTAAAAAGTCAGACTAGGATCTAGGATTCTCCTTTTTTTAACTCTCCGGCACTGATGATGATCGTGAGGTCGAAAGCCGGCTCTGGTTTTAATAAAGGTTTTGTGGAGAGATTTTGGTGTTGTTATTTGTTTTATATATATATTATATATATATATATATATATATATATATATATATATATATATATATATATATATATATATATGTGTGTGTGTGTGTGTGTGTGTGTGTGTGTGGTGTGTGTGTGTGTGTGTGTTATAGACCCGAGTAACCTATTTAGACAGTAAGGAGGTTACTGTGTGTATAAGGCCTATATATTTGCTCCTTAGTAAGACTCTTAAACCGCGACCTATTGTAAAAATTGTGCCATAATGGACACAAATCCTTTCAGAATGGCCGAGTTTTTCTAAACATTTTTAATCATATTTTCTTTTATCATTGTTGGAAACATAAAGCAAAATAATCGTATTAGTAAAAGTAAAAAATAAGTTTCGTCCAGTTTTATTCATTAAGCCCGTACCTATTGTATTTCTAAATCCTATAACTAAAACGAATATAAAGGGTTGATTTCTGGAATTTTCTTTATTTTTGAAGTTAATCAGCTTAGCACACGTCTGGGCTAGTGATAGGGGAAAAAGGCAAAAAGTATACTTAATATGACACGGAGTCAGAATGTCAATTCTAAAGACAAAATTTTTGGATGGTTCTTGATAATGAAAAACAGTGCTGGCTTAGCCTAAAATTTATTATAATAAAGTGTATGTATCAACCTTATGGGTTTAAGAGAACAAAAGTTTTATGTTTGAAGTAGAGAACTTGTTATTTCTAGTTTAAATTTAGAACTAAATTTAATAAATTATTAATAATTTAATAAATTATTAATAATTTCATAAATTATTAATAATTTAATAAATTAATAATAAATTTTCTACTTTAAATTTAGTTCCTTACGACATTGAAAGAGGACAAATCATTCATTACTTTGCCCTCATTGTAAGGTATTTATAGTCACTAATGCTGCTAAATTAAAAAAAAATTGTAACCCTGATTTTTTTAATATGAAAATATAATAATTTTAAAAAGCATATAAAAGAATACTTAATAAAAAAAAACCTCTGTAAATAAAGAATTTATAACTATTAAATAATATCATTAAATTAAATTGATTGATAAATGATAATAATAATAAATATTATAAATTATATAATATAATTTTAAAATATAATTACAAACCAAATTAATGTTAGAAATGTAAATAAATAAACAATAAAATATAAATTATAGGTAAACATTATAATTATAAAAATGTAATATTAAGTCAACGCCTGTTCAGCTCAGGCCTAGGGGCCATCATGAACAGGCTAATCTTTAAATAATTTACTTTGTAATTTTAACTAATTTATTTAATTAAGATAATTGAAAAAAAAAATAAATGCTTTGTGTTCTTAAGCCAAAAATAAGGCATTTTTACTTCCAATTTACACTTTAAGCCCTCATTCCCCCCAAGATAGCGGTCTTAGACAAAAATATTCAAGGGGTAAATTATGTCTTGTATTTATCTCTAGAACCCAATTCTAATAAAATTTTACTTTTTTCCCGTCAAACTGAAACAATCAGTTTAGCGGACACAGTTTATCGGCAACACTCGAGCTCTCAACTAATAAAGTTATATCACGACGAGCCCTCTGAAAAGGGCTCGTCGTGCTTATTGAGATTAGAAGTTAATCACTGATATAACTTTATTAGTTGAGAGCTCGAGTGTTGCCCCGCCTGCTGATGATGGCGTTATGCCGAAACCGGTCCAGGGATATTCATATCCAACAGCAAGTATCGACGGTAGCTGATTCTTCAACTTGCAGTAAATGCAACCCTTTGAATATTTTTTACACGCAAGTTAAAAATCTCCCATTGGTGCAGGTGAAGCAATTCATGGAGTTTTTACTTGATCAAATGTTTCGGAAGTTAGAGAAGAAAATATAAAGAAAAGCTCAGTATGATAATGAGGTATGAAGAGTTGCATAACAAGGCTCTAATAGGATCATCATAACTCCCAGCACGACAGACCTTAGTAGTAATGCCTTTAACAAAACCACCACGTATAGACACTCCTAGAGTCAACATCGTCTAAAAGGTGTCATTTTTCGGTAATGACTGACACATTTTGTGAATGTCAAGTATTTCACAGCTTAAAATAGGGCAAAATATGAAGAAATGGAAAATATGAAGGGACTAATTTTTTATCAGAAAAGCACCAGGTAAATCCAGTAATCTGGATTATATCCTCTAAAAAAGGACTGACATAACGTAATTTTTAGCGAATTTTTATTAAAAAAACATGTTTATGAGTTTGCCATTTGATATTATCGAATATTGCACAACATGTAGTAATTTTATTCGCTCCCATTATATTGACCCTCATGAGGTTGTTCAAATGACGAAAGAGCAGAAGGGAGTAGAGCGATCGAGTTCGCTTGGGCTCCTGGATTTATATAATTTATTTTTTAAAAGTGTTTGTAGAAAACATACAAAAAGTTTTAACATATTTAACGCTAAAAGTTTCTTTAATAGAAAGACGAAGAGAGACTTCCATTATAAATGCGCGTGTATGTGTGTTAATATATTTATATTATATATATATATATATATATATATATATATATATATATATATATATATTATATATATATATATATATATATATATATATATAATATATATATATATGTGTGTTGTGTGTGTGTGTGTGTGTGTGTTTGGGCATATTTTACTAATTTTACTATCTTATAACCTTTACCAAAAGTTTTAAAAAATGGCATTCTGATCATTTGAGGTGAAATTACCAATTTACCTCTTTGGAGGGCAAAATATATTAAGTAAATTTCATTAGGATATCGGTCAGTATCGTATTTTTTTAATTGATATTTTTAATCATGAATAAAAATAATTTTTGTATTTTCCTTTTTTTATGTTTCCTAATTTATAACGTAGGCATATAGGAAAATTATTGTGTCGGCAAAAATATCTGGAACTGTGACGTCACAAAAATTATCCGTTTCAGGTGATTTTAAAACCTCGTGAGTGGATTCACAAAATCACTCTTTTAGCATCGTAGCTCCAAACTTATTATGCTACACAGTTCAAAGTAGGTAGGAAAATCAATCTTTAAGAATAATTAAGCTATCCAGAAAATAATATTTATACCGCGTCACTAACCGAAAATAATGAGTCATCAAAAAATAATAGTAGTCATCAAAAGAGTGAATTTTTTATTTTTTTTTTAAAACGTAATACTAGAAAAATAATTCAATTAAGATGAAATATGGTACGAGTGAAAGTTCAGAGGTACCCAGTACTCGATTTTTGTAAATGTTTGCACGGATTACAAGGTTTTATAGGGTCTAAATAAAAATGTAACACAACAAGACCTTAAGTCTGATTTCTGCACCAAGTTTCATCTGTCTAGCGTTAATACAGTGAGAGTTATGCGTGACAAAGACACATAGAGATAGACAGACAGCGTCATGTCTTCTCACTCAGGTACTGTCAGGACACGGTAGGTTTGGACAGTATTTACATCGTTTTGGACGTCGAGACTCGCCTAATTGTTTCTGTTCAGCTGGCGTACCACAGGACCTAAGACACTTAATGTATGACTGCGAGATATTAGAAGAAGAAAGGCACATCCTGCAAATGGAAGTTGAAGCAGCAAACATGACTTGGCCACCTCCAGTCAACCAACTTATATCTTCAAGTATCTACTTCCACTTCCTCAACTACCTGAAAAAAATGGAAACAAAAATTATGAAAAGAATTTAAACAATAAATGTATAATATCATTAAAATGTATTATTTATAATTTGTATTTTTTTTGTGTATAATTTGTATTTTTTTAAAATTGTATTTTTCTAATTTTTATTTTCTTTGTGTACAATTTGTATTTTGTGTGTACAATTGGGTTTGAATTTTTCATTATGTGCAATTGTGTGGTAATTTTTTGTGTGTATAAGTTTTTTTTTCATTTTATTATGTCTATACTTGTATTTTTTGTATATTTGTAATTTTTATATTTAAATTGTAAACAAGAACATTTTTCCTTATATTAATATATAAACACCCTAATATTATCCTAATAATATCCTCATATTAATATATAAACACCCTAATACATCATGCCCTTCTATCTATCTGAAATAACTACTCATGAATAATATATATCAGTACAGAATTACTTCCTTAAAACTCCTTAAAGTCAAGCAGAATTTCCTTACTTACCTATAGAGTAATAAGAATGTACCTAACCTATAGTTGTAATGTAAGTACAAGTAAAGATTACAACTTGCAGATGCATAAGGATAAGTAAGTATAAAATTATGGAAAAATGCTGCTGAATAAACAGTTGAATAAACAGTCTAGTTGAATAAACAGCACTTGCCAGAATAAAATAGATGAAATTAAAAGAAAACTGAAAAGTGCAATATTGTATATATGTTAAAATTATATTTATTAAGTTAATGTAAGACTTACCTTATTCTTTGATCGTAAGTTTGTATTACCATTAAACTAAGCGTGCAATAATTTTTGGAGCACGCTACCAAAAAAAAAAAAACAGCGTCATGAAAACCATGACGTTTAATCATCAAACATCATGACTTTACGGTTGATGATGTAAAGTCATGACGATTTTGACTGAATGATGACGTAAAGTCGTAACCGGTCAGTTATATTTTTTATACTATTGTGGTTGACATTATTCAATTTGGTTTTAATTCTAGTGTGTTTTTTAACACCATGGTGAGCCCATACCACAAAATCTCCGTCAAAACAACTGACGAAAACCACTCAGAACGTCATAAAAATTCCTGAAATGGATAATTATAAAGAACTCTCTGTTTACGATTTTATAATAAACACAATACTTTTCCAATATACTTACGTTACTATGTGAGGAAAAGTAAATTAATTTCCAAAAGAAAATCTTCAATTCAATAAAGAGGGGCGCTCCTCTAAAAGTAATAAATCTAAATTTGATAGTTTTATATGACATATATTTGTCACTATTATTGCAGCCCAAGTGTTAAGTAGTCTATCATTATCCAACCCAAAACCATCAATTTACCATCTATAATTATTTTCTCCCAGAGATTCGGAGTTAATTATATACAGGGATCTTATAAGTAGGACTAACTAATCAAATATACAAGAATAATTATCCACGGTTCTGTGATTCACAAATATCTCTCTTTACATTTGGAATTGATTTATAATTAAGATTATAAAAGAACCTTTGTTAGTTAAATGATTTTAATTTGTTTTTTACTTTCTTTCTTAGTTTTTTGAAAGACATTTTTATTTTTTTTTTTTATCTGGTACTGTAGGTATATAGGAAAAGTATTGTGTTGAACTGTTCATCCTAAAAGTTCGAAAGCCTGGGCACTTTTTTACATTATTATTCTGAGGTAGCGAACCCGAAGTTATAACACTCCACCTGTTATAACACTATAACTGGACCAGTTAGTCCAGGAATCGGACCTGAAAAAACAAGAGCGTTAGCATGTGCGCCTGCCACTCAGACAGTCCGGGATCAAAGGTTCTTTTATAATCTTAATTATGAAAGAAATCAAGTACTCGTAAAAGATCCCTGACCCTAAATGAACCTGGGTTGAGGCAAAATTTAGGACCCTCAATAGTAGTTTGTATTATATATATATATATATATATATATATATATATGTTTATACCTTATGGTTTCGAGTGCAGAAAGGCCTGGTCTGGCAATAGGGCACGTGTTGTTTCTAGTTGAAGTTAGATAACTTAAAGTAAAAAGTCGCTTTTCTGTGAATAAGACGTAAAATCAGTCAATCAGAGAAGGAATTCATTCCACCACATACCTGACCTTCTTATCATTGACATTTCTAGTTTGTATAATCCTTCGTTAAAGTACCTTCAAAATTTCATAAGTAAACATTCAAGTTCATTTAGGAAGTCACACAGAGAAATAAGGACATTTTTTCTATTTAATTCACGGTAACAAAGAACTTCGTTCTTGAATTCATTTATTGGACTTCAGTATAGGTAACTTAAAACTAACCGGTTGTCATTGTTTTGCCTTATGTCAATATGAATGTATTAACAGAGTAACCTCGTGTTGTACTATTTACTATTATCTACTTCTGTTAACGACAACATATCTGATCCGTAGGGCCCTTGTTTACTGCTGGTTCAGGACAAATAGATCACTTGTGTTTCAGAATTAATTTTCTTGCGCAATAGATGTAGTTTTCGACTTAAATGAGAAGAAATTTCGGCTGAACTTCGGTATACGGTGCACCCTGTTATCAATACTATATATCGATATATTTTTAGTTACGCGACAAGTAAACGAGAACTGAGCACTTAAAAGATAAGCAGCGTCGTTAAATTATTAATTATAATTAAAACATTAAAAAAAACCAAACAATAAATGAAAACATTAACAACAAAAATATAATAAAAAACCTGAAAATAACAAACACAAAAATACGCGTAACATAAAATTAGATGTGGTGTATCATCGATTATTCTTATGAAAACATAGTTAAAACATTATAAAAACATTTAAAAAAATATGAAAATAGTTATAAACCATTTTACAACAAATAAAAAAAACACAAACAAGAAAAAAACATTTAAAAAAATAATAAAATATGTTCATAAATGTAAAAGAAAAGGCATATATCGACTATTCCTACGTCACATCTCTAAACTAAAAATATATCGATATATAGTATTGATAACAGGGTGCACCCGTATACCGAAGATTTACCGAAATTTCAATAACGCCATTAATAATTCATATCTCAATTTTTGCTTTCTTTTATTTTAAGGAAAAAATCTGGTACGGGGTACTTCGGAACTTTTCCTCATCATATCAGATTTGCTACGCTCATCCTCCCCACTTCGCATATTCAATTCGTAGCTTGTACTAAGTTACGAATTGATGTACTATTTTCCCGAGTGATATTTGTTTTCTCCCTTCAAATATTAATTGTAATTTGTAATTTAACTACTTAAACATATTTTTTTTAATATAATTAAAGTAATCGTAATTACAAGTTATATTTAAGGCATAATAACACTGTCGTCCGTATGTTCTTCAAAATCTTAATAAAATCATGTGATTTACCTTAACTATAGTTTCTCTTTTTATTTAATTAAACTATTTTAACAATTATTTAACAGATTTTAATACAAAAATCATTAAATTAGCTCGTAGATATCAAAGTACGAAAATACGATAAAAAGTAAAACTCACCTAATGTTATCAGTGTTGCCAATAAAATTAAATAAAAAACCTAAATGGGTCAAGCTATTTTTTATAGGTTTGAGCCAAGTGTTAGCTGATCACTCAAGTCTGATTTTTTTTAGACAGGTTAGTATAAGAGTTTCCTTACTTGGTTTATATAATACTTTAGTACAAGTATATACCTTTACGTAATAAATACGTATACTGAGTTTCGTTTCAAGACGGCATGTATATCTATGGTTTTTGTTGGATCATAAAAGTTAAACAGCATGAAGCGTGGTCACTGCCTGGATGGGATACCGCAGGGAATAAAACTACTGTAATTACTAGCTAAGGACGAGTGTATAGAGTCCGAAGTAGGTATGATGAATGTGGTAAGGAAAAGTTCCAAGGTACTCCGTATCCGGTTTTCCCTTTGTTATATTAAATCATTATATTAGCTCCTCTTAAAAAGAAGCAAATTAGACTCAAAATTATTAAGACGTAAGAATTGATTAATAAATGAAATAAAGAATTATTTTATAACGGTGCAAACTATTTAATAATGACGTCCTGTGAGTTAAATTCTTTGCATAATGAAAGATGATATGTTATCTTTTATGTCCTTAATTGTTTAAGGTTATTCATCCTCTGAAAATTCGCATAAAGTCAATGTAATTCGTTAAAAAATATTGATGTAATATTTAAATAAATATAGCCGCCTCCGTGGCCGAGGTCGTTGAGGCGTTAGTCTTTACACTGACCTTTGACACCCACGGAGGTCTGGGGTTCGCATGCTATGTTACGCTCTGTTTATAGAAGATTATTGTTTAGATAAATTATCGCCAACTTTAGAATTTACTTTGAGCGTAACGGTTGCTACTACCACCCGAGGTGGTTCCCGCAGGGGTTATCCCTGATGAGCCGCAAGGCTCTAAACGGGCATTATTATTATCATTATTATTATTATTATTTAAATAAATATAAGAATCACTGTGAAAGATATGAGAGCATCAGTGAGTCCGACCTTTCAGGAAAACTACCTTCTTTCTTGGGTGATCCCAATCTCAATAAGCGCATTTTCCCTTTGAAAATTCGCTAAAAGTAATACAAAGTAATAAAAAAATTGGAAAAAGTTAGAGATCGAAAATAGAACCTTTTTAATAACTGGTCTTTTTATGTTATCAATAAAAAATAATTCTTATACTACAAACTTATCAGTTAAGTTTTGTGAAAAGTTTTTGTTATTTGAGAAAACTATTATTAGGTAGTTCACGTTGTTTACTTGGGGAAAGCTCCAGTTTTGGTTGTTTTTAACAACTAATATTGTTTTATAGAAATTAGTAAATTATAGATTATAGTATTTGGCTGTGAAATGAATTTCATGGGAGTGTATTTTTGGCGAGCGAAACGAGTCCCTTAAATAAGCTGAGGTAAATAAAAGTCATTCACAGATTGATGTGTCCTGCCATAAATTCTGTTTCAAACTTTGGACTTGAACAACTAATTACTGCTATTATGAGAAAAATGTATTTGTTATAGTTTAATAAATCCTTGTATTTTGCTTTTAAATTTCAACTGATTAACATGTAAAGTGGCTTTAAAGAAAATAGACACGCACTCGCTGCTCCATTTAAGGCAGGTAAGACAAATTCGGCAGTTTTTTAGTCACTTAAAAAGTTAGGAGTAAATCGTATGCTTGTCCACAGAACTATGAAACACTTTAATGAGAACCAGTCGATGTAAACAGCAATCTGGTCGTCCTCGCTCTGCAAGGATTCAAAATTGCTGTTTAGCCTAGCATTTAAAGAAATCCTCTTAGAAAGCGAATAATGATGGCTCGGGAGATGGGAATTTCCGCTAGATCTATGTCACAGCTAATTCAATCTGACTTAAAGGTGAGTGTCTATCGTAGAATGACGGGACATAAGCTTAATTCAACTTCAAAAAATAGGGTACTGAGATTAAAAGCTTTGATTTCCTCAGTACGTAATTGAAGAACAACTAAAGAAAAAATGAAAGTTACAATTAAAGAAAATTTTAATCGTGAAAATGATAGAATTTACGCTTGTAGTGCTCGAGAAGCTTAAGAAAAGATTAAAAGGATTGAATGAGATCAGCATCCCAGTTCAGTGATGGTTTGATGGGAAGTCAGCTATGATGGCAATACAAAACTTCATTTCTGTGAACAAGGTGTTAAAACTCGAGCAATTAAGTACCAGCAAGATGTTTTAGAGAGAGTTGTTAAACCATTGAATGACACCTTCCAGCAAGACACAACACCAGCACACTAGGCTCGATCAACTCTGCAGTGGCTAGATGAGAATCTCCCACGTTTCATAAAAGCAATAGAATGGCTGTCTGCAAGTGTAATTCCATTACACTTTATTGTGTTTGCAAAAAAAATCGTCACCGGAATTATCCGATTCAGGAGTTTTTAAGGCCTCCTGAGTGGTTTTCTCAAATTTGTTTGTCTTGTGTCTGTTATCATCGTAGCGCCCAGTCTATTTATGCTAGAGAGTTAAATTTTTGTACGAAAATCATTCTACCGCTGTAGTTGTGCTATTCGGAAAATAATTTGTTTATGACGTCATTATCCCGCAATAATGACGCTGCAAAAATTTTAAAAATCATGAAACACGGAAAAATGATGCGAACCGATTTTTTATTAAATGATTTGTATACGTTTTTTAAAAAATTGTAAAAAATCGGAAAGTAATCCAATTGAGTTGAAATTTGGTACAAGTGTAACCCTTGACGTAATATACTAAGTTAAGCAGGATCGAGCGTGGTCAGTGCCTGGATAAATAACCACTAGAAATAAAACGAATGTATTTACTATCCGATGTAATGAGGATAAGTTCCGAGTGAGTTATCCCTTACCCGATTTTTTAACTATTGCTTTAATAAATTTAAATAAATTAAATATTTAATGAACCAAAATTAACTCCATACATTCCTCACATTTTATATGTATAAAGTATGTATAAAATAGAGTAAAGCATTAAAGTATATACATATATATATATATATATATATATATATATATATATATATATATATATATATATATATATATATATACTTACTCTATTAGATACATTTAAAATTTGAGGAATGTATGGAGTTAATTTTATATATATACGTATATATACATTTATATATTTTGGTATCAAAAAGAATCATCCCTTTCCACTTCAGTCATCCTTACTTGAAGAAAATTCTAGAAAAGTAAGATTCGTCCTCGCTGTATCAAAGACATCGGTATATCTGCAGATAAAATTGTTGTTGTTTATGACTTCATTAACCCGCAATAATGACTCTGCAAAATTTTCGAAAAATCATAAAACACAGAAAAATGATGCGATCCGATATTTATCGAATAATTTATATACGTTTTTTAAACAATTGTCAAAAATCGGAAAATTGAGTTGAAATTTTATCAATTGAGATTATCAGTTGATAAAATTTGTTTACATCCTTTATCTGTAGACAAACCTTTATCACAAGATAAGTATTTTAAAAATGTACAATTGATTGAATTTATAACTGTTCTCATGTACTAGTATTCTATTTACCCACTTTTCAACTTATTAAAAATATAATGTAAATTTTAAAATTTATAATATGTAAACCACACATGGTTCATATAAACGGTACTTCCCTATACTCTGTATAACTTATGACAGATCAGTAGGCGCCTTTATTTGCCGGCAAAAATACCGAAGCATCATATGAACTTAATCTATGTCGTAAACATATCAAAAAGTACAATATCTATCACTTAATATTCACTAAATCAAAGATATTTCCATAGGAATACAAGTTTATACGGATACTTCTATGTTTCTGTAAATTCCCGTAATAAATATAGGAGAATGAATGTTTATGATATGAGACTAAAGATGTCCAAGTTTGACCTCTTGAGATATTTAGATCTTTATTTAGACGATGCGTAGGACTGACTGTCGCATTGGATTAAAGTTATAACTTAGAATAATATTTTGGACAAATAAATATGACTGTGTAAATCACATTCTTTCTTTACTTTTTATCATTTAAGTCGTATAGGAAAGTATAGCGTTTGCAATAAATGTCTGAAACCGAGATTTCACTAGCATAATCTCAGTGTAAATGTTTTATTTTTCTCGTCTTAGGTGTTTTTAAGACCTTCTGAGAGAATTTAACATGTCTGCATGTGAATTTTATAGAGATTAGTATGTCTATAATAGACATACTAAATGTTATCCTCGTAGCGCCCAATATATTTATGCTAGAGAGTTGAAACTTTGTACGAAAATCAGTCTACCACTGTAGTTGTGCTATTCGGAAAATATTTTTTTTTATGACATCATTAAACCGCTATAATGACTCAGTAAAAATTTCGAAAAATCCTAAAACGAGAAAAAATGATCGGATTAAGATTTGGCACGCACGTATAAGATTAACATATGTGCTAACTTTCATCTCTTTATCAGCATTAGTTATATTTTATTGAATGACTTGTGTACAATATTTTTCAAAAATTGTAAAATGGTCCAATTGAGTTGAAATTTGGTATAAGTTTATATTATTACATAATAACTAACTTTCGTTTCAATACGACAATATATCCATGATTTTTGTATTAGGCAGCATTAAGCGTGGTCAGTGCCGCTGAGAATGACGGATGCATTTACTATCTTAAGACGAGCGAAGCGAGCCCATGTTGCAGTACAATTTTGGTGAACTGTATCTCTGAGGACAAGTGAAGCGAGTCCGAAGCAGGGAGGATGAGCGTAACGAATCCGATGTAATGTGGAAAAGTTTCGAGATACCCTGTACCCGATTTTTTAGAATTATGTTAAATGAAACTAAACTAAGTTAAGAGCTATTTTAAAGTAACTAATGGTTTTATGATTTAATATAGATAGAATACGAGGCTTTGCGGTTAATTAGTGAAGCTGGAAGAGACCAACCAGCTCGAGTCAACCGCAGTACCTTCATAAACAGAATCAGGTTGACCACAAATCGAAACCACAAAAAGTTGAAACGCCCGAGAGTTATTATGGTTAGTTCCTTAAGTTAAGATATTTCAGACACGTGGTCTTGTTAACTGATAAAAAATACCTTACAGACAGACACATTTGTTTATACAAAATCTTAAATTAGAATCACACAGAACTTTTTCTCAACACATCGTGTTGGATATTAGTCCTGCATACTTATTTTATGCATTTTAAATTAATAATTCAAATTTAAGCGCCTTTCTTTAGATCTCTCAATAAATCTCCCTTTTCTATAAGTAGTTGCCAACACTGAAATTAAAAAAAATAACCTGTTGCTTGAAAAGATTTGTTACTTCTTAAACAATGGCGTCCTTAAAGTTTTCTCGGTGTACCTTTTGACTCCTTTTAAGTGATGAACATTATTTAAGTTTTCTTCTCCACTTAAGTGGCATCTAAGCCTTCTCTACTCATGTGAGTACACACTAGTTATATAAGCGAACTGAGCTCTAAAATCTTGAGTCATGAGCCACATGGGATTCCTCTTGTACGGAGCTTAATTTAAGCCACCCATATTTCTCCTCTTTAGTATTCTATATGTATTAGGTCAATCTTCCTTCAGGTGAGTTGTCAGCCAAGCTGGTAGACACTAACTCAATTCTTCACCATCTCGTCAGGAACACCGACTACTCCATCTTTTCTACGTGCTAAGGCAAACCTAAAAATTCTCTCTCTTAATTGTTTGAATTTTATTTCATATGTGCTGGGGCAAGACTCAACCCTAGAAATAATTATACCAGCTACTCTCTGTACTAAATAAAGTGCAAAAAACTAAAAAAAAAACAAGTTTCCTTTGAGTTTACATTATTTATCATTATTAATAAAGTTAATATTGATTATTATCTGTATTAGTTCTGGTTTTATTGATTGACATATATAACATAATGTAAACGAATCACGTTTTTTGACTAATACATTTGAAAATTCGCTTGCAATTTTCAATGCTACCTAAAAATAGGTTATCAGAGTCAGCAAAATATTATGTTCTGGGGCGCACAACTAGACCTTAGGTCTGATTTAGAGCCAAGTTTCATTTTTCTAGCATAAACACACCGTGATTTGACTCAGCGAAATAGTTTATCGTGATCTAAAAAATAAATCCTTTTGAACACTAGACCTAAAGTCTGATTTTTATGCCAAGTATAAAATGTGTAGCATGAATAAAAAGGGACTTTTGTGCGACAAAGACAGACAGGCACAATGATGAAAAGCACTCAGAACGGTTTCGGATTTTTAGGGTGAACACATTACTTTTCCTTTTACTTACGGTAGTAAGTGAGGAAAAGTAAAAACAATGCAGTAAAACAAAACTTGATCAAATATCTTTTAAAAATCGTCAACAAAACATCTAAAGTGGTGAAAATATATTCCTCTAAGGACATGACAAAGCTACAAAATAAAACCCTATTAAGAATAGAACTTTTAAAGTAGGGACTTTAGATAAATGTCGGTGGTCTCACAAAAATGTTTGAGAGCACTTAAAATAGTGAAATAGGTCTCTTAGTAGATAAGATAAATAGTTAATTTTACATTCAACAACCAGGAGGTTGGTAGCACTAGATCGTGATGACAGAAACACCTTTCAGAACTTATCTATTTCACCTGCCAGTGGAATTTTTAGATGTTTGTATATAAATGACTGTTTTTAAAGGGCACGAGAAAACAGCGTTTGTAATTAAAAACGATGGAAATGCAAAGAAGTGTTTTAATATCAGATTTTATCTACTTACGTCAGGAAAATTAGGTATTACTTAACTGTTTTTAAGCAGAAAAAATGTAATTTTACCAACATAGTTAACAAAATATTGAAAAACAATGCGGGGAATATTTCGATAACACTCTCAATAACTTATGAGTTATTGTACATATAAATATAACGGTAAATATTATATTTATGTAGAACAAAATTACTCAGAGGAGAAATTAATGAGTGAAGGTTATAATGATGCTGGTTATTGAATGCATTTCGGACAATCATTGTAAACAATGATTGGGGTTGATGATTGATGATGAGGTAACACAATTATTGTAAACAATGATTGTCTTACCTTGTTTGTAATAATAATTCCAATTAATATGACTCGAATATGAGAAATATGATATAATATTAGGTATAAAACATTTCATTTCCAACGGTAACCCATCCAGGCACTGACCACGCTAAATGCTGCTCATCTTTTATGGACCAACAAAAATCATGGATATGTTGGTTTAAAACGAAACTTGGTGAACCAATTTGTTACGTAATGATATAAACTTCTACCGAATTTCAACTAAATTTTTAAAAAACGTACACAAGTCATTTGATAAAAATTGAACTAATGCTGAGAATGAGATGAAACTTAGCACATATGCTAATCTTATACATGGCTTATACACGATTTTTCGAAATTTTCGTTCAGTCATTATTACAGGCTCATAACCTCATAAAAATAATTATTTTCCGGATAGCACTATTACATCTATAGAATGATTTTTTTACAAAGTTTCAACTCTTTAGCATAAATACACTGGGAGTTACAATGATAACAGACACAACTTTGTAAAAATTGCTCAGGAGGTCTTAAAAACACCTAAAACCGGATAATTCCGGTGACATCTCTATTTCGGATTTCTTTACAAACGCAATACTTTTTCTATAAATAAGGAAAAGAAAAATGTATGTAGACTATAGCAATCACATAGTGGACCTGTATAGTCCAAGAGCCAGGCAAAAAAAAAATGTGACTCATTTTGAACAACTCCAAACCAAATTTTTCTGAAAATATACCTTTAATTTTGAAAAAAAAACATAGTCTGCCAATTCAGAGTGGAGCCTTTCATATGAATGCGCTAGCTAAAAATATTAGAAAATCGCACTAATTCCCAGCTTTATTGTAATAAGTGGTTTCCTGCAGGGCGTATGCAAAACATGAAGATGATAAAATTTCCTATAAAAACGAGTGTTTTTTCATCAAAATCGGATAAATAAAACTCAAGTTATTACACTTGTCAAACGGCCAAAAAAATGCAAATAATGCCTAAGATGATAGAAATGTATAAGGTGATACAATCCGATGTAAACAAACCAAAAACAGTCGGAGGTTATAACCTGACTTTTTTATGAATGGCGTGACGTCATTGCAGGAATCGATATTGTTGACTTTACATTGAGAAGTATGAATAATTACCAATTGAGAACAGAATAAGCAAAAGATTTGGCTGAAGATTTCTCAAATTATTAACAAGCATAAGATTGATTAATTTACGTAGAAATAATTCATTTTTATTTAACATTTTAGTGAAATTAACACAATGTATAATTAATTTTTTTTACGTTACATTTGTTTTAGAAAATAATTTGTCAACTAACCATAAGTCTTAATAGCGTTGTGGATACGCATTTGCTTTTAATACAGGAGATTACGGGTTCGAGCCTCAGGTCTTTGGATTACTTCTTATAACACAATTAAAATTTTGTACCGTAATTTAAACTTTTCCTTATTTACACCGAATGTATTTAAAAGTATTTTTTACCTAGGTATATAGGAAAAGTATTGTGTCAGTGAATATCTGAAACCGAGATTTACTTCCTAAGTAGTTTGTCTGTATGTGTGATAGTGCTTTACCATCGTAGCTCTCAGAGCATTTATTATCTCTTAGCATCTCTCTAAGCATTTCAAACATGTCTTAATAAAAATTGACGTGTTAAATCTCGATGAATGTATTGTAAGGAATAACTTCTAAACATTTACTTTCAATTTTTTCGTTTTTAGAAGTAGTTCTCTAAATTGTCAGTATTATAATGTAAGTTGTCTATACTAATTCCTGCAATGACGTCACTGCCGGACTATAACCTAACATGTCAAAAAATTGCTTTCATTCATAAAAACCCTCCAATTGAATTACCGTATAAACTCTATCAGCTTGCATAAAGCCAATATTTTTCCAAAGAAATTCGCTGACTTTGCATAAATTAACCATTTTTAGAGTTTTTGAAAGAGTCATAACTTTAGCTGCAGTTATCTGATTTTGATTATTAAAAACTCGTTTTATAGAACATTTTATCACCTTTAAAAATGTTATTTTCATGTTTTTTTTTACAAGATCCACAGGGAACTACTTATTTCAAGAAAACTGAAATTTGTGCGATTTTATAAAATTTTAAGCATGCGCAATGATATGAAGGGCTCCACTCTAGATAGGCAGACTGTTTTTGCTCTATAATTAAAGGTATATTTTCAGAAATATTTGGTTTGAAGTAGTACAAAATAAGTCACATTTTTTCAGGTACGGCTCTTGGACTAGTATTTTGTAGCCTGTTTTCACTGGGTTTTACAGAATCTTTTCAAATAAGATTTGGTAGTTAGACGACCTTAAGGTCTATCAGATAGCACTGCTAAGTCTATTTAGACCAAAATGTCACTTTCATCCATTTTCCCCTGGACCCTCAAAAATGAATTATGAGTTCACCAATAATAGACTGATGATATTCTAATAATGTTTATTTAGAAAACAGAATCAATAACAGATTTTTGATAGCCATAAAAAATGTACTAAATTTTGATGGGGAATATCGCGAACCATGGATTTATAGTGACAAGAGCATGGTAGTTGCCTCTTTAATGTCATCTTAAGAATATATCTCTTAATAAATGCTTGAGAGATATATTTTAATTATAAAATATATAAAGCAATTTAATTAGCTGTTCTGGCACAACAAGGCTAAGGATGAATGATGCTACTTGGTCGAGGAAATAAGTGGTTCCCAGTTAGTTGTGTGCAAAACTTTTGAAAAAAGTGAGATTTTAGAAAAAATTGTCTGCAACAAGGACATTTTTTAAAGCTGATGAAATTTCCAATAAATTAAGTGTTAATTCATCAAAATTGGATAGCTACAACCAAAGTTACAGCATTAGCAACATGACTGAAAAAATGCACAAAATGTAGATATATTTCGTAAGAAATTCACTGACTACAAAAATTAACCATTTTTTTTAGTATTTTGCAAATGTTATAATTTTGGTTGTAGTCATTAAATTTTGATGAATGTACACTTATTTTTTTGGAAATTGTATCAGCTTTTAAAATGTCCTCTTCAGGGTGTGCAAACAACAGGACTAACAAGAAACCACTTTTTCCAAGAAACCTAAAATTTGTTCAATTTTCTGAACTGTGAGGCTTCGCAATCATATAAAAGGCTCCACTCTGGATTAGCTGACTATTTGTTTGTAAATACTTTAAGGTATATTTTCAATAGAATTTGGTTTAAAGGAGTACAATATGAGTCAAACCTTTCAGGTTCGGCTCTTGGTCTATAAGATACCAAATGAGCACTGCTTCCACAGAAATCTGCTGATTCCACAAGTTAATTTAGGTTTAAGAATTTATATAGAAAGGAGATGTGGAAGAATTTAAAAGACAGGAATTGCCGTCAATAAAAAGAAAAGGATTCATTCATCCAATCTATTAAACTATTTGTGAATAACATCTATGCAATCTGCGGAATGGTGGAATAAAAAAAACTATGCAATCCAATTCCAAGTGATGATATTTTTAGCTACAGACAAGGATTGCGAGAAAAACAAATAGGAATGGGTTGGCTCCATTAATATCATTTTTATACTTCAGAACTAAAAGATGGGGGGTAAATATTGACTAAAATTTAGCACTTAGCGTGGGCTGGCATACCCTCTTCATTCATAATAAAAATAGTTTAGTTTCAAAGAAAAGCGGTTTCCCCAGCGTGGGATTTTTTTGTTACGTTAGTTGCATTATATGCACCAAAACTGCTTATTCGCTTAGAGTTAGAAAAAAATTAAAAACAACAAATATAAAGAAAAATGTAGGACGAAACGACAAGATTCGCCTTCCTGAGTGGGAGGAGATTAAAAAAATCTATAGCCCTTAGTTATGGGTTAGGAGGGAACTGTCAATAATCCGAGGGAGATTGAAAAAGAGCAACAATAACTGAATGGGAAAATAGTAAAAGGTGGAGCATGGGGGAATCTCTATGGGGCTAGAATCGGCGGGGGCGGTGGAAACCCCCTGAAAAAAATGGGTGGGATGTTGTTTTTCAAAAACTCTTGTTTACCAGATCTAACTCCTCTAGGAATGGGACTCCTCACACACATAACCAAAACTTTTTTAATATTATATCATAGAGACACAGGTTTACAGAATGGTATCTCCCTCCTTAAAAAAAACTGGACCGAAACTTCTAAGTTAACTCGCCCACAAAAATGTTGATGGGGGGATATTTATCGAGGTATTTTTCTTTTAAAAAATTGCTTAAACTTCTTTTTTAAGTTTTTGAACTTTATCTTTTCAAAGTTTGAGCAATAATTTCAGACCGAGTCACAGAAGAAAACCTGTAAAAGTTTTAATATTTTTTTTTCACAAAACCAGTGTTATTTTTAGATATTTTCTTATTAGTTTGTTAGTTAAGGGGTGGTTTATTTCAGAAGAAAAAACTGATAAGATTATTATTGATAAAGTTTTCAGACACAGTATATTTTTAACAGGGGATGTTTTTTTAGAAATAACATTAATTTATTTTTTAAAAGTTAAAAATGAAAATAAAATTTTAAAGTTATGAATGAAGTTGGGATGAAAATGATTGGATTTTTTTATTTAATTTTCAAATAAAATAGATATAATAAAAGAAGATTGCATCATTTCATAAGTAAAAAATTCAAAATATAGAAAAGTTTAAAGCAAAGTTAGATCGAGTATGTAATACATTTTGTTTTAAATTTAATAAGTATTCATACCTCACAAATAAAACGAAATATGTCTCTTAAGTGGATTTAAAACGAAGAATGGCATGGAGAAAAACTCTTTCCCACTAAACTGTCCTGTCCTATTCAGTTCCTGTCCTGTTCAAATTCAGGCGAGGAAGTGCCCAAGCTTTACGGAAATCAAACATGCCAAAGAATTGCTCGTTTTCTTGCTCAATTTGACTTTTTGATTCAGCAATACTTGCTTACTTACTTGATTTATTGTTCATGTATTACAGTCTGATTCGTAACAATTCGATGGGTCAACAAAACCTAAGTAGACGAACCTTTGGATCAAAAGGAGCCATCCTCCATGTATACAACAGTATGACAGTATGAGTAAGATATTTACATCCTGACACATAGGAGAAACTTTTAGGAAATGTAACAAGAAAAATGCTGATACATCTCGCATAGTCCTGTCGGTATCATAATAACTCGGACGTAACGAAACAGAGTGGGACATGACATCATGTCGAGCCATCAACGTTACGAATAATAAAACAGTTTCCAAAAGCAGCATAGCATTTTTACTTATGTGTTTGTAAAATGGACTGTTTTACAGTTATATTGTGCCAACAATTCATGTTTAACAAATTTGGTATGATATTATATCATTACAAAATTACTATTTTTGTCTTTATTTATAGCTTAAGCTCATATTAGTTTATGCTAAACATTAAGCCATCGCTAATAAAAAGATGATTTTAATATATCTTTTTAAAAATCAAATATTATCTTTTTTCAAAGATTACCTTTGAAACACTTTACTAATTGTATGTGTGTTAGGCTGGACTAGTATCCCAATTTTTTAAAATATAGCATAGCGGATTTATTTAGAACTATTCGCGGGTTATGTTTTCTGTGAAGAAACTTTATGTTATTTGGATTATATAAAACAAAAATTAAAAAAGAAATACAGATTCAAATTCATGCATCTTCCTCGTAATTAGAATGTTGAAATAATAAGTTTTAAGCTTAATTAAAACAGAGTTAAACGATATCTAATAATTTCGACTGAAGTTTTAACTATAATAATATGTAAATAATATCAACAAACTGTTTTTTAGGTGAAGAGATCCAGCTATATAATATATATATATATATATATATATATATATATATATATAAATATATATTATATATATATATATATATATATATATATATATATATATATATATATATATATATATATATAACGGTTATATACTTGCATAGCTTCATCCTTCAAGAAATATGCAAAGCAGCTAATTCAAAAAGAAGAAGAAATATGCAAGCAGTTAATTAAAAAAGAAGAAGAAATATAAAAAGCAACTAATTCAAAAAGAAGAAGAAATATAAAAAGCAGCTAATTCAAAAAGAAGAAGAAATATGAAAAGCAGCTGATTCGAAAAGTCTAACTCAAAAAGAAGAAATAATAACTTAGTTATTAGATGATGAATAAAGAAATACATTGGTAAGATAAATTAATTTTATTCTTAATGAGATTTATAACAGTAAACCAAACACAACTTAATAAATTTCATATAATACTCTTAGATACAGTAATTTATAATTAAAAATATTTTTTTGTACTATCGGATTAGAGGCAAAAAAATTTAAAATGTTTTTCATATTGCACTTGAGGATATCTGAAACAGAAAATATAAAAAGTAATTTAGTTTATTTAGTACTTAAATAATATACACTTATTTAGTTTGAAATAGCACAGAAAAATATCAAAAATGAAGAGATAAAGAGGTATTAAAACAAAATCTGGTACGGTGTACCAAGGATCATTTCTTCGCCGTATCAGATTCGCTACGCTCATCCTCAACACATCGGATTCGCTTCGTTCGTCTTAAGAATATACAAATTTAGAGTACGTCTTCGAATTTGCTTTGTTCGCCTTCAGGCATTGAAACGATTAGTTTTATTTCTAGTGGTCACCCATCCAGGTACTGACCTCACTCGACGCTGCTTAAAACTTTTGATCCATAGATGTACCAGACGTTATGAGATAACACTAAGTATACATATTTATTATATAAAGGGATAAGTCGTGCCAAATTATAACTTAAATGGAACATTTTTCGATTAAAAAAAATGAACTAATGAACTTCAACTTGAAAAATAATAATAAATTGAAACTTATCATATTTGTTTTTCTCATATAATACTACAAGTAGTACATAAATCCTAAAATTTGTCCGCATTTTGTGAATTTTCGAAATTTCTGCTACACCATTAATGAAAGTTGAATATGCTATAAAAATATTTTGGACAGCACAACTAGACTCGAAAATTGACTTTTGTACTAAGTTTCAAGTCTGTAGTATAAACACGCTGGGAACTACGATGATAACAAACACACACACACATATAGAAAACAGACACACACACACATATAGAAAAGAGACACACACATACAGACAGACGTTTTAAAAAACCACTTAGGAGGTCTTAAAACACCTAAAACAGACAATCCAGGTGAATCCCAGTTTATATATGTTAGGACAAACACAATCCTTTCCCTAGATACATACTCTATAGACTCCAATCAATTCCGCCACTGAATTTGTAAAAAATTATAAACGTAGTCATGCTATCTTAAGAGTCGGTTTTGATTTATAAGAAAGAGTAATTGTGACGCCACAATAATACACACACAAATATTAGGAGTTAGAATCAATTAAAGAAAATAATCTGTCATACTAACCAATAATTTGAATGATGTATGAGTATTTAGAGAGTAATGAGATCATATATTTCCCATAAACAAGTCCAGGTTTACGAGGCCTTTGATGAACTCGGTAGGTCTAATGTCGGTTCGACAGAAGATGAAGACAACCCTGACGTTGAAGGTAAGGAAGTAAGGTTGACTTTAGGAGCAGGTCTGATTTGATTTCTTCTTTTGATAGAACAATCTGATTGTGGTCTGTTTTGAAAAGGAACAGGTGTGTTGAAACGACGAAGATTGCTTGTCCACGGCTCGCCACAGTTATAAACCCTTTGAGAAAAACCATATAGAGTTCCTCTGTTCGATTCTGATCGATCTTTTTTCTCAAAATGATCTCTTGACGCACATCTAGATAGACCAGGTTGATTTACGAGTGGATAATCCCCCCGAACCATACCACTATTCAAACCATTTCTAGTGAATGAGCCAGAAAGATCTCCTTTATGCAAGCTACCTTGGAAACCTCCTCTAAAACCACGCCTTTTCCCGAAACTTCGCCATACATCAGAAGAACTTTGGTGACTAGTAGGATAACTAGGTTGATCTTCCAGTGATGATCTTGTTCTCCATGATAAAGGTTTCGACTCTTGCTGTTCCACGTTTCCTACAGGAATATTTAAAAAAAAAGAAATTACAATACTTAGTTTAATAAATAGCATATTAATATATAATATTCTACTTAAAATACATATTTTTTGGAGCAACTATTTTTGGTAAACAAACAACCAATAAGCACCATGAACATAGTAATAGATGACATTTTTATACGTCATAATTGTATTTGAAATTGCAGAAGAATCTCCTGATCCCTTTCTATTCATGAAGGTACAAGGCACAACATAACTTGTGCGAGAGACACCTAGGAAATGTAACAAGCAAAATTTACATCTGGGCACTGTAATGTGGGACATAATAATATATTGAACTATCAATAATGACGAATGTCGAATGATGGAACAGTGCCCAGATCCCAGATGTAGCATTGGATTTTAGTTGTTACATTTTCTAGGTGTCACTTGCACAATTTATATTGTGCCAACTTCAAATTTATTTATGTTTTGCAAAAGTTGGTAATATCAAATGACGGTAACATCAGGAGCTATTAGCAATACCTAATAAATTAATGTTAGTAAAACAACGGATGTCCAAATGTAATGTAATTGGCAAAGCTACTTTACAATTACATCTGGTAGCAACCAAAATATACCTTTTTCTGACCCTTTAAGAGGTGATATTTACCATTACTTGAAGAATCTACTATACTACTGTAGGAATATCCAAATGCAAGCATCAATACCTTCTGGCAAAGTTTATTCATCAAAACCTCTCACTGTATAATTGCAGTGCAATTGTCTAACAGCAAAAAATAAGTAAGAATAAATTGCAAACATTGCCAGACCGACCTAAAATAACTTTAACTTATTAAACACAGTTGAGCGTAGTTTGCGATTTGATTATAATCTCTATTTTTAACAGTATCAGTAACTTCATAAAATCTACCAACCTGTTACTTTAGCGAACCAAAGATTCCAATAAGCAATAGATACAAGATGCCCTTAAGCGCAATTATGATAAACAAATTATGAGTAGAAAACAGTTGATTTCATTCACCATTTCTTCACACCTGAATCTTCATCTCCATTGTTAAATGATGCTAGAAGAGATAACAAAATACTCTGCAAACTTAAAAATCTTGAAATTTAGGTAAGCGCTCCTTCACATGAAATCCTACAATAAGGATCCTTGAGATCTTGATAATGGTATCCTATTTTCCTGTGAATCTGTACACCCGATCTTAGTTGTTCTTAGACGATCTTCATTTGGATTTAATAAGATAAAAATTCTTATACGCCAGCTGCCAGATAAAGATGTTTCCTGGTTCGATTATTACCTATTGACTTAAATGAAAAAATACTGAATTTAAATCAATATGTATTTGAAACGCATTTCAATATTTTTTTAATAAAAGGTAATTCCTAACAAAAAAAACCCTTAATCGAATTTTGTTTCTTTATTACTATTTGCACCCAAGTTACTAAATTTTTAGGAGGTATTAGAAAAAGCATTCTTCTTGTACTAATTACAATTTGAAGCAAAATTACTAAAAAAATAAATACGGTCAAGTTAAATATAAATAATAGTATTTAAATTCAAGAATTTTCTGCATTAATAAGATAATTTAATAATAATTTTTTGACTGATCAGCATTTGTACATTTCTTCTTTATGTCAACTCTTTAGCAATCACTAGATTGCTTTCTTTATAGAGAAAATCTTCTTTCCTTTAGAAAGATTCTTTATGAAAGAATTTTCCCTTATGGTAACACTTATTATGGTATCACTGCTATTACGCGCTGTCATATATGAATGAACAACGACAGGTATAAACAATTCAAGGAAGAATAAGGATTAAATGGTAGAGTGGAATTTAAAGTGGCACCATAGAATTAAATTTCTCTTCCTCGCTTATCTCAGCGTAAATCTCTTCAATGCTTACCCCTGTTAATTTAATCTCTTCGCTATTCAGCCACTTAAATCTTATATGTTTGTGTAAATTTCCACAAACAAATGATAGCCGTCATGATACCAAAAATCAAAAGATAAAATTATTTCGAATACAAACGGAGGCTTGTAAACTATTTTTACACATTTTTAGTTACAAATAGACGAGATTGCATTTTTTGCAATTATTTATTGTGATACGGTGCCTAATTATTCCGCTTCCTTCGAGTAATATGATTCAATAAAGGGTCATCATTTATAGTGCCATTATTTTAAACGATTTACACAAAATGATATGAGATATTACTTGTTGAACAATAAATTTAGTTAACAGCATCAGCACATAAGTAGTTTAGAATTTTTGCTTCATCCAAATCACGTGCAGAGATACATAAGGGGGAACACAAAGTAGAGCTGCAGTTGCTTATTGTATAGTAAATAATAAAGCCAATAGTATCAGTAGTAAAGTCGTCTGCAGTTCCGAATTTGATGTATAGTTAGAATAAGGTCAACGTAGGGCGAAGCTGCGGTTGGTTGTTCCATACAGCAAATAATATTATAAATAAAGTCGTATAGAGCTCCTCCATTAACCTAATTTTCTACATAGATATACATAGAGTGGAACATATATCTGCTGTTGCATGTTCCATAACGACTAATAAAACAAATTGAATCAGCACTAAAGTCGTCTACAGTTACTGCTGCTTCTTAATGTGATTCATAGGTACAATAAGGTTAAACATTAGGATGGAGCTGCGGTTAATTGTTCCATACTGCAAATAATATCATAGCTAAAGTCGTATAGAGCACCTCCATTATCCCAATATTCTGCATAGATATCCATAAAGTGGAACATATAGGACAGAATTGCTGCTGCTGCTTGTTCCATAACGCAAAATAGAGAACTACAGTATCAGCTAAATAATAACTTACAGTATAACTAAACTAATACTAATTATAGTATTGCAATATTTTTAGCACTAAAGTCCTATACTAAAAGTTTATTACAATTTACATTTAATAATAGATTTTAGTTTTAGTCAATTGAAGTGAAGGTAAATAAAAAAAGTTTTTTATATTTTTAAAAAAATCAGGCACGGTGTAACATAGGTTCTCACCATATCGGATTCGCTTTGCTAATCCTTACAACATTGTACTCGCTTCGCTCGTCCTATGACAGTAAAAACATCCGGTCACCCATTTAGGTACTGACCTCGCTCGATGCTGCTTAATATTAGTGATAAACTATAGATACAATAGTCGTAACGTAATATACCTTAGTTAAGGATATTAAAAACGCCTGGAATAGATAATTCATTTGAATTCCCGCATTCACACTTAAAATTGTTTAAGAGGTACCCCGGTACATCACTAAAGCGAACTCACTTTGCTCGCCAATTTCTAGGGTGAACACAATACGTTTTCGATATACCTACAATTACCTTCCCCCTCCCAAATACAACAAGATCATTTAACTCATCACAATTCACATCAATCAATTCAATAAAAACTAAAATCATGAACACAGAGTAAACATATAATAATAAAAAGAACAGTTGTAGTACAGCATAGAGATATTTTACTAGAGGGGACACACCCTACCTCAATACGTTCAGAAGCTTGAAACAGTTTTATGGGGCTCTGTGTAAACTCATAGAAACCTCTATTAAGAGTGAGTTAAGGTTATAATAAATCAATCATCATCTGCTTTTCACTTAAACTGTGTGTTTTTTATATTCCTAAACCTTCTATTATATAAATTACTGTAAGTTTGTACAGTTTTATTTAATTATACTAATAGTCACAGTTTTTCAGGTTATTTTCTCGATGTTTCAAAATTCAACCTATAGGGCTTCTCTAGTAATAATATCTCCATGTAATAGTGTGTAAAAAGTTATACCTGAATACAAGAAGTTTTCATGAAAGATTTGATCAAATCTAAGCGGATGACGGGTATATTTTCTTATTTTCCCATTAAGCAGAGGTAAATAATACATTGCTCTCTTCCACAGCCAAATTCAGGAGAGATCTCCAAAACTGCAGATGCCAAATTTCACCCGATGTCAATTTCTAAACTAGAAGTTTTCCAAGAGTGGTGCAGAAGACAAAAGTAAATCCTAAATAAATACGCAGCATTGATGACACATTATGTTCCAATACCTAACTCTTTAAAAAAAGCTCACATTGAACGCGACTTGATTGGTGAAAGTAAATCCTTTCAAAATTCGTCAGTTTTGAGCTTTTAATTTGTATATCATATTTTAAATAATTGTTGAAAATATACTTAAAATGAAGCACTCAGTCATGATAAAAACAATAAAAATGTTTAAACAAGCTCAATCAACCATTATAGTTCCATTGGGGCGTATTTGCAAACTCAGATAATTTAGACTCATACTGGATGGACTTAACATTCGAAAATAAATTTGTATTTTTACGAATATAAATACTGCTATATTATCTCCAAGTATTTACGATTATTAAAATTTATTGACCAAAAATTTAAAGGACTTTTTCGTATATTTTTATCATCTAAACATATTAACACCCTGAGTATATAATAATACTTGTTGCCTCTGTCCTTCCTCACATTTTTTATCACGTAATATGTTACAAACGATAATACTTTTATATAAGGGCTACATTATTCCTTGCTTAGAATCACTAAAACGATGATAACGTATCTAGGTTTGATTCCTATTCCTCTGCTTTCACACAATTCTTCTCTGGTCTCTAGATATAATGATCATGGTTTCAAATGCAAGATAAATCCAAGTCCTAGCATAGTATTAAGGTAATGATGAAAGAGTACCTAGTTTGAACATATGCTCATTCCTTTCCTCAGAGTTCTCGTCCAGTGTCTAGTTATAATGATAATGGTTGCAGATGTGTTAGATACAATTAAGTCCTATCGTAGAATCAAGATAATGATAAAAGAGTACCATGTTTTTTTTTATGCCCCACTCCTTCCTTACATTTTTTATCCAGTGTTTTTTTTTCAAACGATAATAGATACATATACAAGATACATTATTTCTTGCCTCCAGCTAGAAATAATGTATCTTTTATCGTTGTCGTGATTTTAACCTAGGACTTGATTGTATTTTTACATCTGAAACAATGATAATTATAATGAGAAACTAAAAGAAAAATCTATGAAAGAATTTATTTAACCATAATGATAAAAATGTACTCAGGTTTGATATCTGATCCTCTTCTTTTATAGAATTTACTTTCAGTTTCTCATTTTTATTAGCATTGTTTCAGATGTAAAAATAAAATCAAGTTCTAACTTAGACTCATGATAACGATGTAAGATAACACAGGTTAGATATCTGCCCCTCTTATTTTACAGAATTTCCTTCTAGTATCTAGTAACAATGATCATAGTTTTAGATGTCATATAGAATCATGTCCTAACTTAAAACCACGATAATTGTACTAAAGAAAGACACCTTTGATATCAGCTCTAATTTTTTCTCTGGATTCTCTTCCTGCGTCTAATTCTAATGATTATGGAAGCAGATCTAAGTAGCATTATTTCTTCTTAGAATCACCATAAAGATGAATGAGTATCTGTCTTTTTCTTTCCTCGCATTTTTCATCCTGTCTTATGTTTCAAAAGACGATGGTTGCAAATGTTGGTTTGATGTCTGATCCTTCTCTTTCACAGAAATCTTTAGTTATTATTTCCATAGTTTCGGACATAAGATAAATTATTCGTAGCTAAAAATGACTGTAATACAATTGTATTACAGTCGTACAATATTAAGGTTTGATTACCGCCCTCCGTTTTTCACTAAATTTTCTTCCAGTGTCTAATTATAGATCATGATTGAAGATTCAAATTGCACTTCTGTCTCAGAATCACGATAACGGAAAAGAAGTTTCCAAATTTGATTTCTGCCCTTTTCTTCCCTCACATGTTTTACCCAATATTATATTTCAAACGATAATGGTTGTAGATGTAAGATACCTTAGTCCTTTCTTAATATAATAATAAATTAAATTACACCTAGGTTGATATCTGCTTCTCTTCTCTCATAGAATTCTCTTCAAGTGTTAAGTTATAATGATCATGGTAGGAGATTTAGAACACTATGCATTTTTTGCTCAAAACCTCTACAGTGATGACTTGTTAATGGTATAACTTTCTGTTTAACCCACCACTTTACCTTTTATCAGTTAGAGTCTACAAATTAAAATGTATAAAATTGTACTTAATTTTATAGACCAAACAATATTTATAAAAACTTCAGTCCTCTATTTTTCACAGTCTGTTGATTTAATCATAATTTCTTTTTTATTGTACTATACACATTGTTCTTAAAAGCGATTACTGCATCATTTTTTCAATAGTTCGACGATTCGTTGGAACGCTTCTTTTAGCCTACCTAACATAATGACGATTGGTAGGATATTAGATTTTAGCACAATAAAGATTTTAACTAAAAAGGGAAGACCATAGTAAAACGATAAGGTAACCAATTTCGTTGGAAGGGTAGATTAAGAAAATTAGAAAGGTTAATCACAGTCAATATTGTTTAAAATAATAAGACTACCATTAAAATTCTAAGACAAGGCTACTTAGTTCGATTAATATTTGCATTATGCAAGGTACTATCAATGATGGTCTTAAAATGCGCATATGTTATCCTAAATTTTTATAGACGAGGAAGATATATAGTTAATTTAATTCCTTAGGTACTTATAAACAATGATATCAAAACGGTGCTTATAATTATTTCCACTTTAGTAAATTTCAACTCCAAAATAAAGGGCACAATGTAAATGTGTGTTTAAACTCGTCAACATATATCTATAATATATGTATAACTTTAGCTATGATGGAACTGACCTTTGCTATAGTTATTAAAGATACAAATCCATTGATGACAGATAGGATTCTAAAATATCTTAAAGTGAAATTTATTTCAAGCAATGATAAAATTCAAAGTCCATACTATGCAGAGATTTTCAAATAAAACTGGCTCTTGATAATAATTATCCAATGTCAAGGATAAGGCTGCAAATGTTTTTCAGAAAAAAGTTTTGTCTTGGAGAATGAGGCTTCTGTACATGGAGTGAAGCATCATCAGCGTAGGTTACTTCGAGTCCAGCAATGATAGTTTGGTCTATTAATCTAGTTGACACAACTAGATGGATTTCTGCTTTATTTATTATGAGCGATACTAAAACTCCAACGTCGATATTGAGGTGCCTACTAATAAGTAACTCAGCAATATAAGAGTGGTTAACGGCGTTAGGCCTCTAAAGTGACATTACTTATCAAACACCTTCGCTAGACTATTTCCTAGACTCTGCCAGAACAAATAACATAAACGCATTATACATAACACTTACAACAAAGTTCAACTAACTTTTATAACTGGCTGACACATAAACTTAATGGAAATCTTCATGAATTTGTTTCAAATAGTATAATAACGATCCAAGTAACCATCTTTCTTCATTATAACAAGTGTTGACAGCAATTAATGTACCATGAACAACAATTTTGTTGGTAAAAATTAGCTACAGGTGATTTTCACTTTAACTGTAATTATTCTTCGTCCAAATATACGTAAAATTTTCTTAATAAAAAACACATTCAATCCAAACTAAATTATATTATAATATAGATATACAAATAGAAAATATACGTCATGAAACTGTAATTGAAACATCAGGTACGGGGTACCTCGGTACTTTTCCTCACAATTTTAGACTCGTTTTGCTCGTCCTCAGCAAGTCATTATTACTCAAAGCATAAGGTAACAATACATTGGTCTCGAAACGCAAGACACCACAATAAAATTTTCATCCAAAGTCAAGAGTGTTGTGACTTCAGACTCGCTTCGCACGTCTTGCAATATCATGATTACCAAAAGGTTAATGTGATATTACTTCGGTTTCGCTACGCAAGACTTTAAAGTAGGGTGTCATAGCTTAAGGGTGATTAAAGCTTAGGAAGTAATACACCAGATAGGCATTTAATCAAATAATACTGGTAATACTTTTATATCATAATCAAGAATGCATTAAAAATTTATGACCATGTATAAGAATATTAGTAACATATTTTACCATTATATTGTGTGATTACATTTTTTATGGTAAAACCTCATTATTTTTACACAAGGTAAAATACTTAAATGGCGTCCAGTATCAGAATAAAATTTAGTGCATCGATTTACCACTTATGTATATTTGTCTCAAATTCCAATGTACATTTGTGTCAACAAATGTAGATTTGTTTCAAATTCAATGTACATTTGTGTCACATGTAAATTAGCTCGGTAAAATTTTCGATTTTCAATTATTTTTAAAGGGCTAATGTGGACAAATATCTACCGGGCACTACATCTAGACCTAAATACTAATTTTTGTACCAAGTTTCAACTCTTTAGTGCATGACACAGACAGCATTGTAAAAACTACTCAGAACGTCATTAAACTGTTCGAAACGGATAATTAAAAAAAACCTCAGTCATGGATTTTAAGTGTGAAGACAACACTTTTCCTTATACCTACGGTATCAAGCGAGGAAAAGCAAAAAATATAAATTATTCATAAATAAACCATAAGTAAAAATTTTAAACTGTATTATTATTGTTGCGTATTTTGTTTAGTATATTGATCACTTTTGGTATGTTGATTTGAGCCTGTATGTATAAAAGATATACCAAGTAAGGCGTTCATTACAATTAAAGGTTTCAGAAAACAATTTACTCCAAAAGCTTAGTATTCATCTAATAGTATACCCTTTAGTAGGATACACTTACAGTGTTACCCTAACAAAAAATATCCCTAACAGTATTAGCCTTGTTCTTTACATAAGTCACAATAAATAATAGAATTATATCAGATTTGTAATCAAATTGACGAAGTTAACACTACAAGTAAAAAATAAAACATGCTGTAATATTATATACCCTCGTTGATAATCAGTTAAAAGATTTCTAATACAGAGAAATTAAATAATAAATTTTAAATTAAATAAAAAAACATTACAACCTACAACTATAACTATTACTAACATGGCAATTATAAGTGCAGTATGACAACCTCCTTTTGATTTACCTAAAACAACAATGAAGTTAAATAGCCAATAAAAAATTATAACACATTTTTGACGTAGTTAAATAATTACTTACAAAATATTCATTAACAACTTACTACAACATACATACAAATTATTTTAAATTACATCTTGAAATTATGCGATAACTGTGAGATAATTATACAATATGATCAAACTTGATTTTTAAAAATTAATACAAACAGGTTGGACCAATAGCTTCATCCCTAACTAAATTCATTAACTATGCAAAAGATATTTTATCGGTATAAACCATATCTATCAGCATTAAGTACCTTCCAGCTTCTTCCAAGGTAAAACAAGAGGCTTTGGACATCTTGTTTATGTTTTTTTGGAATATACATTTCGAAACTCGCCCATATATTGGCAGTATGTCACTTAAAAATAATAGTAATATGACCACTAAAAGTAGGACAACAAAATGTGACCCACGGTATATTTTTGGTTGCTTCATATTCATGAGATTGCTTTAAGAATCTTTAAATTCCTAAAACCTCTTTTGTGGCTTATAATTTAATCATAAATAATTTCATGTCAGTTTTAATTTTGGATGTTTACAACTTTTTTTTTAAAAGAAACAAGCAGAGCCAGGAATGGATTTCTATATTCATTTCACTAAAAAATTTAGTGAAATATTTTATAGGCGGAAAAAAGGGTATTAGCCCAACCTGTAGAAAAATCTTGATTTGTATCTATGGATAAACAGTACCAATCCATATTAAATTTATATGACTTAAATTGTATTTATACTTAGGAAAAAAATTTGCCGTGGTGGGGGTCTACGTGCCGGGCGAATTTTTTAGCATTACTAGTTTACGCTTTCTACTTTACACAAAACAACGCCATCATTTCGAATAATTCTGTGTGACACTGCACCGAATTTTTCGCACTTATTAAAAGATGCGTTTATGCTAACTTTAATAGTATTAATAATTTAGAACATTTACTTTGTATACGAAAAAATATTTAACAAAGAGTAATCCTACAACTTAGGTTATAAAACATGAACTGGAAACTTAAGCAAGAGATATATTCCTGAGAAAGAAAGAACGTTTTCAAAGAAAATTCACCCGGCATGCGGACCGCCGCGCCAATTTTATATATATATATATATATATATATATATATATATATATATATATATATATATATATATATATTATATATATATATATATATATATATATATATATTCTGTGTGTGTGTGTGTGTTAAGTTCATTATATGCATGTACATATACATAATCATGTGTGTCTAAAAAATCCAAACTTCGGGAACGCTATGAGCCACTTCATTAGCGAGTAACCAATAAAGAAAAATTAATGATATTCATAAACAAAAAAAATATTACAGCACTAATATCTACGGGGTCCTCCTGCATGCCTGGGAGGAGAGGCACGAATTGGAGATCTAGAGCGACCACGTCCTAATCTTCTTCCTGCATCCATAGGATCATCTCGAGCAAAAACGCCATAAGGGTCTCCTCCAGAGGGAGGCCCACCAAAACGATCATCTCTAGGAGGAGGTCCGGTAAAACGATGATCATCCCGAGATGGGGGACCACTAAAACGCTCGTTTCTAAAAGGAGGACCACCAAAGCGGTCGTCTCTAGACGGTGGGCCACCAAAACGGTCATCTCTAGAAGGAGGCCCGCTAAAACGGTTATCCTTATAAGATGGGCCAGGTCCACCGTAGCGATCATCTTTAGAAGGCGGACCCCCAAAACGTTCTTCTTTAAGAGGCGGACCACTAAAACGATCATCTTTTGAAGGGGGACCACTGAACCGTTCATCTCTTGAAAGAGAACCTCCAAATCGATCACCTATGGGAGGAGGTCCACTAAAGCGATCTTCCCTGACAGGTGGAGGCCCTCCATAACGATTATCCCGAGGCGGTGGTAAAGCTAATTTTTCGTCCCTAGATGGTGGTGGTTGTACAAAACGCTCTTCTCTGGATGGCGGTACAAAGGTTTCATCCCTTGGTGGGGGTCTAAAACGTTCATCTCTAGAAGTAGACCCAGGACGATCTTCACGAGGATGAGGTCCTAAACGTGTTTTCAGTCCGGGTTCGCTGGATCCAATACCTATCACTTTTCGCAAATCAACTTCTTTAGGGATATCTTTTAGATCTAATTTTCTAGATTTAGGTTCTCCATACGATTCCCTTCCGTCAAAATTCCTCTTTTGGTTTAAAAGGTCTCGACAATCGTCCTTAACGTCGTAATATCTTTTGTCTTGAAACGGCAGTTCAGGAACTGGTCGATCGTGGGAAGGAGAACTAAACGGCCTAGAAGGAATGACATCACTAGTTCTCCCGTGATGTCTTGGGGGTGACTTTCTTCCTTCAATTCCTCCGAATCTTGGTGGAGTTCGTCTTCTCGGGCTTCTACTTTTTCTTCTGGGTGGAGAGGGGGGTCTTCTTCCAGGAGACCTTGTCCTTCTATCTCCTCCTCTAGGATAATCACCAAATTGAGCTGGTTCAGGAGAGCGCTTTTTGGTTTCCCACGGTGCCCTTGAGTCTTGAATAAATCCGTGGTCAGGACGACCAATTCGATCCGTTTCACGGCGAGAATCACGAAAAGGAGATGGAGGGCGCTTATCTCTTGAGAAATCACTTCTAGGAGGAGAACGAAACGGTAATTTATTAGGTTCAGGCCTATTACCACGGAAATCATTTCCTCGATCAGCAAAATTTCTATTATCCTCGTAACGACTAACATTAAATTGTGGACCTGAATTAGGTTTGTCTTCGTTCCACGGTCTTCTTACTTCTTCCCGTTTTGTTTCTTCTAACCTTCTGTCCCCAAATCTAGCTGATGGCGGTGGCTGGCGAGCATCAAAATTTGGCGGAGCATTGAAGTTAGAAGGCGGACCTGAATATGACTTAGAAGGTTGATTCCACGGGGCAAGTTCAGGCTCTCCATTTGGGGGATGGCGATTTTCTCTGAACGAAGGCTGATTATCCCAAGGCCTTCTTTCTATAGACCTCGAATCAGGAAAATTTTGAGAAGGGCCATACTTTGATGGTGGGACACTTGGTGGAGGGTCATATCCTCGTTCTCTATCGTAAGGACCACGAAAAGGCTCATTTGACGGTCGAGCATAACTTTGCCTGTCAGAAGGTCCTCTATTAAGATAATCTATCTGTCTTGGTGGTGAATCTCTCCTAGAATAAGATTCCATTCCTCTTGAGGGGGCTTCCATTCTTCTAGGAGGAGAATAACCTCTGCTATGGCTTCCAGGTCCGCGAGACGTATCTTCACCGCTTCTGTATGGAAGAGCCCCATAGCCACTTTCGCGCCTTAAGGGAGACATACCTCTCGGAGGAGAAATACGCCTTGGTGGAGATCTCCTGGGCGAACGGTTCCGCGGTGGAGAAAACGGTTTTGGTGGGGATCGATGACGTCTAGGAGAAGGACCTCTTCCATCATGGCGAACAGGAGGCGAAGGTGGTCTTCTACTAGGGGAGACTCCTCGCCTTCCAGAAGATAATCCCCTCCTAATCGGCGAACCAGTACGCCTAACAGGAGAAGCGTGTCTCCCACTTAAGCGACCACCTTGTCTGCCAACTTCTTCAGCACCAGAACGACTTAAAGCTTCTTTAGCTTTTAAAGGCGACCGAGAACGATTATTCGATCTACTAGGAGGTTCAATTGGTTTTTTCAATGAACGCTTTTCTGGCATTTTATCATTTACTCCTTTTCCTGTATTATTACTATTAGAACTTTTTTTAAGATCAGATTTACTATCTTTCTTACCACTAAGAGAACTAGGGATGGGAACGTGCACCATTAAATCCTTGACGTAATTCAGCCTTTCAATTTTATGTCCTCTAGCTTCTTCAATACCTAAAAAGTAAAGCTAATGCTTATACCCAACATAATTTACAAAAGTTACACCCCTACTGCAAATGAGCAACGAAGGGTAACAAAGTCCAGCGATTAATAAAATTTAAAAAAATACTTACAAGGTATAGCCTTCTCAAAGTGAAAACCCATTCTCTGCACCATGTATCTAAAAAATCAATATAATCCAAATTTAAAGAAGGTTTATAAGTTTATTATAAGATAATAAGGACAAAAAATTAACAATTCTTTTAGCTAATAATAACAACGCTTTGGAGTTAGAAAAAATAATAATAAAAACGAATACATGAATTCACGATCATTCTTACCTCCCGATGAAATACCCTGTTCTGTTGACGCCATGTGTACAATGGATTCCAATAAGGAAATCTAAAATAAAATAAAAAATAAATGAATAAAATAAAATTACAAAGATTTGAGGTGGGAAAAAACTATGGACGACAAGATCTAAAAACCTCTCCAATAAAACATGACCCATTTCAAGTTTCAAATGATTTTTTTCAATGACATAACTTGAGTTGATGACGTTATACATATTTCCACAAAAAATAGGCTTTGTAGTAACCTGCCACCATCTCGCTATATGCTAAGTTTCGTTTTGATTTGAGAAAGCCTTTATCATGCGTTATAGTAATACGCAAAGCTAGAAACTCTGACATAAACCTTGTGATAATTCATATTTTTGCAATCAGGAAGTAAATTCAAATTGATCCCCCTACTTTGGTCATCTGAACAAATCTCATAAGCGTCGTTTCTTATAAAAATTCATTAAATTAATGATCAAAAACAAATTAAATTAATGATCAGTGAGCCCAAAAATTTAGAAGGAATATCAAATATTCCCATCTTCTATTTTTTTAAAATTGTTATCACTCCACACACAAATTAAATCTCACGAACTATTACAATTTGAGTTTAACATATAACATATTCTCTTACAATATTGTCGAACGAGTCCATGCGAGCTTATAATAAACAGGTCTAAAATAATTTTATCAACTGAGAATGTTATAAAAAAGAATAATTATATGAGTATTTTTTTAAAAAATCTCGTACCTCGAGCTCCATTTTTAAGATAGAAGTCATCAATGATTTCAAAAAATCTGTAACAATAAATTTACGAAAGTAATAAGATTTTAATTGAAGCAAATATGTTTTATTTTAACAGGACATCAAGCAAAACTGTTAGTAGACAACTATTTAGTCACGATAATAAGTAAAATAACTATTTTAGTTTTTGGTCTTCTACTTAAAAGAACAGAACAATAATAGTAGAAACGCTTTTTAACAAGATATATGGCGTTTCGCCGATTGAAGAATAGGTTAAGATCATCAGAGTCCCAGGAAGAATGTGAGGTCAGTAAAAAACACACGGATGGAAGATTATTAGTACGTTCACACACACTTCTAGATCCGCGGATCGTATTGTATACAATCTCTTAATACGGTAATATTAGTTGTATGAACCATGCGGAGGGGATTTGATCGCATACGCTAGAACTAGGGAGATGGAATCTAAATGGATCCCCCGATACGCTGTATGTACCTTTACAGACGATCGTATATAACAGATAACCTTCTCGTCGAACTTTTATTTCACTTCAATATTACCGTTTTTGATAAAATAACTTTTGGAATATTATTTTTTTAGTTTAACTGTATTATTATGCAAAGAAATCACAATTTAATTAATGTATGTTTTGTTTTAAACTTCCTTATAACCAAAAGTAAACCTTCAATATAAAAGACGCGATGTTTTGGCGGGATCAGTTATCATGAATCTCACTCGATCGACTAAACAAAAACGCTGTAAGAACCGTGAAGTTAGTTGACCGCATTGCATACGTATCCAATACGATCGCCTGTTAAATACGCTGTGCGTACGTAGTAACTGATAACAGAAATATTAGTTTCGTTCTTCAAGCTGATTTGGAGTTAGTTCATGTATACAACGCACCACTGAAGAAACCAAAATGGTACAAATGAATAATCTTAGCTGATTCATGTATCGCCATAGCAGATACCAAAAATATCTTTAAAATTCTTTATGCTAATTAAAAATACAGGGTCAAAAGAATAAGTCATTAAAAGGATGCCGCCTTTTAGAGACTTGTGATTATTTATTTATTGAACTATTTATAGGTTGTACCATCTAGTAGGCTCCCAATAGAGTGACTGAACAAGAAAAAAAAGTGATTTTGAGAAAACATCCATCCCGTAACATTATTTATTACGACTTAAACATAAAATTACGATTATTAAAATAAATTTACGACTTAAAATGGTAAGGTCCAGGAAAATCAATAAAAAGCAAGTTTAACTTGTAACCCAGAGAATTGATACTTTCTTTAATTTCAATATATATTTGTCAGTATAAGAAACAGATGTGATGGTTAGTTCTTTAACAACGACTTGTTTAAAAATATTTATTCTAAACATTTAAAAAGTACCAAAAAGAAATAGAAGTACATCTATTTCTTGTTCTCTTAGAAAAAAAATATTATTGAAGGACCGGCCGGTTGTGGACCAAAAGGTACTTAGGTGCGTCGAGATGGTACAAGCGATTTAATTTGTATGTAAACAAGACTTGTTGGGTTAGGTCCGTGACCCGAGGCAGTGTCGTAGTCTAATGAGGTTTTTTGGTAAATCTTTGTTCCCACAGAGAGAGAGGGTACCTGTCAATACTAATTTACACCTCAGCCACTAGAGCGGCGCCACCATATGGTCCCTTAAACGAAGAAAAAAACCTGCTAAACAGTTATACAGACGTGAAGAGAAAGACACAAGTCGAAACAAACAAAAACAATTTTTTAAAAGATAAAACAACTAAGACGGAAAGTATTTTAGGGAAGATAAGCAGCATCCGAACACAACGGAAGCTTACACGTCGCCCAGGAATGTCAAAGACAAAAAATCTTTTTAAAAAAACACGTCAAACAAAGAAATACCAAAACTGAAAGCACAAGTCATCTAGTCTCATTGTCAGACAAATATTATGGCTTTTTGGAATAAATCTAAGTACATTAAAGAGAGAGAGAGAGAGAAAAGTGAATTTAAAAAGATAGTGACAGTGAAAAGACTTGAAATCATCGTAAAAACAACTTCATGCCAGTAGTCCGAAATTCAAATCACAAATAAGACTTACATTTTTTTAAGCGTACCAAGTTAAATCCGGAACAAAAATTAACTCAAACAATCCTATAGCGTCCCTGCGTTTTTTTTCAGTCCTCACTAAAATAAGGTTTTTAGTAATCGTATCGAAAATAAGAAAAGAAGATACTCTTAGTTAGGACTTTCTAGACATCGTATCAAAAATTAGAAAAGAAGAGACTCTTTGTGAGGACTTTCTAGACATCGTATCGAAAATTAGAAAAGAAGAGACTCTTAGTGAGGACTTTCTAGACATCGTATCGAAAATTAGAAAAGAAGAGACTCTTAGTGAGGACTTTCTAGACATCGTATCGAAAAGAAAAGAAGTGACTCTTAGTGAGGACTTTCTAGACTTTGTATTGAAAATTAGAAAAGAAGAGACTCTTAGTGAGGACTTTCTAGACATCGTATCGAAAATTAGAAAAGAATAGACTCTGAGTGAGGACTTTCTTGACATCGTATCGAAAATTAGAAAAGAATAGACTCTTAGTGAGGACTTTCTAGACTTTGTATTGAAAATTAGAAAAGAAGAGACTCTTAGTGAGGACTTTCTAGACATCGTATCGAAAATTAGAAAAGAAGAGACTCTTAGTGAGGACTTTCGAGACATCGTATCGAAAATTAGAAAAGAAGAGACTCTTAGTGAGGACTTTCAAGACATCGTATCGAAAATTAGAAAGAAAGACTCTTAGTGAGGACTTTCTAGACATCGTATCGAAAAGAAAAGAAGTGACTCTTAGTGAGGACTTTCTAGACTTTGTATTGAAATTAGAAGAGAGACTCTTAGTGAGGACTTTCTAGACATCGTATCGAAAATTAGAAAAGAAGAGACTCTTAGTGAGGACTTTCTAGACATCGTATCGAAAATAAGAAAAGAAGTGACTCTTAGTGAGGACTTTCTAGACTTTGTATTGAAAATTAGAAAAGAAGAGACTCTTAGTGAGGACTTTCTAGACATCGTATCGAAAATTAGAAAAGAATAGACTCTGAGTGAGGACTTTCTTGACATCGTATCGAAAATTAGAAAAGAATAGACTCTTAGTGAGGACTTTCTAGACTTTGTATTGAAAATTAGAAAAGAAGAACTCTTGTGAGGACTTTCTAGACATCGTATCGAAAAGAAAAGAAGAGACTCTTAGTGAGGACTATCGAGACATCGTATCGAAAATTAGAAAAGAAGAGACTCTTAGTGAGGACTTTCAAGACATCGTATCGAAAATTAGAAAAGAAGAGACTCTTAGTGAGGACTTTCTAGACATCGTATCGAAAATAAGAAAAGAAGTGACTCTTAGTGAGGACTTTCTAGACTTTGTATTGAAAATTAGAAAAGAAGAGACTCTTAGTGAGGACTTTCTAGACATCGTATCGAAAATTAGAAAAGAATAGACTCTGAGTGAGGACTTTCTTGACATCGTATCGAAAATTAGAAAAAATAGACTCTTAGTGAGGACTTTCTAGACTTTGTATTGAAAAATTAGAAAGAAGAGACCTTAGTGAGGACTTTCTAGACATCGTATCGAAAATTAGAAAAGAAGAGACTCTTAGTGAGGACTATCGAGACATCGTATCGAAAATTAGAAAAGAAGAGACTCTTAGTGAGGACTATCGAGACACACAGAAAACTTTTAGTGAAGACATCAATAGTGCATGTTTATTTTTTAATAGTTAATTAGCCTTTCTATTCGTTGATAAAAAATAATTAATTTGTGATTTATAGATTGATTAAGTCAATTAATATTGCAAGTAATAAGCTGAAAATAGATAACCCTGCCCCATGAGTACATTTTTTACTTCAGGATATTTATCTTATGAATTCTTCTGAAAACATTGTTTAAAGCATAAGTAGAGAAATTCCTTAAAACTTGATCTCAGTTTCGAATTACTATCAACAGATCTAATCTAAGATTTTGATACGAACCACCGATAAATATTTAGACGAAACAGTTTAAAATATTTTAGTCTTTAACTTGAATTCAAATATTTTTTTTTTTTTTTTTGGAACGTAAGGTTAAAAATTATTATCGGTGATTGAAAAAGAAACTTATATTAAATTTAAACAAACGGAAACTTCACGAAATTGTAACCACTCAAAGATTGTGATGTGATTTCAAATTAAAAAAAAATACACATGCATTTCCTTAACGAAAAGAAGCCGCAGTGTGTAATTTCGAATAGTTCCTGGATCCATCTTCTACATTTTAAAGTCGGCACAGGAATATGGATATCATATTTCAAACGGTAAACAAAAATATTCAAGGAACCTAATGATTTATAACGATAAACGGCGTAAGAAAACCAATAACGTCGAGAGTGTTATAGAACAGCAAAAAAGCTCAGTCCCGACAAATTTAGAATAATAAATTTTATATAATTTTCAAGAAAGGCATTTGTACTGTCAAGAGAAGTAAAAACAACACGATCACTGAAAATATGTCAAATATTTAATGAGGGATACCAAGAAAGGTAACCAGAAACTATACATCAATATTAATGTTAAAGGTCCGGCCTTGAGTGGGCCATAAGGGATGTAGCTTTAATAATGTTTAGCCCTTAAAGGGAGAGTTATGATATAAGGGGTAGCAGAGCGGCAACCAACTCCTTAAGGTGGTTGAACCAATCACACAAAAAAATAGTTAAAGTTATTTATTGTCGTTAATTAGTATAAAATATTTGTAGACAAAACATTCAACGGGAGACACAATTCGAGGGTTAACGACTTGTCAATTTATTAGATCCTTTTTTATTTATTATTTATTATTCACCCAAAAAATGAATAATTTGAAATGAATTAATGAAACAAGGGGCAATAGGCGCAGACACAAACAAATAAATGGTGATTAACTGGTGATGATATTTTGCGGTATTTACGCAATTAAATCTTAACGGCAGTTGTCTGTTGCCCTTTGCACTATATACACTTTAGGCTTTGTGTATGACCATAGCTCTCAAACATACCCAAATTAGGTACAACCAACCATTTACTAAATTTACTTATTAGTTTAACAGACGAGTCAAATGTGACAGGTTTAAATATTTTTCAAACAAAAATAAGATTTTTTAGATCGGAGCAATTTAACCATAGATTTAGGTTCATTATTAGAGATCCACTACACAGAAACAAGAGGCCAAAAGCCTTGAGGCCACCGTACACCCCGCATTGTTGTATATGGCTGATTCTGTAACAGTTTGCCATATTCATAGTTTTTATAATTTGTAATTTGCCAAAAAATTGTTCATCACTAAATATATTCCCCGTGATTTGATTAATTTAAGTTATAAGTATATGTCAAACGGTGATTTTTTTTAATAGGAAAGACACACTGATCAAGAATATATATATATATATATATATATATATATATATATATTATATATATATATATATATATATATATATATATATTATATATATATATATATAATAATGATAATAATAATAATATCTTTATTGTTCTCATACAGATGGAAATTTACAAAAAATAATACAGAATACAATACACATTTACAAAAAAAATAAACAACATAAATTCATTAAAAATAGAATATATAACTTCATGCAATTTTCATTCAATTGCATATATAACTTACAGAAGGTGAACCGAAGAGATTTGGGGGAATTTTGACACCTGATTTTTTATAAGAGAAGTATTTTAAAATCATTTCGGGTTCAACAAACAAGACAAGACAGAAGAACAGAGAACAAAAGAAGACATCGCTTTTATCTCATGTATAAAAAATACATAAGATTAAGATGGATTTAAGATATCGTCAAAAAGATAACAAAAACAGAACTGAACAGAAGATAACTGTAAATGAACAGTTAAAAGACAATAATATGAGGTACGACTTCCAAAAGAAGTTTATTACGTTTAAAGAAATATCTCCTGACAAAACGAAAACAGATGCCTGACCGAATAAAGATCACAAAGGAGGGATAAATGATGAAGCGGTACACAGAATACGACGGATAATAACCGTAAGATGAAGCAATAACAAGTTCAACGTGTGAGGTTGAAACGATGCCAAAGGGTGATGGGTGTGAAACCAAGTGTAAATGATAGTAGAAAGTTCTCTAGGAGGTGTAATCTGGTTATTTGGCTATTACTTGTAAAGTTCGAAAAAAGACTAGAGAAACAAATCGAGTTAGGACGGTAGGTAAATGCTTGAGGGCAATTGAAGGCAAAGAGAGATTTGAAGGTACTGTCTTAATTGGATGGGATATAAGCTTGGGGAACAATCACGACTCTCCTTCGAATCATCTCACAACTTCAAACTACTTCCTACTCGGTATATCCCAAATACAATTATATTTAAACAACTAAAATATACTAAAGGAAAAAAGGTCTTTAATTGTTGTTTAGCACATAAATTTAAAAAAAACTTAATTTGTTAACTTTACCGGGATTTAAATTCAAACTCACTAAGCTAATTATTAAATTGCGTTACAGTTAAGACTGCACACAACGTAATTACTATTATATTTAAAATTTTAAGGAAAAGGCCAAATGGGAGTTCAAAGAGCAACGAAAATACTGTAAAGTATGAAAGCTGGCTCTGTCATTAAACTATAACATCAATGGAGAGACTTGTTTCATGTTTTTCCTCAAAGAATTATTTTTTTCGTGATAAAGGTTTCAACATCTTTCTTATTTTTGACATATTTTAAAATGAAATGTACTTATACACAACTGCATATGCAACATGTACATATAATTTTGAAATAAGAGTTACATCGGTGCATAAAGAATTAATTTCACAACAGAAAACTCTCTTCCTTTATCTATCTAACCATATAAAGGTAAAATATCTTGTTATGTGAGGGTTAAGAAGTAGTCAAGTGTAACAATAAATGGTTACCTGTATATGAGTGATTGAGGAGGTATAACCTGACCAGGACACATGATCTTCTCGTATTGAATACCACGATCAATAAACTCCTGTAAAAGTCAAAACAATAAATCCTGCGATTATCATTTCTCTTAAAGTTATGAAAATTTATGTTAGAAAAATGTATATGATCGTATAAGCATTCAATTCCGGTACTGGAGAGTACGAACAAGATTTCGTAGTTCGGACGTTGATCAACACTTTAATCATAGTAGATACTCGGGATCGATTTTAAGCAAACAACTTTTAAGCAACAATTTTAAGCAAACAACTTTTCCTCATTTATAAGGTAGGAAAATTATTGTGTTTGCGAAAAAGTCCAAAACCACCGAAATTTTCCGTTTTAGTTGTTTTTGAGGCCTCCTGAGTAGTTTTTACGAAATTGCCTGTCTGTATGTGTCTGTTATCATTGTAGCACCAACTGTATTTATGCTACAGAGTTGAAACTGTGTACAAAAATCACTCTATAGCTGTAGTTGTGCAATTCGGAAAATATTTTTTTTTGTAACATCATTAATCCGCAATAACGACTCAACAAAAATTTCAAAAAATTATGCGATCGCATAATTTTGAAAAAATGACGTGTTCGCGATATATCAGGGGACTTTAAAATTATAAGAGTCTACAGTTTATCAGCGATTGTTTATAAACTGTTAAATCTGATAAAGGTAATGAATCAAACTAACAAACTCATAAAAATACTATCATTTTTCAAGCTCTTTCGTGATACAAACTCTAGAACGAGCCTAAATTTTTAATGTTAAAACAGAAAGTTTATCGATGAGCGTAAGAAATTGAATTTATCAGTTTGGAGGGGGGGGGGGGCTAACCAAAAGAATAAGGGTCCGACAAGCATCATTTATGGGGGTCCGCGGGGCTCTGAAGATTGCGCATCCCTGTTTTAACACATCAAGTGTTTAGGTTGAGTCATCCTCGAAAACTTTAAGGGATGCATTGTTTAGTTTTCAAATAAGTCAATCAACATGAAAATCCAATTTGGCCCAGACATTCTAAAAGTCATGGTTACTTTATTTAGACAAATCCAAAGGGTTGATAGCTCGCTCATATAATAGATAAATTGGTTTTTGGGTCGGAAAAATCTACTTTGACCTAAAACTTTCTGACTTAATAACTACTTGGCGTCTTTATAGTGGACAGATTGATCATCCATTAGCTATTTGTCAAGCAGGGAAATCCTAACAGTCCAGAAACTTTCCAAAGTCAAAAGATTGGCTCTACTAGGTATTTTTATAGTAGATAAATTGATCTCCCATTTGAAACTGTTATGCAGGAAAATCCCGCCTGTCTAGAAACTTACAAAAGTAGCGAGGGTGACTCTACTAGGTGTCTTTCTAGTGGACAGATTGATCATCCATTTGTTTTTTTTGAGCAGAAAAATCCTGTTTCTTAAGTGACTAAATAGTACCAAGAAGGGTCAGGCCGTCTCAACTAGGTAGACTTTATGTGAAGAAGTAATTTGCAAACTTAACACATGTCTTAATCATTTCAATCTAATACAATCTTCATAGCATCAATGAAGATATAATCCATGCAAACTCTTCTATATAACTATCATGTATATTACCTGTTTATTGTAATATCTATCAGTATTTGTTAAGTCAATAATCAGTTGGATGCTGGGACATTTCTCCATCAGTATCGAGGGAGTAAATCTGAAACAAACAATGTGAAGCAGTTAATTATTTAAAAGTAAATACTTAATATTTTGTAATATACGCTTGGGTCAATTCAGAAAAAAACACTAAATAATCATCAGCATATCATAAGAAATGGTTTAGGTGCGTAAGGAGGTTTTATTAGCATTTCAAATTGTGCCAATCTACAATCAGTTTTAAAAAGAAATAGTTAAAATTGCTTTTAACTCAACTAGTTTTAACAAACAAAACAAAATCTTTAATATTCTTTTTACTTTCCCTTCACTATATAGTGTAAATATATATGAAAGCATTGAGTTTGAACTAAAATCTAACACCTAGATTTCATCTGAATCATCCATTTCAGATGTTTAGTGTAGACAAGAGTGAGATTGTTATCATTATAGCTTCCACTGTGATTATGAAACAAAAATAAATATTTCGTCTAGTTGTGCTGTCCAGAAAATAATTTTATGTTATGATGTCATTAACTCTCATGATTGGCTAAGCAAAAATTTCGACAGTTTATAAACCGTTTCAAACTAGGTGTCGATTTGAAATTTGGCGTGATCATTATCAGCACAAGTTCAATTTTAATCAAATAACATGTATACTTCTTTTTTTAAAAAAAATCTTTAATAAATCTAAAAATCACGCAATGTAGTTAAAACTTAGCACGAAGATATAACGTTTTACAATAAATAAGTGAAGTTTAATTTTAATACGGATAGTCATAGAGATATATACGAGAAGGGTCATAGCGTATCTCAATACATCAAGATCATGCTTTAACATGGTAAGTTAAATAAAGAGATAACATGTTTAATATGATAACCAGTGTAAGACTAAGCTAACAATTTTGCATTTAAAAGTCAGAACTTCAATAGTAACCGTAGAAAAACAGAGCTTTGGCAATGTGATTGCTATATACTATAGAGACAATTGTCAAATAAATAATTGGTCAATCGAGCTTCCGGTAGCCTAGGAGACCATATCTATTGGAAGCAGATATAGTCGGGGTGATGAATATAAAACGTATATTATAATATGAATATACACACTGTATATTATATGTTTGCATTCTAGACAAAATATTATAGATCGGATGTGGAATTCTATATTAATTCTTACTATAAATAATCAGGGTCCAAAAGCTGGCTTAAAACTAGGTCCATTTAGGGCTAGAGATATTTTATCAGTACCTGACATCGAAAAGGCTTACAAACAGAATAAACGACCTATTCAGAAAATGGCACATAAAGTACCTCCACCGCAACGGTTAAAATATTTAAGGCTCCAATTGAGGTCGAACCCGGATGGTCTATGTAAAAAGTTGGTATGATAATACTTTAAGGACACCCTATGCTGAGTAATATTTAAGAAGTAAATGGTTTTTTACTGTTAACGAGTAATGTGATTTTTCCAATATTACTTGCTTCGCCACATTTGTCATTTAATAAAAAAAAGAAATACTATTTTCTCTCCACTTCATTACTTATTCAAACCTTGTGTGAATGAACTTGAATAAGACCTTCCGACAAACAATTTCAAAAATATAAACGCCATAAAAACAGAAAAAACTCGTTGCGGTCTTCACGGGAAAAAGTTAACATTTTTAAAACACACAGTCGTTCTGCATCCATATTGTTCAATTTGTTCCTTTATGATATCTTAATGTTTTTAACTAAAATATATTTTGATAAAGATCTCTTTGGGTGTGATCACCTTGATCACGTTTTATGATAAGTGCATTTGACATTTTATAAAAAAATAAGTTGGTATCTGGTATAAATATTTTTTTTTATAAAATGAAATAATGTATTTTTGTAGACCTACCGCAGTATTTTGTTTGTCTCTTTTTGAAAAACTTGGTGCTTCATATTTATATTATTTATTAAAGTCAAATGTACAACTGGCTTTACTACAAAGGTGAAAGGCGCACTGAAAAGAGAATATATCTGGTCTACATCATAACATAAGGTGCGTTTAAACGCAGAGATAATTCGTCGAGCCTGATCCGTGAAGCTTATTTGACGAAGGATGAGATCCGTCGAGACGATCTCACGCATATTCTATCGGACCCGATCCGCGGATCATCCCTACCTGTAAACGCACTTATTGTTTTAATTTCAACGTGTAATCACACCTCTTGCGCCATGAATAAACTTGTTAGAAATAGAATTTAATCGAGCTTATGCTATTATAAGAAATTTAATATTACTTAAAACTTACAATAATGATGTCAAATAAGCAATAGAGTTTTATAACAGTAATAAAAAAAAGATCTATATTTTTTTTAAATTGTAAACAATTCATAAAAGTGTTGCAATAATACAAGAAATGTTCCGACTCCCCAGGCCACTTAGGAGTAAAAGCTCCTTAGTCAGGCTGTTGAGCTGTCTCTATCATGGCAATACTTTAGGCCGTCGGCTTAGAGTATAGCCATGATTTAGACTATAAGCTAGTAAGATCCCGAAGAGACAACAAATATGGCCTGAAGAGGCCATATTTATCGTTTGAACCACTGTCAAACGATTAAAGGCAAGAAAACAACAAATATCGACGTCCCATTTAACGCTCTTGGCAAAATTCTATTTTTTAAAAACATTCGAGGGAAATTTTAAACTGCAAACATAAACTTGGTTTCAGATTGTCAGTGGAAACAAATTTTTCAATAAAACTTCATTGTAAAAAAATGAAAAAGTAAAAACCTCTAAGATCAAATTTCAAGTAGAAAGTTGAAAGACAAATTGCCTTTTTAAATTCTATCTGTCAACGAAGTATCAACTAAAAGAGGCATAATAATTGTTATCTGGCATTCCTTTAACCAAATCAAACCTATAACCCCCAAAAAAATCAATATCAAACAAGCCATTTATTTATATGTGTTAGTTTATCACCAACTTTAGTCGTGAAAATACCAACTAACTGCATGCGTATTAATAAACAAATTTTGAAAAATGTCGAAGGTAATAAATAGGTTCAAACACAAACGCTAGGGAAATCTAGACTATGACATACACGACTGTTTTGTCTAAACCATGACGAACTTACGGAAACTGACGGACACATATGATAATATCATCAATAAATAGAAACAAAAAGGGTACAAATTATCTCCTTATCTCTCCCCAGGACCTCACAGGGTGTTGTAAATGATTGTAAAGCCGGACAGAAGAAATGTCGATTGTCTTTAAGACTGTTGTTATGATGACATTTAACAGTCACATCTTATTGTCTAATTTATTTTTACGTCTGTTTATTGTTACGAGTTCATTAAAGTTAGATTTCAAAGAGCATCAAAAATATTTTGAAATACAATATAGGAATAATTTGAAGAAGAAAGTTAAAATTTATGTTAATTGATAAATATCACATCCTTATTTATTTTATTATAATGTTACCTCGGTGTATAGAAAAATTCTGGCACAAGGTCCGCAAGGCAAGCTAATTCTTCTTGAATGCTTGCTTTGTTGGTTATGAATCCATTTCTTGCTTAAGTTTTCGGTTAATGTTTCATAGATAAAACAGTATTATTTCCTCTTGTTATACCATAAGTCGTTCAAAACTATGCTCAAATGCAAAAATCACTCTTTCTCCGAGTGATAATTTTTTATCCCTAATCGATTTTACTTAAATTTTACTGTGTAACATCTGAATTAGCCCAACTCAGTCCGGCCGCTGGGAGTGGGTCAAACTTAGTTCAAAGAACTATACCAAAATAATATACTGTATCATGACTCTCCTGAGTCCTTAAATATTGTAAAGAGCGCCAGGTTCTTTTTTGTAAATAAGGAAATGGAAGAACCAAACCGGATATTTAAAAACCTTAAGTCCTGTAAAACTTAAAACTTATACTATGGCAAGGAAAGTTACAAGCTAAGTACTCAACAAGTTTATTCACATATTTAAATTAAATAAAGCATAAAAATAACTGTAAACTACTATTAGTAGGCATGAACATGTAATTTTCAGATAAATTATTCAATAAATACAAGGTTTTGAACATTGATTACCTGTGTAGGTTAGGGTCATACTTTACGTTTCAAGCAACTATTTTTCAATGTAGTAAAGTTGACTTTGAATTAAAAGTTCATCTATAAACTGAGTATAGTTAAATGCATATAGACTAAACACTTATTCTTTTAAATGTAAAAAGATATGCGACGGATGAAGTTGAAAGGAGGGGAATGGTGATGGTAGATTACTTTGATGCAATATATCTCGGAAAAACCAATTTCTAAGTAAGTATCAAGTTTTATAATTAAAACTTGCCTAACACTAGATCCCTTAATATAAGGGTAGAATGAGCGTTGAAATCATTATTCCAAAACTCCTGACTTACTACTAACAGACTGAAACTAACTTAAACCTAGCAAAGTCAGATTTAACAAACTTAACACTATATCTTTGCCTAGCGGCCTAACGTGGCCGCTAACAAACCAAAAAAAAGCTTCTAACCTCAACAACGAAAAAAATACAGCCTACTAAATATCAAACTCAAAAATAAGTCGAAAACTCATAACAAAAAGTTAAACAAAAATATGATATCCAAAATAACAATATGAAATTGTAGACAACAAAAATATAAATAAAATAATGTAAAACTCAAAACTAGAAATAATAAACTTTCACTGAATTTTACACGAAAATCCCGCCAATATTCAAACTAAAAATTAAAATTAAAATTATACGTTACAACTAACTCAGAAAACTAGGTTAAGCCGTCACAAAGACCTCGTTCAAAGATTTCAAAGGTTAAGTTATGTACAAAAGATAGTGTATTTACAATTTTTATTTACAAATACACACACAGCAAAAACAAACATATAATTTATATATATATATATTATATATATATATATATATATATATATATATATATATTTATATATATATATATATTTATTGACTTTTAAGATCAGAGAGGTTTTTAGCTATATGATTAAGTTTTTAGTTATGTTCTCCACCTGATATTTATTAATTCCAAGAATAAAGATGAATTTAAAATTGATACCGAAAACAGGTAATTTGATTCATGTTTTCCTTCTTGATTAGAGGTGAGAAACGGACATGCCACGACTCTGAACCTTTTACTAACAATACTACAGCTGGGTTTGATTAGGTTTTGATCCTGAAGTGGTTTGGGACTTGAAAGGTTACTATTATTCTGTCAACTTAGCGTGTTTAATCAGTCATCAGTAATCTTGAACGATTACTTTAAAGATGATCATACTTTTACTTTAATTTGAACGATTTAGTGTTATAATTGAACCTTTGTAGACTTCAACTGCCTTGTTTATAATTAGAAGGGTGTTGTTATAATGTTATGTACCTTTCTGAGTCTTGTAATCTTTCGTTTGGTTTTCAGTTAGATTTTATTAAGTTTCACTTTTATTTATTATTATATAACTTCATGATCATTGTTTTAGCCGCAACAGTGGGGCCATTTTGTTTCCAACTACTTTTTTGTACAGTATCTTGGCTTTTATCCCGTCAAGTCTATAGTTACGTCTTCAATTCAAACTAGTCGAGATCGTAGAGGTACAAGGATAGCAACCCGAGCAGTAGGTCAAAAATTAAACACTTAAGTAGAAAATTAAGTAATTGAAGAATCAGCTACCGTCGAAACTTGCTGTAGGACATCAATATCCCTGTATCAGCTACCGTCGATACTTGCTGTAGGACATCAATATCCCTGTATCAGCTACCGTCGATACTTGCTGCGTATCAGCTACCGTCGATAACTTGCTGTACATCCCCTGTATCAGCTATCGATACTTGCGTGGATATGAATATCCCTGTATCAGATACCGTCGATACTTGCTGATAGACATTCTACGACGCTATAAAGAGAACATTTTCCATCAGAAAAACTAGTAGAATAGCAGAATATATACACATATATTACACATACACATAACCAAGTGGCATCTTGGCAAATTAATGATCCCGCTGTTACCCATGATTACCATATAATAATAATAATTGGCATTGACCCATCTGTCACCATATAGAAAAACCAGATTTACATAAAAAAAAATAATGCCTACTTATAATAATAAATAATGCCTTGCAGCTTATCAGAGATAACCTCTGCGGGAACAACTCAAGTGATAGAGGTAGCGGTTACGCTCAAAGTGTCTTCATAAGTCAACAATAATTTGTTTTAACAATAATCTTACATAAACTGAGATCGTAAACTGGGACGCGAACACCAAACCTCCAGTTTCAAAGGTCAATATAATAATAGACACTTAAACAACATGAACCACGTAGACGATCCATAGACGAAAATGAAGAAGCAAAAAGTTTAAGTCAAAACAAAACATGTAGACACAAATTAAGTGTCATTTTAAACGATTCTTGGCAAAGTATAAAAGGAAAGTTTGTCCATGCACAAACTTAAAAGGATTATAACTTAGAAGGATTATAGTACATTCCTCATATTTTAAATTTTAAATTCTAAACAAAATTAATAAACTTCAAATCATTCCTTCAATTAATAATATTATAATAACTTTATGACTGTATTTTTTTCAGTTTTAACGCTTCATTATTTAGCCATATATTAAAATATAAAATGTTATCTTGACATAAACCATTATTTATGCAATTTTGGTATTTCTTGTTTTTACAAAATACAACATACGGCTAAGACATATAGCTCAGAAAACTTTAATGCATGGGATAAAAACTTAAATGTAGAAGTGAATGCCGTGCAAAGCCGAAGCGAGGAGTATCAATAAACGCTTCTAATTGAACATAAAAGGTTCGAAGCCTCATCAAAGGTAACTTAGTCCCTTCAATCAAACAATTAACTCTTTTTTAATCTTCACCGCTCGAGCTGCTATTTTCAAAAGAAAAGGGTTCCAGTAAAAATGATTAGAAATAATAATACTTCAACATAAAAAATATTAAAGCAAGCCATTCTATTTAATTTTTTTTAATTTAATATTCCAGCATTGATTAAATCGATATAAAACATTTCGTAGAGGACAAATCAAACCAGCTTAATTTGTATAAATACAAGAGTTGAAAGGAACAAAACACTAAAACAGACAAATAATATGACATTTGTATTTTCAAACCTATGATTGACGCTTGCAATGACCCCTTTGAGGCCACAATGTGTATTGTGTTAGTTTTTATTGTATCAAGTCATTTTGCCATGCATCTCGCCATAGGCAAGGGTAGAAACTCTTACATACATCACACATACAGACAGGCGAATTTGAAAAAAAACTACTCAGGTCTTAAAAAATCTAAAACGGAAAATTCTGGTAAGATCCCGGTTTCGGATTTAGTTCAAACGCGCAGTTTTCTTACTTTATTGAGGAAAATAAAAATAAATCAATAAGCCCTCGGCCTCTTAGCTGCTCCATTACGCAAAAATAATAGTAAAAAAATTGACCTAATTAATGTCCCAAACTCTATTGTTTCTGAAATATGAGTGAACGTCATTAACCCACAATAATGACTCAGCAAAATGTCAATAAATCACTCAACTACAAAAAGGTGTCTGATTGAGCTGACATTTTACAAAGATACTGAGTATAGTAAACACATATATATGTTGTCTAATTTCTACGCCAGAGAGAATATTTTCATCAGAATTATATATATACATATAAATATAATATAATATATATATATTATATATATATATATATATATATATATATATATATATATATATATATATATATATATATATATATATATATATATATATATATATATATATATATATATATAATATATATATATATATATATTCTTGAGCAGTGATTCCCCCTCTTCCACAAAACTTCCTCTCTTCATGACACCAACCAAATAAGCTAAAATCGGTTAATAAATACAAGAAACTTTTGTACTAACTCAGAATATAGAAATCGCCAAATTCATATTGCAGGATATCTTTGACTCGCTTTGCTAGTCCTCACACGGTGAAAACATATGCTTTATTCCCAATGGTTACCTACCCAAAAAATGAACTCACTCGATGCATTTTAACAATAATGTAACAGCATAATAAACGTTTTTTAATAACTGCACACAAATAAATTACCAATGACTTCTCGAAAATAACTCGAAAATAATACAGGTCACTGATAAACATGCACTCTGGAAAGATAAAAAATATTCAAAAGTATCTGATTTTAGTAGAACCAAAAATATCAAGCACCCTAAGACCAAACATATTCAACTTTAGGAGTACAATAACTATAGCACACAAAGGATTTATACTCATCGTTTTTTTCTAGTTAAAATTTTAATTATGAGTAACTTGTCGGTTAAAGACTAAAAGGACGTGGTTTTATGGGTTTAGAAGGGCCTATTACGTGATACAGTGGTGAGATTGATGCCTCGTGTTATTAAAAACATTTTGATTAGTTAGTCAGGCCTCGTTAATTTTTATGAAAGAAAATTATAAACTCGGTACATTTATTTTTTTTTTAAAAAGATCTAAGGAAAAGTAAGTTCTATATTAAAGGGGTGGAAAAGTATCACACTAAAAATATTTCACAACAAGAAAGTTAACAGGGAAGAACGAAGAAAGTTAGATGAACGTGTTGTTAAAACGAAACTTGTTAAATGTGTTGTTAAATCGGAAGTTGTTGAACGTGTTGTTAAAACGAAACTTGTTGAATGTGTTGTTAAAACGACAGTTGTTGAACGTGTTGTTAAATCGGAAGTTGTTAAAAGTTTTGTTAAAACGGAAGTTGTAAAACGTTTGGTTAAAACGAAAGGTGTTGAACGTGTTGTTAAAACGGAAGTTGTTAAACGTTTGGTTAAAACGGAAGTTGTTGAACGTGTTGTTAAGACGGAAGTTGTTAAACGTTTGGTTAAAACGGAAGTTGTTGAACGTTTTGTTAAAACGGAAGTTGTTGAACGTGTTGTTAAAACGGAAGTTGTTGAACGTTTTGTTATAACGGAAGTTGTTGAACGTCAAAAAAGAACGAAAGAAGAAAAGTTAAGAACAAAGAGAGTTAACATAAAATTACCTTTCAGAGTCTTTCATTCCACGACATATTTCCTGAAACCAAATAAAACATGAAATTAATATTTTTTTTAAAATAACATTGCTGTCATGGACTAGATCATTAATGTTAGTAGGTAAAAGCTGTTACCTTATAACATAACACAATTTTAGGCACAAAGCAATCTTGAAGCAAAGGAAAATAAAAGTGGATTTTGCAGTAAGGTTTGGATGCGAAATAAATCAAAGATACATAAAATACATTTTATTTATATTATTTATCTGCTTTATTAAATTTGTATTTTATTGTATGTCGGCTCACGGCCGCAAAATAATGCATTACTAAACCAATTTTAATTTAGTTCAGACAATTTATTAGTTCCTGCCCAAAGTAAATTTGGCCAGGAGCCTGGGGTTTGTACCTCTCTCCTACAAAGTGTTTTTATGTCACCGTAGTTATTAAAGCCTAATTAATTAAGTAAAGTAATTAATCAAATTGATTTTAATAAACTTATTAGTATATTAAGTATATTAAAGTTTCTAGAGATAGGCTTAATAATCTCTTAGTTAATAACCTGTTAAATACAGCTAAATTTAAATATAGGCGCGGGGGCCGCGAAGCAGACTCAAGCGCCGACGCCGCGTAGCCAAGAGATCGTATGCTCTTTGTTTTCTAGCGAATAAAAGCAAGTTGCATAGCTCATTGTTTGTAACGAATAAAAGCAAGTACACGTTGTATAGCTTATTGCTCGTAACGAATAGCAAGTGCACGTTGCATACATCATTGTTTGTAACGAATAAAAGCAAGTGCACGACGAACAGTTAATAACCTGTTTAAATACAGCTAAATTTAAATATAGGCGCGGGGGCCGCGAAGCAGACTCAAGCGCCGACGCCGCGTAGCCAAGAGATCGTATGCTCTTTGTTTTCTAGCGAATAAAAGCAAGTTGCATAGCTCATTGTTTGTAACGAATAAAAGCAAGTACACGTTGTATAGCTTATTGCTCGTAACGAATAGCAAGTGCACGTTCATCTCATGCGAATAAAAGCAAGTGCACGTTGCATAGCTTATTGTAACGAATAAAAGCAAGTGCACGTTGCATAGCTCATTGTTTGTAACGAATAAAAGCAAGTGCACGTTGCATAGCTCATTGTTTATAACGAATAAAAGCAAGTGCACGTTGCATAGCTCATTGTTTATAACGAATAAAAGCAAGTGCACGTTGCATAGATAACGCAAGTGCATTGTTGCATAGCTCAAACGAATAGCATGCACGTTGCATAGCTCATTGTTTGTAACGAATAAAAGCAAGTGCACGTTGCATACCTCATTGTTTGTAACGAATAAAAGCAAGTGCATGTTGCATAGCTTATTGTTTGTAACGAATAGCAAGTGCACGTTGCATACATCATTGAACGAATAAAAGCAAGGTGCACGTTGCATAGCTCATTGTTTGCGAATAATGCAAGTGCACGTTGCATAGCTTATTGTTTGTTACGAATAGCAAGTGCACGTTATTGTTTGTAACGAATAAAAGCAAGTGCACGTTGCAGTATACCATATTACTATACGAATAAAAGCAAGTGCACGTTGCCATACTATTGTTTTGTACGACATACATTAATAAAATCCTACTTTTACATCACCTAATCTAACAATATATTATATACTAGCTTAAATGAAAAACAAACCAAAAGTAAATTTTTTTATCACTTTAATATTTTCTTACGACAAAAAAGTACGAATATTTATTGTATGTAAAATATCAAATTTATAGTCATACTATTGGTTAGTGTCCAACCCCCCCCCCCCCCCCCCACCCCGACCACAATGCCCCCCCACCTTCTAACCACATCTCATAGATTTATCACTCTTTCTTAGCTCTCCCTAAGTTTTCTCCATTCAGTCCCTCAAAAACAATAAAATAAACTTTCTTTATACTATTTTAACTTTAAGAGGGTGCAAATTTTTGAACTTTTTTTTAACAGACAAATAAAACTTTACGAACAACAGATCAATTTATATGCTAAGTTTTATGCATTAGTCTTTATAAGAAGTGTTGAGCAAATATATGTGATTTTCTGTTTTCCTTTTTTTAATGCTTAAAACTTATATATATTTGAATTGGAAATTTATTATTTTTCTTTTTTTAAAATATATATTTTGCGAAAAAGTTTTTTTTTTACTGTTCATCACCTAAACTTTAAATAAAAGAAGTTTTAGAAGGGATTTTGCTTTTCCATTTGAACTAAAAACTAATTTTAACATGAGAAACCCGTGATGAATTAACTGATACTTGAGAATATAGAAAAATCTACCTGCTACCTGATAATTATTTTATGATCAGAATAAATTGATACTTGAGAATATGGGAAAATCTATAGGGAACGAAATGTACTAAAATGTCCATCATGTGAACAGAATTCAACACGATCCTATATTTCAACAGGCCATAAACTAAGAGATAATTAAGCCTAACCTAAAAAGGTAATAGGAGAGGACAAACTTGATGAAAGTTTCTATAGGACTTTACTAAACTTAGTATTGGACTTATTGATTTCACTTAAATTAACTTTAGGCTTCTTTAATAACTAAGGTGACAAAATAATACTTCGTAGAAAAGAAATACAAACCCTAGGCTCCAGCCCAAATTCACCTCACGAAAAGTTATCTTAAACTAGTAACACAATAATACAACACATAGCATAATGTTTATGTAAAACACACAAATTGATTTGAAGAAGGTTTTAATTATGGGAGAGATAAGTTAGTTAATTAAAGAAATATGTAATAATATAAAATAACAAATATGTAATATAAAATAAAAAATTGTTATTTATTATTTAATAAAAAGAAATTGATAATATTGATTGATAAAAAAAATCGGGTACATAGACCCTCGAAACATTTCCTAACTTCAAATTTTTTCAAGTTTCAAGTTTTTACGTACCTGCAACAGAAGGAAAGGAAACATACCTGTCTTTTATCAAATTAAAGTTATCTATATAAAAAAACTTAACGTTAGCAGCTTTTTCTTCACCTAAAATTCTGTTTCGCGTTATTTTTACAAATTGTAGCGTTAAAAAGGAACAGACCCCTTTAAAGATAGGCATCAGTAGGAATCGATCACAAATCATCAATATCTTATCTTGGGTAAAGAATCATCAAGATTACTGCTTGATTATTGCCGAAATATGTAAGGGTTAGTTACCTAATTTGCTAAACTACCTGAAAACGCCGCAGGCGTACCGGTAGCAGCATATGGTTACAAAAATTAATCGATTTTTTTTAGGAGAGGAATTTACTTAACAAGAATATATAAAATTGTTTAAGGTATACATACCTTAAGGTATATTTTTTTAGGTATTATTATATATATTATATAATATATATATATTATATATATATATATATATATTATATATATATATATATATATATATATATATATATATATATATATATATACATAATACATACATACATACATATATATATATATATATATATATATATATATATATATATATATATATATTATATATATAATATTTGCTGTTATATTCCGTGGTCGAGCGAAGCGTGTCCCGAGTAAAATAATTCTGGCGCGGTGGTTAGCATGTCGGGCGAATTTCCTTTGGATGCGTGTTTCCGTGCTTTTTACATTATATAAGTTTTCAACTACTAAATAAATAATTCCGGCGCGGTGGTCCGCTGTCGGGCGAATTTCATTTATTATGCGTTTTTCCGTGCTAAACAACCCATTTCTTGCTTATGCAAGAACCATGCACATAGCGTGGTTCCGGTTCATGCTTTAGAACCTAAGCAGTTACTCAATTGTCAAGCACTGCTCGTAACTCATTTTGTCTGTATTTTTTAAAGGAAATGCGCATAATTATCCAGTTAGTTGTACAAAACTATGCCTCTAAAATTAGATGTACGCACTATTATTTGCACTAGTTTAAAGCATAGTTACTTATCTTTAAGCTTAGTCAGTTATCTTTAAAGAATTTAGCGCATTTCCTTTGAAAAATACAGACAAAATGAGTTACGAGCAGTGCTTGACAATTGAGTAACTGCTTAGGTTCTAAAGTATGAACCGGAACCACGCAATGTGCATGGTTTTTGCATAAGCAAGAAATGGGTTGTTTAGCACGGAAAAACGCATAATAAATGAAATTCGCCCGACAGCGGACCACCGCGCCGGAATTATTTATTTAGTAGTTGAAAACTTATATAATGTAAAAAGCACGGAAACACGCATCCAAAGGAAATTCGCCCGACATGCGGACCACCGCGCCAGAATTATTTTCTAGTTGTAAACTTATATTAAGGAAAAAAAACGATAAAAAATTATCGTCCCTTCCAGGATTTGAACCCAGGTACCCTGAATTTGAGAGGTCGTATTGACTCCGGACCACTGTATTCAACTCAGAGGCTAAAAAAACATAAAAAAGACACCCTACTCGAAATTTAATTTTCAACGACCGTAATTTTGGTTTTCTATAATTTTTGTGGTTTTTTCGACTTTTTGGTAACTGAAAGTGGTCGTATCGACTTCGGACCGGTTTCATTCGATTCAGCGCCCAAAATTACATAGAAAACGACACCCTACTCGAAATTTATTTCTTATCGACCTAAATTTTGGTTTTTGGTCATTTACAATGGTTTTTTTCGATTTTTAGGTCACTTAGAGTGGTCGTATCGACTTCAGACCGGTTTCATTCGATTCAGCGCCTCAAAAACATAAATATTGACCTTTTTCGCGGCAAAAAATATTAACCCTGAATTTTGCCGATTTTTTCAAAATTTCGCTGACTCAGCAAACCGGGTTGATGACGTCACAAAAACCTGGTTTTCAATAGGGTTCGTGTCCTCCCAAAGGTGATTTTTGTACCAAGTTTGGTTAAAAAATATTAATCCGTTCGAAAGATAGAGTGTTTACAAGAAAGTGTCTAGAAATACATATATATATGAATATATATATATATATATATATATATATATATATATATATATATATATATATATATATATATATAATATATATATATATATATATATATTATATATTATATATATATATATATTTATATATATTTATATTATATATATATATATTATATATATTATATTATATATATATATATATATATATATATATTATATATATAGTTCTCGCGAAAAAATTTTTTTTCGTCATTAGGGACCTCTGAAACGGATTTGTGTCGTGGTCCGAGGTTCGAATTCCGCCATGACGCCTATCCCATTAGGCGAATTTCCAAAGGAAATTCGCTAAAAGTAGGAGTGCAGTAAATCCGTGGGGTAAGGAAAACGTTCCAAGGTACCCCGTCCCCGATTTTTTTGTAATATCCTAAGATTTCGCATTTTAAACTTAAAAATATAACTTAAAAGTATAACTTAAAAAACAGGCTAAAATTGTGTGTACGGAACAGCCTCCGCTACTCGGATGCAATAAATTAATAAACAAAACATTCTATATTAACAGAAAACAGAAAACACAGGCAACAAAAAACAACACCAAAATCTCTCCACAAAACCTTTATTAAAACCTTTATCTGACTTTTTAGGCAGAGTCATCTAGCTGACTCTGCCTAAAAAGTCAGACTTGGATTCTCCTTCTTCAACTCTCCGGCACTGATGATGATCGTGGTCAAAAGCCGGCTCTGGTTTTAATAAAGGTTTTGTGGAGAGATTTTGGTGTTGTTATTTGTTAAAACATTCTATATTATTTGAAACTAAACACGCAAAATAAGATATATTCATCTTTAGTTGCCAAGTTTAGTCAAAAGTTATTTTATAACTAATGCACAACAAAACATAATATATTCATTTTCGAATATATGAATATGTCATGCACAACAAAACATATTCATTTTCGGGGTCTGAAAATAGTAAAGCAAAATTTTGTGTCACATTATTTGCCATAAAGGAGTTTCTCTACAATGCAGTCAATTCTACAAGGTATAATATCAACACCAAGGTATTGATAGGTAGGTATTCTACAAGGTATATTTTGATGAGAATTCGCTAAAAGAAGATTAAAAATTAGGTTCACGTGTTTGCCATCACGAATCTTCCTCCACAATATTGTACAGAGAAGTAATCATCTTATTTAAACGTGAATTGAATGAGATTGAGCACAAGTGGAGTTATTCATACTAAGAAATGAAGAATAGTCTCTCCACAAAAACAATAGTTTATTGACGAAGTGCTTTCAACCTAACATGAGGTCATCATCAGTGTCTGTACAAATAAGTTATTACAAATTAAAACAGAATAGTGGCACTTTTAGTAGAGCGAGCAAAAGTGGTGAACTATCTCCTCTGACGTTCAGGTTCAAGTCGCCCACATTACTCTGGCTCCGAAGGATCTCGAGGTTTTCCAGAACCTGATAAAAGCTTCCGCCCTTAACCAGCACGATGAAGAAAGCCGGACCTTCTTTATGTCCTTCTGCAAGTATGTGCTGATAGAACCTACTGGAAGACAATTTAATGTGCTCGGCTCAGCGCGTGCTTAAACTTCTCCCGGTCAGACCTAAGTATTCAGACTTGCAAGTACCACACTTGACTATGTATACACCACTCTTAAAAGCAACAGGAACAGGATCTTTAACTTTACTCAAGTGTGAAAAAAACGTACCGTTAGAGCTAAAACCAACAATAAATCATTACCTTGCAAAACTGACGCTATTTGAGCGGGTAAGCAACTAATATAGGGCAAAGAACACCATGTCTTACTATTTTGAGGAGTGTCCTCACCCATAGCTCTCAAAAGTAACTATGCCTCTTTTTAGCGAACTTGTCAACCATAGAAACGTGGTAACCATTGTTATTTGCAATTAACTGTATGGTTGCAAGTTCTTTACTATAAGCTTCTTTATCAAGCGGCAGAGTGAGAAGGCGATGTATAAGAGCCAATTTTGAAAGTAGCCATTTTGTGACTCCATGGATGTTGAGAGTCGAAGGGTATAATATTATCTTAGACCTCGGTTTCTTGTATACTTCATAACAGAACTCACTACTATTTCTAGAGATAGTCAAATCTAAGTAATTAAGTCTTTGTTCCTGCTCCAACTCATGAGTAAACCTAATCGACTCAAAGCATTGGGTGTTCAAATAATCTAAGAAAGATACAAGCTTCTTCCTCGATATAGTCCATATACAAAAAACGTCATCTACATACCTTTTCCAAAAATATATGTACTTTCTAAAAGGGTTTTAAGTTACTTACAACTCCTTAAAAAAATGCATGAAGATATTGGCCACTAGAGCAGAAAAAGGAGCTTCCATCGCTAGACCTTCTATGCCTTGGTAAAATTTATTTTTGTAACGAAAATAATTTTGACTCAAACAAAGCTCTAATAGTTCCATAAACTCGGCGTTAAAAATCATGTCCATACTATGTTTATTAAAGATGGCGTTAAATAAAGTCAAACATTTGTCAGTAGGAACACTTGTAAACAGATCAACAACGTCAAAACAGACTAACCAATACTTGTTAGGTAACTTCACAGACTGAAGAGCTTGAGTGTTATTATTGTAGTTATTATTGCATTTTGTTATTTTATTTCCGCGTTTCTGTTATAGTATTTTTGTAATTTTTTGTTTTTTGGTAATTTTTATTTATTTGAGTTTTCTGATGTAATTTGATTTTATTCTGTTTTAATTTGTAATAACCTATTTGTACAGGCACTGATGATGACCTCATGTTATGTTGAAAGCGCTTTGTCAATAAACTATTGTTTTTGTGGAAAGACTATTCTTCATTTCCTAGCCTAAACGTGAATAGTTGAATAAAATTAACATGCTAGGTTCCTTCAAAAAAGAAACAGAAACTGATTGATACATCATTACTCTAAGCTATCTGTGACGGCTATTAACCATTTTACGATCTAAGAGGAACCAGGGTTAGTTTATAGGCTGATAATCGCTCTCCAGGAAAAGGGAACTTTAATTGAGTGGGTTTTCAGGCATCTCCCTAATCTCGAGTCATAAAATCGACCCTTAGAAGTTAATGTCCTTCGTGTGTGTCCCGGAGGGAAACTAATTAGCTCTTCTCGTGTGTAATTGAGTATTTATCAATTCCACCTGCCCTTCATGATAATGGAGTATCGCCGCTACTGAATTAAACCCCTTAAAAGGTGTTGGTCACGGAAAATTAAAGAAAATTGCTTTATTAGGTAAAGAGGGTTATCGAACTTTATAAATTTCAAAGAGTTACAGACTGCATCAATGTCAGACAAGTGAAACAGCGATTTTCACGATAAGTAAGGAAATCCATAATTTCATGCATACAGTTTTTATCCCTGATCCGATAAAACTGAATCCTAGTTCACGGTATTCAGTTCACGTCAATAACTAAATAAGCAGGCTACTTACTGGGATTTAATTAAATTGTTGCCCTCTTCCTTTGCAAACGTAAATATAACCTAAATAACTACCATAAGTGTTATTACTTATGGTTAATACTTAAGTGGATATACACATAAATCCACAAAGACGTTGTTGCAAATGAATGCCCAAGTAGAAGAAATGGTACATCTGTTGTTCATTAGAATTGAAAAATATCGCGCATCAAAAAACAATGTAAGATAGATAAAAATACGAGTTGAGACAGATGAGCAAAAGCAAACTTTTGCTTCCTTCATGTTAATGAAAATTAACATGAAGGATATATAAGCGAAAATAATCACTCATAAATTAAAATTATAATCACGGCAGTAATGATACACAGTTTAATAATTAGTTTATAGTTTTATTAAAGTACTGAGAGTATTATTCAAAATGGAAAAAACTGGACTAGCAATTAAAAAAATTCACTAATACATGAAACAAGTTGATTAAAATAGATTAAAAATATGTACCTCGTGTCAAAGATAAAACCCCATAACTGACTTAATAGACAAAATCATGCGGCTCCGATAAATAATTTATGATAAATTATGAATTTATTTATAATTTATTATGTCTAAAAATAAGTTAATGGACCCATCTTTTTTCTACGTATATTATATCTTCACATTTAAAGTAATCATGTTACAAATATATCAATTCTTCCCCCTACCAAAGTGAAAGTCCAATCTATTTCCATTTTATTAATTTATATATTTTTCAATTATATTTTTTTATTTCAATTTAGAGTCAATATTTCTTTATAATCAAGATTAATAGGACTGGGAGGGATATAGATACTTACACGTGAAGTCGACTACGGTGTCCGTTAGGATCCCAATACTAGAGGACTATATGCCGATGATTTAATTTTAAAAATTGAAAGACGTATCAGAAGAAATGAGAGAAAAACAGAAGTTTAATTGGTTTTTCTGGTTCCGTTCTTACTTCCCAAGACCGTGCGGTAGGTCTTCCAAGAGGGAGTGTTGAATTCATATGAAATTTTTATAAACCAAAAGCATCCGTTAAAATTTTTGAAGAAGATTCTTTATATTGTTTTATTGGTAGCCTAAGAAAACTTTCATGTTTTCTATTAATTTCTATTTAGAATATTAAGTAAACACACGGATTATACGTAGACAATATACATGAAAGGAGTTATAGTAATATAAATGTTTAATAAAAAAAGACTTAATTATCCAAAATAAAAATACTATGCTCACGCAATGATGTAAAAAGAATATAGAAAACAATGATAGTAAAAGTAATAAATCAAGGATTGAAACAAGGATTCTAAAGAAGAAGGGACGAAGCGGTATTGTTACCGAGGATATACTTCTAAAAGTAAACAAAGAACTTAATACGGAGCATATTCTGAAATTGCATCAATGTTAGAGAGGATCAATAGACAAAGCTCAGGTGTCTCATACGGAAGAAGACAAAAAGTGTCAAGTTAACAAGAGAATGTAAAGGCGTGAGCCGAGTAACAGAGTCGATTAGGAAGCGAAACTGATGAAGCGTATCTGCAGTAGGCAACTCCCTCAATCATTTCGGTGCTCAATGGGGCTTGAAACATTGCTGTGGTCAGATGTCCCAGTACGGCTCACTCCCTTATATAAACTAGTCCGCATTCAAAGAGATCCAATACATCAGTGGTTTTACCCTACGATGTCTCAAAAGGGAAGCTGATAGGGAGGTTATATGATTCGGACCATGTATCCTAAAGGGAAGCTAAATATAAATCAGCAATATGTCCAGTACCCCACCTTCAGCTGGACCCCTACCTGAAGGGACATCTGAATCCTCTACGCTCGCCTTCACTTCAATATACAACCCTCCATCTACAATATTTCTTCCAATTCTACTATTAAATCGTTTCTTCCGTCGTTTATACCTCGGTAACCACATACATTAACCCACGAATGGTTAACCATCAATCTAGAGTTCCAATCACACATAAAGAAAGAATCATTAGTCAAAAAATAATTAACCGTGCAATTTATTCGTAATATCTATATTAAACTAACTTTTTGTCTATACTACACATTCAGCCTTCGCACTAAGCAGATGTTTCAAAAGTTCAATATTTAAGAGCGAAATTTCACATATGATCGATTCGTCTAGGATGAATAGTTCTTAACAGAAAATTATTAATTCCAGCTTAAATTATTACAAAACAGACTTCAAAAACGTGATTTCGTGAGATTGAAACCACAAGAACAATCTAATAAAATCTTTAAAATCACTAATGAACGGTGATGTAGAGCCTTGGAAGTCTATTATTGTATGGTTTCAAGTTTTTTACAAAAAAAATAATTTTAACCTATTAATAAATAAGGATAGATTTAGGGAATCGAAAGCTAATCTTTTCATAGACCAAAGGGTATTCTTTTAAAATGTTAGAGAACAATCATTTTTTTAACACGGATTCAATCCGATGGTGTTAAACCTTTAACACCGGATTTTCTTTTAATAACACACCAATAAATCCGATACATTAACCCTTCCAATCCTAATTGAAAAAAGTAACACAAAATTACTCCTCAAGATCCATAATTCATATTTACAAAAAGAGGAGTGTTTCGTAGTCACATTGAAATTCCAAACAATTGTAAAGAGCTATAAGTTTTACAGAACCCCCTGTGATTACTCCAAACCGACTCATCTCACATGTTTATGAACATTAATTGACGTGTTTACGGTTTAACTTTTCTTTCGAAAAACCCTTCATTAGTTCTTATTATTGAATTAAACCCAATTCCAAGCTGCACTTCTTAGAGAAAATTACTGCTACCTTCATTCTATTTAATATCCTAATAATTATTTGTCTTCCTAGCCTATGATCAATATTCAATTAATACAGTTTTAATAGACACAATTATCGCGGCTCTAGGATTAGATCTAGGATTAATGACGTCGGTTTGAGGAATCAAAAGAACTCCGCTCTTTAGTTTTACCTGTCACATCAATGAAAATTAATATCTTGATTTATTAAGACTCGTGTCAGATATTTAGTGTATTAGCAAATAAATCCCTAGGAAAAAAAATACTGGGTTATTCCCGTTAAAAATACGGGCCAGAAAAAAGTTCCTAAAAAGAGCTTAAACTGTTAGTAAAATGTCCACAAAGTTTCATTTTAGGACCGCCATAAGGTTGGACACAGTAGCGCATAACGTGTGTCAAGGTATGTCTAAGTGTAAAAAAGTTAAGATTTATCTTATTCAGCAATCATTGATAGAAATTGCAAAAAAAATTATTTTTTTACACTTTGACATGCCTTGACACACGTTATGCGCTACTAGGTCCAATCCCATGGCGATCCCAAAATGAAACTTTGTATATAGAGTATATTTGAAAGGGACAAGTTTAAGCTTTCAAACGCTACCAAAACAAAAATTATGGCCCACGCCGAATTTTAGTTACAGCTATTTTGGTAGTCAAAGAATTGTTGAAAAATCACATTTTTGGACAATTCACCACCCTACTGCCGCAATATGGCTGCACCAAATGAGCCAAAAAACTGGAGTTTTTTTTTCTTTCTTCTGTGGTGCCTAACTGTCTGCCAAATTATATTAAAATCGGTGAAATCGAGTCCAAAAAAGGTACTTTTTTGTGTTGATTTGACATGGAATGGTCCTATTAGAAAACAAATAGAACAGTAGCTCAGTGGTAGCACGCTCGCCTTTCGCCAGTAGGTCGAGGGTTCAATCCAGCCGGGGGAAGAGATTAATATGAGGTTATCCCTTGTACCGTACATTCAGGAGGTATTTAATTCAAGGCCAGCCAATCCAGTCAGGGTTTTACGTGTTTTTCTTGGCAATTCAAGAAACAAAGTGCTCGGTTCTTGAAGAAAAATGTCTCCTTGTAGCACTGTGGAACTTTGACTTCAGGTCAGGAATGAATTTGTGCACGCTGTCGTCGGGGTTTCTGCAGTCCTCTGCTGTGTGGCGCTGGACTAGCCGGAGTCTGGTGATGCTAGAGGAGCTGATAAGATTGGTATGACTGGTTCAACGAGGGCGGGCCAAGTTAGACTAATGTGAGCAAAGAAGCTAGTAAGACTAAATGAACTAACCGCACTGTAAACTATAGAAGTCGTAAAATTTTCTCTTTTTTAAATTTCTCGATAGGTTTCTTACAAAATTCATTTTCCAGATAATTCCAATACTATATATCACTACTGATCAAAGCCACTATAAAATGGGCCATAAAATCCTCAAAATAAATTAAAATAAATTGAATTTGACTAGTTGGCTTTAGTAGATTTGTAAGAAATCAAAAATTCTTGAAAGAGTAGTAAAATTTTGACGAATTACAATAGTATCATTGTAGAAGAATGAAGGCAGTTAATGATAACGCCTCACGCTCAGACCATTTTATTGATTTTTTATTATTATTTATGATAATTAAACTTTGTCATAAAAGTCGGTGGTTCCATTCTTACGATCCTCTGAATTTCGAGTATTAATGACTTTTACGATTCTTTAAAATAAGTTATTGAAAAAAATGATAACTTATAAAATTAAATATACATTTAAGAACTTCAAAAATCCTTTTGTGTTAACATTTTGAGATCCTGTTGCTCATTAAAAGTTTTCATTGTATTTTTTACGACTCATCCTTACATATTCCCATTCACATTGACTACAATGTTGGTCAGAATCAGTTAAATCTACTTTTTATGGACCGTAAGTTTCATCTGGCATATTTTAGGGGAAACGCCATAAAAGAGTGCATTTTATGAACTGTTTACATCAAGAGAAACAAACTTTTAGGGGAATTTTACTGCTTTACATTATGTACACACGAGAATTATGCAATTCGTAAAATACATTGACGACTAATAATTTTAAATTTGTTGAAAATAAAAGGATGAATTTTAAGTAAAACTTTACGACTATTTCCCTTAAATATTTGAAAATTTTAGTCAGTAAAAAGTACTATATTAAACATGATTAAAGCCCAAATTTAATATCCTAAAGGTGATTATTTTTGGGTTTTATTTACATCGTTCGCACGCGGGGTTTGGCAGGGCGTTTAACAATGTGTCGAACTCACTTGGGGGTTCAACAACTCCTGCAGTTGTCGTGTGAGCGGGATTGAACACGAGGTTCAACCCTGAAACTCTAAAGTACAGGTTAAAAAAACAAGAACAAGAACAAGAATCGAGATTCAATAAAAACTCGTATCGAGATTGAATCCCATTAGATAAGGACTGAAATGAATATAAAATTGATCGTATGACAATTTTTTATCAAAAATCATAAAAAACGGATACGGAGTCCCTCGGAACTCGGAGCTCGGAGCAATAATGACTCGAAAATTCCAAACAAAAATATAACGCGGAAAAATGTTGATATCAATTTAAGATTTGACACGCATTTAGCCATGTATAAGACTTACATATATGCCATCATAGTTTCCTCTTATATCAGCCTTAGTTCAACTTTTATTAAATGAATTGTATACGTTTTTAAAAGAAATTGTAAAAAATTGAAAAGCAATCTAATTGAGTTGAAACTGGGTACATGTGTACCTTTATTTAATAAAAAGCACTAAGCATCGTTTCAATACTACAAGTATATCCATGATTTTTCTTGGATCATAAAATTAAGCAATATCGAGCGTAGTCAGTGCCTGGATGGGTGACCGCTGGAAATGAAAGTATATATGCACTACTTGATGACGAGCAAAGCGTGTGCGAAGACTTGTTGCAGGATAAAATTAACGAATCATATAATCAATAAAACGCTGAAACAAACTGTTTAATTTCTAACGTTTTCTTTCGCACCTCACCGGTATGTTCTTTTTGTTTTTATTTATTTGTATTTCTTTTTTTATTTTTTTGACTTGTACTTTTGTTTATTTTGGTTGTATTGTTATATTATTATTTTATTTATCTTTTACATTGTTTGTAGGCACTCATGATGGCTGTTTACAGTTGAAAGCCGGCTGTAAATAAATTTTACATTTAGTGGAGAGACTGTTGTTTATATTTATTGAATCATATAATTTCAGGATTTATGCTTAGAAGATAGAAAAGTACCATCAGCATGGTATGAAGCAGAGTTGATGCTAATCCATAAGAAAGGTGATAAATTAAATGTGGAAAATTATCGACCAATAAGCCTACTCTCAATTCTTTATAAGCTTTTTATGAATATAATATCATTAAGAATAGAGAGAGATCTAGAGAGAGATATAGATGAAACCCAGACAGGGTTCAGGAAGAATAGATCAACGATAGACAATATTTTTGTTGTAAAGCAGTTAATAAGAAGAGCTTACGACTACAACTTTTCATTAGTTTTGATATTTGTTGATTTTAAAAAGGCATTCGACTCTGTATTAAAAAGATTTGTTATAAAATGCCTGGAAGATAGCGGAATAAATGATGGATATGTAAAAATATTTGAGAGCATATACGAGGAAGCAAGCCTGAATATTAGAGTGGATAATGAAATAAGGAAAATTAAAATTAACAGAGGAATAAGACAAGGCGACGTTCTATCTGGAAAAATCTTTATAAAAATATTGGAGATCGCACTGAAACATATAAACTGGTCTGGTAAGGGAGTAAGAATTAATGGTAGGTACCTAAGTATTTTGAAATTCGCGGATGATGTAATAATTATATCTGAGAGCTACGAGGAGGCAGAAACTTTACTAAAGCAACTTGTAATTGAAGCTAGGAAAATTGGACTGGAGATAAACATCGATAAGACAAAGGTGATGTCAATAAATACAATCGAGAACGAAAAAGAAATCATAGTAGATGGTCAAAAGATAGAGGAAGTAAGGGAGTATGTATACCTAGGCAGTCTGATAAACATAGAGGAAAAAGATAGTGAGAAGGAAATAGGAAGGAGGATAGGACTAGGATGGAGAAGTTTTAATCGGTACAGACATTTGTTCAGGTCCAGTGTCAAGATGGAGGCGAAGCGAAAGTTATGGAACGCGTGTCCTACCAGTCTTGATATATGCATGCGAAACATGGACTATGTCTGAGAGAGTAGTGAAAAAGATGAGAGTCACGCAACGTTCGATGGAGAGGAGTATGCTGAAGTTAAGTAGGCGAGATAGAAAATCGAATGAGTGGATAAGAGGTCACACTGAGTTAAGAGATATAGGTGAAGTCATGGTAGATAGAAAGTTTATATGGAGCGGGCACATTGCAAGGGTTAAGGATGACAGGTTCACAAAGGAGATAATATCCTGGTACCCGAGAGATAAAACAAGGAGCAGAGGAAGACCAAGCACCAGGTGGGACGAGGAGATGAGGAAGGTAAGTGACATGAGCTGTACATGGCAGAGGATAGCCTTGGACAGAGAAGAGTGGAAAAGGTTGAGGAAATTATATTCACACGTATATTTATACAAAAACTAAATTTAATTTAATATTGTTTAGAGGCTGAGATGAATGGATAAATAAATTAAAATTAAATAAGTTAGATTATAATATTAAATAAACAGACGAACAAATTAATTAAAAATAAATATAAACAACCTTGATTAAAAAACATAAAAAATTTCAAGTAGTATAAACAATCAAATAGTAATATAACCAATAAAGTAAAAATAAAATAAATAAAACAAAATATAATTACGACACAAAATAAAATAATATTTTTGTTAGAAAATATGTAGAATAGTATAGTAATAGAAATAGAATATGTTATAAAGTAAATTGTAAATTATATAATTCAGAATTATGAAATGATTAATATGGTAAAAAATTATACGTTAATTAATTTAGTTTTATGTTATGTGTAAATGTAAAGTGGTAACTCTAAACCCAAAAGGGATACCTCGGCTTCTGGCCGATTTAAAATCAGATTGTAAATATAAAATATAGATAATTGCATGTTAATTAAGTGTAGAATGTTGATTTTAATAAAAGGTTATTTATTTATTTATTTATATATAATTTCAGGACGAGCGAAGCAATTCCGAAGCAGGGAGGATGAGCGTAGCGATCCGATATGCTGAGGAAAAAGTTCCGATGTACCCCGTAACCGTTTTTTTCAAGCTCAAACATCGTAATATGTTAAAATAAAAAGGCGAGCTTGTCACTGAAAACCTTGACGTTGAAGCGCTTAATCCAGTTAAAAAATAATAAGCAAAATCGTGATATTAACAACAGAGTTAATATAGAGCTGGTGGAGTTAATCATAATAAATACAACAAGTCTCGTCACTTAATAACTTTATTAAACCTTAAAGCCTCATTTAATCATATCAAATAGCCACTGGTGACATGAATAGGATGCAAGCGGCTTTGAGGTTATATTAAACTATTTAGTGGAGTGTCGTGTTTTATTTATTATGATATTAGTACACAATAAAATTGTACTAGAGACGCCTAGGATAGGAATGTAACCATTTTTTCAAAACTCAGTTTTCAAAGAAATAATATGCAAATCAAATATCTATTTTGCTTGCTAAGCACAATAGGTGTAAAAGAGGACCGTATGTCTCTCGTAGAAACTTAATATTAATATAACTATTATATAATATAACTTTATATTTCTCGGATTTAAGTTAAGGGCAGAGTGAGTTCAAGTTCTTTCGGTTTTCTGATGAGTTAGACGTAACGAGTCAGAGTAAGACATAAAATTATGTTGAGCCATCAATAATGACGAATGTCGAATGATAGAACAGTGCCCACTTGTATCATAGCATTTTGCTCGTTCTTAAATTTGATATTATCAAATGAAAGAAGAATCAAACATACATTTTATATGATTGTTTGATAGACTTAACTATATCCTCCCTGATGCTAATAACTTAATTCAAATTCTTTGTTCGAACCATGAAATATTTAATTAGACATAAAAGACAGTTACTAAATAATAAGAAATGTTTTACAAGACAATCATGCACTTGATGGGATAATAGGGTACATCGCCTGTTTGTCCATCAACATAACCTCTTTTAGGCGCCTTCGAGAGCCTACTTTAAAGTGTTCAAGGTAAAGAGGGTTTGACATATCTAATTAAAAAATATCAAGTTATATTGTTTTATTAAAAACTGTAGAGACCAGATAGGTACGTGCTCAGGGTTACAGATTTACGGAAGAATTATTTACAATAGTAAATTTTCTGTTCATAATTTCTCATTAAAATGCACTTATTATTTAAATTAAATAAAGGGGAACTTTATCTAGAGGACTTTTATTCGGAGATGCTACGTATAGATCTAATCGAAGATATTAATTTAAGAACCATTTTTTGGTAGACTTTTCATGGAAAATAGTAATTCGAAAAGCTACTACTTCTGAAAAAAGATTTACTGTGTAGTCTTTAATTTAGGGGATTATTTATCCCTGATGATCCCAAGGTGTCTATTCATCCCTGATGATCTTAAGGTGTCTATTTATCCCTGATGATCCCAAGGTGTCTATTTATCCCTGATGATCCCAAGGTGTCTATTCATCCCTGATGATCCCAAGGTGTCTATTTATCCCTGATGTCCCAATGTGTCTATATCCCTGATACCAAGGTGTCTATTTAATCCCTGATGAATCCCAATGTGTCCTATTTATCCCTGATGATCCCAATGTGTCTATATCCCTGATGATCCCAAGGTGTCTATTTATCCCCGATGATCAAGGTGTCTATTTGTCCTCCCATCTACTATTGAACGAACGTAAATGAGTTCTTAACAATACAGAAGATATAGGACGGCGCGTATGTTTGTTTGTATTGTTTGTGTGTTTGTTTGTACGTGTCGCGATAACTGCCGTAAAAATTGACCAATTTTGATAAATTTTTGTATACTGGTAAAACTAACTATGTGTCAGAGCTGTATAGTTTTTGGTAATATTCCGAAAAATATTTTCAAAATGGCGGCCATTATTGTGGACCGGATAAAAAAAAGTTTGAGCGAAAAATTCATGTTTCATATCGTTTTAAAGCTCTTAAAGAGTAGAAAAAGTAAATATATGTCTCATGATAAATTTTAAAAATTTGTTTACAAAATTTTAAAACGGTGGCAAAAATAATGAACTCAAAAAATTAACTTTAAAGGATAACTCGAGTAATATATTGTTGAAAAGCTCTTGAGTAATACAACAATTTAATGTCTATTATTATAAAATGCACGACACTAAGCGATCGAAGGGGCCTTTTTTACTATGTATTATTGCAAATACGTTAACTGCGAGCGAAGCGAGCCTTTAGTACTATCTTAAATATTAAAGATAAGTAATATAGCGGGCGAAGCTAGCCTTCTATGCAATGTAAAATTCTTACATACTTAGCGCGCGAATGTTTCCCTATTTACTCTATCTAGCGATTAAAGGGAGTCTATTAAGAAATACTTTTATTTTATGTATTCTTTTAACATGAGTTCTTGATGCAACGCATTACTAGTTAGTGTCAGTTAATTATGTGTTCTAAAATTCCGTGGTGACAAAATGACATCAAATAATTTAATATAATTCAGCGACATAAAATGTATACCTGTTATAAACAGTTAAAACGTACGACAAGCGAGTAACAGCGTAATGAATCACTTAAAGAAAAAATAAGCATGCCATTCAAACAAAATAGAATCAATTTACGTAAAAAGAATCAATGGAGCAAAGCACAATAACTATAAAAGAAATGGTTACTACAAAAAAACTATGATCCAAACAAGGATCTTAAAATTGACAGGATGTACTAACAATGATCTGACACTTGTAGGATTTTATATCCTCCAAGTCAACTGTCACACAATGGGAAACAACAGGACAAATATCTAGTGATGGACATATCACACGAGATGATAACACGATAAAGGGAGTAAAAAAGTCATTATCCTTTTTTTGTGGAAAATCTTAACATAAACCAAAAAAGATGACATCTTCCTTTTCCTTGTCCTTTCATACACCCCTTTCTAAGGGATGTAAAATAGACAAACAAACAAAAATATTACATATAAAAGAAAGAAAATACATATAAATCCCTTTTCTTATGGCATTGCTATGCATTGAACACCAAAAACCTATTTATCATAAATCATACACCTTTTCTTCCAAAAAAAAATCCTTTCTTCCTTTTACTTTGCCTTGATGATATTATGGTTCACAGCGATAATGTCGATAAGCGCAGACGGGAATATATATGTGACGGTATTATACCCTTATTATCTTAGTAATAAGACACATCGTGTTATGAATATCTAATAAAGCGAAAAATACTTGCAGGGTGGTCGATAATTCAAATAAGATCAAAAAGATACGATAGGTCGGATGCTAATTCGATGTAAAATATGGCCGTATTATGTTTATTTTCTGGTTCGGGTTGATTTTAGGAAAATGATAATGATAAATTGATTCTAATAGTGGGTAAAAGAATCCGTGCTATATGGATTTTATATTAATAATACATAACTCACACGGCAGAAACAGATAGTAACAAAATGACATATACAAGAAACGAGAGAATTCATGCAGTGCTGCAAAATTAAACTTTACTATGACAAAATTATTAAAGAAATATTAACATCAGTAAACAAATTTTTAAACTACGCGTCCAGGGATTCGCTGTATACTGTGAGGTATACAGCGATCTCGTCAGCTGATATGTACAGTAGAATTAGCTACTGAAAGACTTCATATTAATGTAAATCAATGTTAGTAATCTAGGCTTGGTGCGTATTAATTTGACAATTAACAATTAGTACGTTGACAATAATAATACAACAATAACAACCAAGATGTTAGAAATTTATAAGATGATTCTATTCGATGTAAACAAACCATATGCATGCAGAGGTTATAACCTGACGTTTATAAATGAACGACGTGTCGTCATTGCAGGAATTGGTATAGGCGGTCAACATTGAAAATATAACGCGGAGGTGACCGCATCATCTACATTGGCGCGGTCACCACCGGAAGACCTAAATCTTCATGACAATAAACCGCGGAAGCCTACGACGTTTATAATTGAAAATTTACTATTTATTCCTGCAATGACGTCAATTCCGGACTATAACCTAACATGTCAAAAACAATTTGATTTCATTCATAAAAACCCTTTAATTAAATCTCGTTATAAATTCTATCAGCTTGAATAACAAACGTCAAGACAGTGACGTAAAGTTATCTGGTTTACGAGCAAATAATCCGATACTGTAGGATTTTAGAATGATTTGATCCGATAATACGAAATAAAGTCTGACATACTAGATCGTACCACTATATTATAAAAGTACTAAGTATAAGCAAAGGTAAGGTTGGTAACATTTGCATTGAACTTGAAACGAAAAGGCGATAAAAACCGATTATAACATGACGAAACAATTTGCTTTATGTTTTTATTGAAATACATTCTTATTATAAATATAAAATGTTATTTATCATCAAATAATAATGTTTCGTAAATAAAACAACGCGATATTTAAAAATAAGATAAAATCAACTTCTTTTTATAAGAAGCATCACCCTCCTGTAATCAATGTTTTAAAGAAACAGTGCTGCGCTCTAGCCACGTTCGATTAGTGACCAGGATTGATAAAACAAGCACATCAACTAAAAATCACGCGTGTAAAAATTAACAGGACAAGCAGTGAATAATCTAACTGTACTGCGCACTACTGCGGCAACCTCTTCATTATTAAACTTTTTTTTTAACAATCCATATATTTAATTTAAGAGTTATTATATATATATTATATATTAATAACTTAAAATTGAAGAGTAGAATATAAATATTCCTGGATCGGTTTTGCTCCGGACTTCCATCAGAGTGCAGAAGAGATAACACTTAGGCCCGTATTAAAAGACGTTTTCCTAACATTTTCCTAACATTCTCTAACATTTTTCTAACACCTACTTTTTCCATTTTTCCTAACTCCTCACTCACTTAGGTTAGGTAAGGGAAATGTTTTTAAAACGAAATTTAAATGATCGTTCCCGTGTTTTAAAAGTCATTTAGAGGCTTCGCATGATTTTTTTTTTAGTAAGAACCTAAGGTAGTAAGTCAAAAAGTGATACCATTGTAAATAACGTAATATATCGCAAAATATCAATGTTATTAACTTATTACCTGGATTTACGACACACTTTGTCGTATTAATAACTATCTACATAAATTTACATAATATAAGTTACTATTAATCCACTTACCTTACTATTAGGGAGTTTACCCTAAAATTCTTTTAACACAATCAGATTTTTTATTTTCTATGGTCTGTTTGTGGCGGGCTATAGATTCAAAGAGGAAATTCATTTGGTCCGGTGTGAATAATTTAGCCATTATTATACCAAAAAAAAATTACACAAACAAAAATGAATTTGATGACAAAATACGAAAAACAAAATTGTGTAAATGATTTAGCAAAATGAAAACAGTGTTGCACTGATTAACAGATCTTCATTTAGACACTTTTGGATTCGTACAACCTGGTCCACGTTCAAACTTGAAACGCTTGATACTGCTTTATTTATGAAAGCTGTTACAATAATTGAACATTGTATTTGTATTAACTCTACTGTTTACTGAAAACATATGTAAATAAAGTTTCTAATATATTTAACATTCGCCAAAGCAAGGCCGCATTGTTCTTTATGACAAAGTGTGTCGTAAATCCAGGTAATAAGTTAATAACATTGATATTTTGCGATATATTACGTTACTTACAATGGTATCACTTTATGACTTAACTACCTTAGGTTCTTACTAAATAAAATCATGCGAAGCCTCTAAAAGACTTTTAAAACACGATAGGAAAATGTTAGGAGAATGTTAGGAGTTAGGAAAATGTTAGGAAATGTCTTTGAATACGGGCCTTAGAGTGGAGAAGACGTAACACTTACACTCTTAGCTTATTAAGTTACATTGGAGGATAAGTTAATAATATCGATAAACGAGACAAGCCTTTTAAAGATCCCAAATACGATCTAAAAAACTTTAAATTTTTAAAATAAGCAAGTAAAACATTAAATTAATGTAAAACAGAAGGGGAAATAACGCATGTTATTCAATAAAATAAAATTATAGAAACATGCAACCAAGGAGCGTTTAATAAAGTTGGCATCTTAAGGTGCCTAAAAAAAGACTAAACAATCATATAATTAATCAATTTTCAGTTTTACCTAAACAATTTTTCAATTTATTAATAAAATTAATTTCTAGACAGTTACAAAACTCAACAAAAAATAATTTTCACAGGTTTTTTTTCTCTCCCTTCGAAATACCTGGTGAAGTGAAAAAAAAAACCATTATATCTCCCCTGAGACACTTAGAGGGAGAAGACCAAACATTTTGACAGTCATGCTTGAGGTCAAGACAAATTGAATTTGATTGTTTATTAAGGGTTACAATAGGAAAGGGCTGGAAATAGTTTATTATGTCGCCACTTGAGGGATTCACAGATCTACCGACTAGTCAGAACCTCATCCATCATAACCATCATGTTTCGAATCAAGGAATTCGGAATAACATTATCACACCTCACAACAATAGATTTACCACCTACTTGTTAAACATGTAAATTTACTAACAAAACATCAAACATAGAATCTTTTTTTCCACCGAGCCACTCGGTTTAAGCCGGTCAATATTTTCTTTTTGAAAGGAGGTTAGAAAGACTAACCGAGTACAGAGACTAATACTTATAGAGAGGATGCAACAGCTCTTATCATTCCCTGGGTAGCTTGGTAGCATAACTGTACATTTGTGACGTCATTTTTAGATTTTTCATAATATTTACTATTTCGCGTAAATTATCTTTCGACTATTTTGTCTTAAATTCAGTAAAATGAATTTAAAATTACTTTTAATTATTATCTATTGCATAAATTCTTCAAATATCATTATTGTATAAAGTGATTAAATGGGACGTCACTGAAAAATGCTTACTGTTCGTAGGGTGCATTACAATTATGTGCTCCGATGGGGGTTGTAGAGGAGTGGGGAGTCTCTAGTCTCCCTTTAGGGAGACTAGTAGGAGTAAATACCGTTCTGGTACTCTATTGAAACTATATTACTTCCAGACCCCTTATCACTGTGTTATTTTATTTAAGTCCTCCCTCTAAGCATTAGTTTCTTTGTATCTGTGTCATTGAATCACGACTCAGCGTCAAAACGGATGTCGACTTACATAAGAGCTACCTCAAATCCCGTATTGTCTATGTTACTATCGCACCCTCCATGTAATGCCTGCATTGTAAGACCGACACTTATTGAATTTAATCTTGAACGGGAGACTGTATCACTTAGATGCTACAAATGAAAGCAAATAAAATGGACAAGGCACAACTCTATGCTGTGCAAAAGACATCACGAAAAACAATAGACGTGATAACCAAAAACAACACCAAAATCCCTCCATAAAACCATTTTAGCGAATTTTCATTATAAAAATGACGCTTATGAGGTTGTTCGGATGACGGAAGTTGAGGGTAGGAGTGAGCAGAATCGGTTCCTATTGGCTTCCTGATAACAAAAATATATGTCCCAAAAAAGTTTATATATATATGTATATATATATATATATATATATATATATGTATATATTATATGTATGTAAGAGTTTCTACCCTTTCGTATGGCGAACGATAACTCTCGAGGCGTTCTCAAATTGAAACGAAACTTTGCAAATCGCGAGATGTTGTGGAGGTAACGAGGCCTATTGTTTTATAAAAAACATTATGACGTCATCAACCAAAGTTATGACGTCATGAAAAAAATTTTTTTGAAACTTGAAATGGCTTTAAAACAAGGTATTTCGTTATTTAGGTAGACGGCTAGCTGAATCGATTAAGACCAATTTCAGCTCAATCGAAACCATCACAAATGGCGCAAACAGTATACATATATATATAATCTTGTATATATGTATACGTCTAGGTCAAAGACTCGTACGATATCTGTTGGGTTCAGTAGTATTAGAGGGTGGGAATGGTAAGTATTTAGAAGAGCCTCTACCTCTGCTCCATCCTGGTAAGCCTACTGTCCCAGAGAGACAGGACAAAAATGGCTTCCACTAATCCACGCCGAGCTAAAGCAGGCCTGTAAAGAGGAAGAACCTCGAAGTAGTCTTTATATGGTCGAAGTCATTCTAAAACTATTGCGACCGGTTTCAGCTCAATCGGACAATCCTAAGTGACGAAAACGGTATTTTTATTTTTAAAAATCATGAATATATTTTTTTCAACCTTAAGGTTATACTCAAATAAACAATTTGTTTTACAAAAAAATTTGACATTTTTCTTTAAATTGTATAAACAATCATAAAATGTGTGTAAGAGTTAATGCCCTTTTGTATGGTGGACGATAACTAAAACTGATTAACAGATGAGCTATGATCTTTTTTCTTACTCTTTATACAAGGTTACTCCAACAGTTGCAACGTGTGGATTTATTTCTTGTATTCTTTATACCTCTATAAAAATAGTTTAGTTATGTTATTTAAATATACTTATTATTTTTTTATATTGCTTTGTTAACTGTAAATATTATTGCTTACTATTAATAATAGAGGATTAATAAATCAAATATGTGAGAAAGCCTCTCAGGCCCGCGAAGCGGGCCTGTGAAACGAGGCTATGAAAATTCGCTAAATACGTGGCAAAATGCCATGTAACAAGAAACGATAATGAAACCATACATAATACAAAACAACAACAATGTGGCCGCAAAGCGGCCACTGGGAGGCCCCGGGCGGCGAAGCGCCCGGTGGGCCGACGGCCGGCGGAGCGACGAGGCGCGAAGCGCCGAGACCGCGCAGCGGCTACGGGCCGGAGGCCCGTATTTTAAACCAGAGCCGGCTTTCGATCTCACGGTCATCACCAGTGCCGAAGAGATAAAGAAGGAGAACCCTAGTCTGACTTTTTAGGGCAGAGCCATATAGCGGACTCTAGTAAAGGTTTTGTAGAGTGATTTTAGAGAGACCAGAAGTACGCCTCGGTTCTCCTCTTTTAACGTTCTATTTTAGATTTTAGATAACAATTACTTATATAAAGTATTAGAAACAAACCTTGCTAAGAGGAGCTTTGAAAGCGATAAATCTTGTACCAGCTACTTTTTGCCCTATAGGAGTGTACTCCAGCCATCTGAAATATAAAAAAAATAATGTTTCATAAAATTTTGAAAGTACTAAACTAATAAAATATATTTTTTTTAGTGTGAGGCATAATATCGCTTAGTTGAAACCTCCATAACCGTCAAAAACATACCAAAATCTTACGAAGAAATGAGAAGATTTAAATTAATTTTTATATTTAGACAATAGATAAGTGCGTAAATTCACACGAATATACGTAAGCGCAGAAGTTAAAAAAATGCATCCGGGGTAGTCTGCAAGAAGAGCGTATTTTCTTTGAAATGCGTCTGATGTGCTTCGTTGCTTATTAGGACTTTCATTCTTGAATTTATCTTTATGGAAATAACCTAAACAGTAGCAATACTACTTGTTCTGTATATTCGTAATTATTAAAGAAAATGCGCGTATTTCCCAAACTATTCAAAACGAATCTATAGTCATCATTCAGTATACTACACAGCACAGTATTATTCCAACTCATTTAAACCTCTGTTCATGCTAATTTCTATTATTTATAGGAGCAATTCCTTTGAAAATCCGGAAACTTGTGAAATAAGTAGTAGAATATTATTGCCAGTACCAAAATTCAAACCTGGAGCTCGTTTCCATAAAGTACAAGTCTTGTAGATACAAAAATTGTAAAATACAATTTGTAATGACAAATGTACGAGTGTTACCAAGGATACACTTGTACGTTTGTAGCATTTTCTATTTAATTAACAGCATTTTCTTGTCCACTACAATTACTTGTAAAACTCACTTGTGAAATTTTTAACCAAGTCCGAACCTAGGGAGACTGGGTTACAAGTTAATTTTATTAATATAAAACTTAGTTTTTATAAAAATTACTTCTCGTATTTTAGAAAAATAATTGCATTCGAAATAATTTACTCATATGAATGAAACTGGGGTTTAATAACTTTTTGACACATTGTTTACAAAAACTCTTGTTGGTTACAATAAATTGTAATGATGTTCGTGGAACGCTTTTACAAGTTGTTTTTGTACAATAGGTTGTAAGATTTGTGGTAGAGATAATCAAAATTGATTGGAGCTTGACACAAATATGCTCGTTTCCTAATCGATCTCAGATAAAACTTGTAACCTACTTGTGTTTTATAATAAAATTGTATAAAACCCGCTAGTAATCACCAGTCTACACTTGTACATTAATGAAACAAAATTCTTACAATTATTAGAAAACTTGTAACTTTTGACTTGTAGTATTAGACCAAGAGTCCAGGGGTGTTTTGTTAATAAAAAGTCTAATGGCTGGAACCGGTCTCAATTTTTCGTAAATACCTTCCTGAACAAGGATCTGCAATTCTGCAGACTCGTATCGGATGGGTGTCCCAGACAGAACGCACTTTAGGGGTCAAATTTACCACCCAAGTTAATAAAAAGTGTAATAGCTGGAAACGGGTTAAATTTTTCGTAAATACCTTCCTGAACAAGGATCTGCAATTCTCCTGACTCGTATCGGATGGGCATCCCAGGCAGAACGCACTTTACAGGTCAAATTTACCACCCAAGTTAACAAACAGTGTAATGGCTGGAACTGGTCTCAATTTTTCGTAAATACCTTTCTGAACAAGGATCTGCAATTCTGCCGACTCGTATCGGATGGGTGTCCCAGGCAGAACCTCTGACCCCTAAAGTGCGTTCTTTAAAATACCTTCAGGAAGGTATTTACGAAAAATTGAGACCGGTTCCAGCCATTACACTTTTTATTAACAAAACACCCCTGGACTCTTGGTCTATATACAATACTTGTAATTTCGTGGAACGGGGTCCTGTCTTCAAGGACTCGAAACCTCTAGATATGAGAACTTTTTGATTTATAAATTGCTTTAATAATGGTAATGACGATCGGTAAGATGGGAGAGCCAAGTGGCTCAGGATAAAACCTAGCCTGGTGTAGAGTGAATATAATGTTCCAGGCAAAGTTCTAAAAGCATCGTGGAGGGAGTTTTAGTTGGTATTAAGCAGACACTGAGCCCATCACTGTTGACGGACGTAGTCTTCGTTCGTAAATGAATTGTATGTGTGTGTATGTATATGTATATATATATGTACGTGTGTATATGTTATATGTATATTATAATATATATATTATATATATATAATATATTATATATATATATATATATATATATATATATATATATATATATATATGAAATGTATGTTATGTATATGCGTGTGTATGTGTGTGTGTATGTATGTATATGTATGTTTGTGTGTGTATATATGTGTATATATGTGTGCGTGTATATGTATGTCTGTATGTGTGTGTGTGTGTATGTATATGTTTATGTACAAATAAATAATACAAAAATACAAATAAATAAATTTATTATAAAAACCATTCAATTATATTAAACTTTTACTAACATAGGTTAAGTTCTAGAAATTATTAACATAGATTAAGATTATGTCTAGATTAAGAAGTTACTAGTGCTAAAAAAACTATCTATATATAGAGTTAAGGAACTCCCTCTCTGCAGCGCAAAGCGCAAGCTTTATAGCAGAGAGGTAGCCTTGTTTTTTTAATATATTATGTACGTCATGTAAATATTGTAAAATTAATTATTTAATAAAGGCATTTAAAAAAAAAAAAAAAAAAAAATCTTCCTCTTTTTGGTGAGATTTCTTCCAGGGGACAAATTTCACCAAAAAAAGGACAATAATTTATTATTGTTTTAATTACAATATATAGTTTATATTTATGAGTACAAAATAAGTTTGGCACGGTGGTCCGCATGCCGTGCGAATTCCCTTTGGGATCGTGTTTCCGTGCTTAACAATCCCTTTCTTGCCTAAGGTTTTTTGTTTATGCTTTATAACTTGAGCAGTTAATCAATTATAAAGCATAAACCGGAACCTTGAGCACGGAAACGAGCATTTCCAAGTAAATTCGCCCGGAAAGCGAACCACTTTGTTATATCGTTATTATTTTTAATAAATGGGATTTTGCCAAGTGTATTAGATGCCACCTTCACTTTTAATAATTCTATTGCATTTGATCGTAGCAAATAGATCTTACATTAGTTATAAATTTTGAATTATTGGACAATTACATTGAGTAAAAGTAAAATAAATTAAACCATTTAGTTGAAGTTCACATCGTTGTAATGGTTTATATGAGACAACAAGTGAATTCTAGCGGACACACGAAGAACTAGTGAACCTTAGTAGCTTATTCATCCACAAGAATGCACTTTCCATCATCGTCATTTTAAATTACTCACTAACTCACTCACTAACTTAATAGTTTCGCAATAATTCTGGCTTAGTATATGCATTAGCAGAGACCTGTCAGCTTTTATAAAAAATAATAAGCTCAGGCTTACAAGGCTTCTTGTTGCATAGAGGCTTCACACAATAAATATTAAGCTATACAAGATTTTGGAACTTAAAAAAAGTTGAAAGGTCAAAAGTTGATCCATCCAAGAACTAGTTATTAGTGAACATGTTCTATAATGAGATATGCCGCTATTAGTAGCAGGCTTTCGACCACATTTATTAGTACAAAATGGACCAAAATGCTTTTGGTGTCACTTAATTCATTTAGGAAAGCATTTAAATTTCGGTTATCGCCCAAAAGGTGGAGAAGGTGTTTTTTCAAAATGTAAAAAGTCATTTCGTCTTTTATTTATAAGAGGTTAATAGGGGGACCAAGACACAATTGGAGTTCAAAAATAACCTTTTCACTCTTAATGTCTAACATGTTTCATGCTGAATCACTTTGAACTTTGTAAATTATTTGTCAAATAATTCATGTAAATTTGATTGATTATGTAAATGTGAGTAAAAAATCAAGTCGATCGGTCGACTATCCGATTTTGTACAATTTTTTAACATCATGGTTTGAAAAATATTATTTTCCCGACTAAACCTGAAGTCTGATTTTTGAGCCCAGTTTCAACTCTGCCATAAACCCAGCACAAGTTATGCATGACACAGACACTAACTAAGCTTGATGAAAACCACTCGGAACGTCATAAAAGCGCCTAAAACGGAAAATTATGATGAAACCTGATTTTCGCCTGATTATGTTAGACCTGGATTTTTAGAGAGAACAATAATTTTCCTTTAAACTATAGTAGGAAGGTAAGGAAAAGCCAAAAAGAAAACAGAAAGAGGAACCAGACCTTGGTCTTACAGCAAGTGACGTTTTTAAGCCAGTATGTATGGGAAAGGGACCTGTGAGTGGGGAATCTCAAGGAGAAAGTGCAGGCGGCACATAGCTAGCGTGGCCGTGTCCCAGGCATACAGAAATAGATAGGAGCTCACCGTTCTCTTCCCACTCTAGAGAACTGAACGCGCATGTCTGCTGGAAGAGTATCTACCTCCTGCTTAAACCTGTATCCCAGGTAAGATAGAATCAAAGACTTCAGAACTTGCAATCCGTGTTTTCATTGTTGGCAACGCCGTATGACCTTCTCTCGCACCACACTCTCAAAATAAGAAATCAAAATAGAGCTAGCTACCCGACTTGCTTACTAAAACGTACGTGTAAACGTTGCTTATCATAAGCACGAAACGGCCAGAAACCACTTCACACAAACTTTAAAATAATTTAGTTATTTTTAATATAGAATATTAAAAAAGTTTAGTTAATATAATATAGTTTAGTTTAGTTAATATAATATAGAATATAAAAATATAATACATAAATAATAAATATATAATATATCTATTTAATATAATATAACACGGCTAAAGTCAATTGACAGCGCGCCAAAAAATGAGGGAGGGAAAGAATTCTATTGGTTTAGACCGCATAGAACAATGGCTCATTTATGCATATTGAATTATGCATAGAAAAAAGGCTTTCTAGATTGCGTATATAGAGAATTATAAGTTTGTAAGAAATCATAGTATGTAAAGTACATTAAAATTTATCTTAATTTTGTCAATTCCAATAAAAAACGAATTGTAATATAAAATTATGGCCGCCATGTTGAATTTTATGTAATTAGGTAATCTAGAGAGATCGTATCGACTCTGTACCGGTTTTAATTACATTAAAAAACATAAAGAACTTTTTCCAGACCAAAAATTGTGATTCATTCTTTCCCCGATTTTAGAATATTTTTCTGACATAACAGACCAGGTTATTGATGTCACAAAAGCATGGTTTTCAATAGGGACCATCTTCAAAATAATGTATTTTTTTATACCAAGTTCTAAATAAAAATGTTTGGAGCGTTATTGAGCTTACAAAAAAATTGCTCGGAATACATGCATATATACACTCGAATCCTGCCTGTAAAGTATCGCTTTTTTAATAAATAAAGTCTCGCGGAATATACTTTTTTATCAGGGACCACTGAAACCGAATTTGGACTCACTCCCGTCAAGCCACACTCACATTAGCGATTTTTTATCAAAGGGAATTCAATATAAAAATACTATCAATATACAAACACTAACACTTTTGATATGAGTCGCTCTTATTGAGTAAAACGCTCAGTAAAAAGGTTATGAAATAAAATAAAAATTAAGTTAGAACTTAAGTAAGCAGTTTTATACAACAAAATCCCTTAGGATATACAGGTAGATTAAACTCGAACAGCACGCACGTAATGTGTTCATAGCATACTAGTTCTATCTTTTTAATAAAATACATAATGTTCTGCTACACATTTAAGAGAAATACAAACGTAAGTTTAATTAAGTTATTAATTTTTGATGACTCGGCAAAATAGGTTATCTTAGTCTGCAAAATATTATCTTCTAGGCAGCACAACTAGACCTATAGTCTGGTTTATGAGCCAAGTTTTAATTTTCTAGAAAAAACGCAGCGGAAGAAATGCTAGACACAGACAGCCTGATGAAAACCTCTTACGTTATGAACGTCATGAAAATGCCTGAAACTGATTTGGATATTTCGTGTGAACAATACTTTACATTATACTTATGGTTGTAGGGGAAGAAAAGTAAAAAGGAGTAAAATAAACTACAGTACAGTACAATCAATCATAGTCCAAGAGTCAAACCTGAAAAAAATGTGACTCATTTTTTTCTTTTTTGACTCATTTCAGACATTGGTCTGGAGTAGTAACTCCAGACCAAATTTTTCTGAAAATATTCCTTAAATTAAGAAGAAAAAATATGGTCTGCCTATCCAGAATGGAGCCCTTCATATGATGCGCATGCTCAAAATTTTATAAAATCGCACAAATTTAGTTTTCTAGAAATAAGTGGTTCCCTGTGGGTCGTGTGCAAAACATGAAGAGCACATTTTTTAAAAGTGATAAAATGTTCTATAAAATGAGTGTTTAATCATCAAAATCGGATGACTTCAACCAAAGTTATGGCTCTTTCAAAAACAACAAAAAATTGTTTATTTATGCAGTCCGTAAACTTCTTTGAAAAAATATTGACTTTTTTGTGCATTTTTTTGGCCATTTTAGAAAAGTCATAATAACTTTAGTTGTAGTTATCCGATTTTGACGAAAAAACACATGTTTTAAACAAAATTGTATCAGCTTTAATAAATGCTCTCTTCATGTTTTGCACAAGACCTACAGGGAACCACTTATTGCAAGAAAACTGAAAGTTGTGCAATTTTCTAATATTTTGAACGAATGCATTCATATGTAGGGCTCCACTCTGGATAGGCAGACTATGCTTTTCCTTTATAATTTAAGGAATATTTTCAGAAAAATTTGTTTTGAAGTAGTACAAAATGAGTCAAATTTTTTAGGCCTGGCTCTTGGACTACTACTATCAGTTAAAATTGTTCAAAATCAGTAAATTTTGTAAACCATAAATAGTTTCCTAGTCCAATTAAAAACAGTCTCCTCTGTTATTATCTCTATTTATACAAGATATTCTAGATTTGTTTTACTCTAAAGGCTTCAAAAGTATAAATATGAATGTAAAAATGATTCATAAATGTGATAGGTTGTAAACACATGATCACTTTAGATTTTATATATTTTAAAAATTCTGCCAACTTTCTCCTAGCCAAAATAAAAAAGTTACAGTTTTGATGTAGAAATGTGTATTAATAGTGCTTATTCTTCAGATCATCGATGCATTTCATCCTTTCCTCTAAACTCTGAACCTTACTAGCTCTCAATGTTAAACTTTTTAAAAAATAATTAATCAGTCGTCTGTATCAGCAATCCTAGAATGTGCTATATATACTTTAAAAATCCTACACCCTGCCCTTGGATAATTCCTGCCCATCTTGTTATCAAAACCCTGGTTCTCTCACTAATTTTATTTTCTCCTACACAGGCTACCAAGACCTCAGACTAGAATTTATGTTGCAATACCTACATCTTCCCCTATCTGACCTTTTCTATAACCCATCCACAGATTTCAAATCCAATCTCTATTATTACTTTTTTTCTGTCAGGCCCTTCTAATAAGAGACAATGTTGCTAAGCTTGATTATTCAACCCCATATTTTATTACTTTATACAACTCACATTTTTTATTTTTTATACTTTCTATATTTAATCTTTTTACTTTATAACATTTATACCACAGGTATTTAGGAAAAGTGTTGAGTTTGCAAAAAAATCCGAAACCGAGATGTCACCAGACTTATCCGTTTTAGGTATTTTTAAGAACTCCAAATAGTTTTCTTTAAGTTGTCTGCCTGTATTTGTGTGTGTGTGTCTGTTATCATCATAGCTCCCGGAGTATTTATGCTAGAGAGTTGAAACTGTACAAAAATCAGTCTACCGCTGTAGTTGTGCTGTCTGGAAGATATTTTTTTATGACGTCCTTAACCCGCAAAAATGACAGCAAAAATTTAAAAAAATCATAAATAGCAGACAAATTTGAAATCAGAAATAGTTAAAATAAATACATTACTATACTTTGTTAAAAAGTCTTTTTTTATTCATACTGTTAGATTTTAAAATTAATCTTATATTAGTATTATTATTTTTATGCTTCTCTGTTCATTTAAATTTCATTAAAAGATGTTATTGTAAGTTAATATTCTTAAATATTAAAAAAAATCATTGGGCATCAAGGGTTTTGGATCGCTGGGGTCTACCGGTATTTCCATTAGCGGTCTACTATTTATCGCGAATTCTACCCGAGTGAGTATGGTACGAAGTTCTTCGTCTTCGGGGTACTGAGCTTTAAGTACGGCTCCCATGGCAGTCTTTACGCTTCGTACTAATCTTTCCCAACAACCGCCCATGTGTGGTGCTTCGGGAGGCTGGAAATGCCATTTTACTCCCTCTCAAGTTTTTTTTTTATTATACTGTAAGATTTTAAAATTAATCTTGTATTATTATTATTTTTATGCTTCTCTGTTCATTTAAATTTTATTAAAAGCAGTTATTGTAAGTTAATATTCTATATTTTTATGTAGATTTTATTTCTCACAAAGGTTATAAAACAATTTGTAATATCCAATAAGGACACCCCCTTGGTAAAGACTGTATCTTTAACAAATAAATATATTATTATTATTATTAGTGTTGAGGATACCCAAAACCCCATGGTGACTTCAACTCATGCAAAGTTTTGATCAAGTGACATAATGCCAAAAATTATTGAGGGGAGGAATTCTATAGTTTCTTTGACCCAATTCCATTGATGAATCAACATAGACCAATAATATTATTTTCCTTTTAGAAGTTACAATAGGATTTATTCCCCCACAGAGCCTAAGCAGGCTGGCTACAAATCAAAAATAAAAGTAATAATATTATTTTACAAGAGGTATTTGTAATTTGTGATTTTTCTTTAAAAAAGTAGACACAAAAATTCCTGATTAGCTGATTAACAGGACCCCCTGTAATATCCATGGCTTTATTATTCACTGAGAGTTAGAATCACTTCCAGTACCAGTTGCATTGTTAAAAAGATAACATATCTTATCATTGCAATGAGTTGCAAAAATGACACTATCATATTTTTTAACTGAAGTTTTAATCAGTTTTATCCGTTAAAATAAAAACTAAAAAGCCTGATATACATTTGTTAAGAATAGAATTATTTATTAAGGTCACATAATATAGTCAGGGTAATTGCACAACGCTTAAGTCACTGAATATTGGAGTGAAATAATATTAAAATACTTAAATATAACATTTGTTTTCACAGCAAATTGCATCTTCAAATAAATTTTAAAAGGATGAAAAATTCTGGGGGAGTGTTCCACAAGCAGGGCAATTTTTGTTTAAAATGCTTGCTTTCTAATACAACAATCCAGTGCATGCTCAGGTATACGTTTTATTGCTTCATAGTCAGAACAGTAAATGCACTTTTGCTTGTCTACTTGTCCATACAACTTGACAGACAAGTCAAAGTGCTAAGATTGCGACCATGAAACATTAACCGGAGCAAGAACTGGACAGGAATACTTAACAGGAAAGTAAGCATTCTAAAGAAAATTTGTCGGGCATGCAAATTGTCAGCCCTAAAGCAGAAGAGATTACAATACAAAGATTACAATACAATAAAGTAAGTCATTTTACCGCTAAAAATACTTACTTTAATGCATAATATTGCAATCTCAATAAATTAGTTTAAATAAATAATAAATAAATAAAAACTTGTTATTCTATTCTAGAGGAATAGAATAACAAGTGAACCAACTAAAAAATTAGCACGAGTTTTGAAAATTGATTTTTTAAAAAGTATTGGGTTTTCTCAATATTTTTTTTTTTAATTTCGTTTTCTCAATATTTTTAAATATAGCATCCAGTCTGTAATATTTGAGAATGTCAAATATCATGATATTTTGTATATAACCCCTATCTGTTGTTTTATTTGCACCTGAAAAAAATGTATATTTACTTTTCCTTATTTATACAATAGGTATATAGGAAAAGTATTGTGTTTGCAAAAAAAATCTGAAACCGGGATGTCAATTATCCGTTTCAGGTGTTTTAGGACCTTCTAAGTGTTTTTCACAAAGTTGTCTGTCTATATGTGTGTGTGTCTGTTATCATTGAACCTCCTAATATATTTCTGCTAAAGAGTTGAAACTTTGTACAAAAATCAGGCTATAGGTGTTGTTGAGGTATTTAGAAAAAAAAATACGCCGTAATTATCTGCAATAATGACACGGCAAAAATTTCAAAAATCATAAAATACAGAAAAATGTTACAATCAATTTGAGATTTAACACCCATGTAGCTATGGATAAGGCAAACATTTGTGCCAAGTTTCATCCAATTATCAGTATTAATTTAATTTTTATCAAATGGCATGTACGTTCTTTTAAAAATTGAAAAAATCAGAAAATATTCCAATTGAGTTAGTTTGGTGCAAGTATGTACCTTTACGTAATAAATAAGTACACCAAGTTTCGTTTGAATACAACAAGTATATCCATAATTTTTGTTGGACCATAAAAATTAAAGCAGCTTAGAGTATAAGTGACCACTGAGAATGAAACGGATGAATACACTATCTAAGGACAAGCGAAGTGAGTCTGAAGATGTGTTGCCGTATAAATTTGGTGAATTGTATATTCTGAGGACGAGCGACGCGAGACGAAGTAAGGAAGATGAGCGTAGCAAATACGATGTGATGAAGAAAAGTTCCGAACTAAACAAACAGGTCTGTCTAAAACAGCTTATTCATGGGTGAGTTTGGACACTGTGACCCCAAACCCGCACCATATAAATTTTAACATCACTTAAGTAAGTTTACTGTGTGTATGTAGTAATTATAATTATAGCTATATATTATATTACATCAAGTATAGCACATTTTTCCTCTACGAATTCACTAAAGTAAAATATAAGTGAGAACAGTCACATTGTGCATAAATCTACTATAAACTTATATTAGAGCCATTTACGATTCCTAAGTAACTAGATAACGACATAAAACAAATAAATAAAAGAATACGAAAAACATCTCACCTGGCTGGTATTTTGTATAATGTGTCAATTTAAATAGATTATTAAAAACAATGACGTGAAATAAAACGCAATCGAAAAGCTTCAAAATTTGTATAGTTAACTTGTTCTGTATTAATTATGGGAACGTTAAAGCTTCATTACAATGACGCAATACAGCAAAATAATTATTATTATTGGAGAGGCCCTATCAGTTGAATTTTTAAGCATCGAAAAAGTAACCTGAGCAACATTGATTATTAAAATAATAAAATTAGTTGTTCAAAATTAAAGTTACTTTTAAAATACAAAGTAAATATAGTCGCTTCAGTAAAAAAGATTAATTTCACAGCCTAGTTGTGTAATATACTCTTCAAGCATAAAATTAATTATTATATAGAGGAGCCCTATGGGAATTTTAAACATCGAATAAGTCACCTGAATACCTTCAAATATCAGTATAACATGTTCAAGCATGCAATTTTTAAATAAAAATGATTTACTTTTAATGTATTATTTAATCAAAATATAGCAGTAGGACTATAGAAATGTTTTACATGTACAAATAATAATTTGTAACAACTCATCTAGAATTATTAACTTCTACTATTTATGTTCAAGGCTGGCGGGATTTTCAAATATAATTGTTACCAAGCAATTTATAAACAAACGTGTTTGTTACGTACAGGTTTTATTCGAGTTGTGGAAAGGTTTGATTTTATAGTTTAATATTATAGTTTTAAAATGAGCCTTAGCTGGATAGATAGGATCAGAAGTTCAGAAATAACTTGTTTGATACAAGATGGTAAGTTCCTTTTAAAGTGATGCAGTATAATAAAGATACTAGTATTAGTCTCTTTGTGTAAAAACGAAGGATCAGCGGTCAGGACAGTGTTCCAACTCCGCTTCTCACAAGAGACCAAAGTCCATTCTGTCTATTAGTTTCTTATACACCCGCTTGAGCCACACATTGTGGGAAGTTAGAGCCCTTTCTTTTGATTATTTGATGTTGCCAAGCAACCAAACACGGTTTGGCTTTAAGGAATAGATGCTGATAAGTGGCAGACTAGAATTATATTGTTCACAGAAGGAGCATAACTAGTAACAGCAAAGTCGTTTTACTGGTGGTCTTAAATACCCTAATCTTAATTATTTCTTGTTTTTTCTTGTAGGTAAGAGGAAAGTACACTACAAGTTCCCAACGGGTGAAGAAATGGCAGAGGAGTATAACATAGATACTGGCGTAGTTATGAGAAGAGCCTGGAAAAATGATCAGGGTTTGAAGAAGACAGGCAAGTGGCAGGTCGAGGTTGGCGACCCTGATCCTGATATAGCTTCTTATAATGACTCTATAGGAATCAGAGAAGATCCTAATACTGTAAGATATTTTATCTACTTCTTTTATTTTTTATTTAAAAATACAATTCAGTTGTTCTACATACCCTCAAGGGGTAAAACATGATTTTAGTCTATTGTTTCTTGTTGTTTTTTTCTTTTCACCTCCAAAGTTCTGCCTTCATAAGTTGATATCTTGAAGGGCAGAGAAAACACATCGCCAAGAAAACACAGGTAAAATAACCTGATTTGTTTATTAAGTTTTTTCCCGCTCCCTTCTCGCAGGGTTTTTTTTTGGAATCGGCAGTGCCTAAACTAACATGTCAAGACTGTTAAACTAGTTGATAGACTGTAAAACAAAACTTTTTTTATCCTTAAATATTAGAACCAAGAATTTATCAGATTAGTGTTAGCAAGAATAATTCGAAGAACATTATATGTAATTATAATGTATGATTTTCAAAAATGAATGTTGATAATATTATGACTATCTCACATATTGTCTTAATATTACTTATTGAATGTTTATAAGCTAATCTCATCTTATTTGTTTGTTTTTTTTTATCTTGGAAATTAATTGTTTATTGATAAAAACCAAAGAATTTAATTGGTTTTGGAATTGGAAAGAAGCTTTATTTTAATTATGACTTTACTTACTATTATTTTTATGTATTTAATGACGATTCTGTGTATATTACATGTTCTATTGTTCTAAGAATGTACTTTGGAAATAAAGAGTATTGATTGATTGATATGCTACTATAAAGTGCTATTATACAACACATGCCCTCAATTTTAAATCAGGCCAACACTATTTTCCTTTGCTGTAACTGATTTTAGCTGATTGTTGTACTATGGATGTAGTTATGTTTATCATATTATTTTTTTCAGCCTTATTTAGTGAAGAGAATCACTCGACAAAACATAGAGTGGCGAATAAGGAACCTTCCCTACCCTCTACCAATGTACTCAGTAACAGCAGATGTAGATAAGATGTGTCTTGTAGTCAGGACAGAAAATAAGAAATATTATAAAGTTATTCCTCTTTTAGAGCTTGAGAGGGCTTGTGTCAAGCCTGAGCAGTCCTCTGTGGACTTTATACATAAATATAATACTCTTATTATTACGGTAAGTAGCCTTTACAATGTTATAAATGCTAGGAGCTTCAATGTTGCCAGATGCACGATAATTATCGTATTTGTACAATATTTCAGTTTGCCCCATGTGTGATAGTGTGTAAACGATAATACATAAAATTACGACATTTTTAACATTTGTAAGCATTGTATAATATTTGATGAAGAAATAAAAAAACTAAAACCCTATTTTCTTAAAATCTACAAAACTTCCAATATAAACCTGGAGATTAAAAATAAAAATTCAATTTTTTCGAGAACGTTAAAAGATATTCACATTGAAAATGCTTTGCCATTATACTTGAAAAGAAAAACAAGATCAAAAAGAAGAAGAAACTATCAGATTGTTCTTATTTTTAAACGTTGATCTCTTTTAGACTGTACTACTAAACAGGAATGTTTCTGATCTCCGCCGCAACTAGAATAATTTTTAAAAAATCATCAAAATAATATAAAAATTAAGGAAATATTAATTTTTTATTAAAGATTAAAGATAATTTAATAATGCCAAATGAATAACTTAGTTTTTTAGTGCAATACACAAAGCCTATTTTTTTGTTTCAATCATAAAAAAACTTTTTCATTTTCGGTACCCGTTGAAAGCACGTACTTATTTTTGTAATCTATCCACACTGACACATCGTTTGTAAATGGGAATTTCTGAAGGTTTTTATCAATGGACATGCATATAAACACCAGCAACACATATCTAGCTGTCTGCAGGACAATTTTTTAAACTTTTTGGGCTAGGATGTGGGGTAAATCCATATCAGTTTTCCCAATCTGGTTGCTACCAGTGTATTCTGGAGACAGAGAAGATAACTCCCCTGTTATAAATATTAAATTAATTTTATTTTCAATTTTCCTCATTCATACCATGAGCATGAATGTGTTTGCAAATAAGTCCGAAACCGGGAAGTTATTAGAATTAACCTGTTCAGGTGTTCTTAAGGCCTCCTGAGTGGTTTTTACAAAGTTGTTTGTCAGTGTGTGTGTCTATTATCATCATAGCTCCTAGTGTATTTATGCTAGACAGTTAAAACTTTGTAAAAAACATATTCTATAGGTGTAGTTGTGCTGTTTAGGAAATAATTTTTTTTTTATTCGAAAAATCATAAATGGCGGAAAAATGTTGCGATCAATTAGAAATTCAGCACGCATGTAGCCATGTATAAGGCTAACATGTGTGCCAAGTTTCATGTCTTTAGCAGCTTTAGTTAAATTTTTATCAAATGACTTGTGTACATGTTTTACAAAAATTGGAAATAATCCATTTGAGTTGAAATTCGATACAAGTATATACCTTTATGTAATAAATAAGTACACTAAGTTTAGTTTTAATACAACCACTATATTCATGATTTTTTTGGATCATAAAAGTTAAGCAGCATTGAGTGTGGTCAGTGCGTGGTCGAATAAAAAAAATTATTTTCACCACAGTGACCACTGAGAATGAAAAGGATTTATTTACTATCTGAGGATGAACGAAGCGAAGACGTGTTGCAGTATACATTTCATGAATTGTAAATTCTGAGGATGAATATAAAATGCGAACCGAGTTCGAGGTTGGGAGGATAAACGTAGCAAATCCGATGTAATGAGGAAAAGTACTGAGGCACTCTACTGATTTGTTTAAAAGAATTATTGATTACTCATTATTTGTTATTGATAAAAAAATAAACACTCATAATTATTTTAATAAAAACATAAAACACACAAACAACATAAAAAAAATATAAAACATAATTATTAATAGATTTTTTTTCCGTTTACCTATCTGGCAACACTGAAGAGCATAGAGTAATATCATATCATTAGCAGTAGTTAGTAGCACTTGTGTCTACATGCACGAATCAGTTTTTGCTACAGGTGGCTTTTTCAAGTACAGCAAAGTTTCCACTACCGATTAACATTTTACTTTCTTATTTCCTATATGGATCATATAGGGGAAAGCATTGTAACTACAACACTAATTTTTTATGTCTACTTTCAGAACGTAGACAAAAAGGAAATAAATAAGGGGAATTCTTCCCGACATGCGGACCATTGCGCCAGATTTATTTTAGAGATTCAACAAGTCATGAATGTACTAGCCATATTAAAATTAAACTTTGTATTGGGAATTATTTGGAAAATCTGTTAACAAAATTCATTTTGAGCCTGAGCAACAGTCAACACAATACCTTACCTGTTGTAACAAATTTTGATTTTTTTTTATTTATTTTTGTTTTTATTCACAGTACAAGAAACCAGAAGGAGTTATTAAATTAGAGAAAGAAATCAATATGGAAATAGAAAAGGCAAAATCAATAGACGAAGGTCAGCTACCTTCTTGTAACCCTAGCTAGGCTCATTTTATTTTCACCTAACAACTCTAGAATGGTACAGATTAAATCCTGAGGTAACCCTATAAATCAAATACGGAGAATACAACTAACTGTACATTGTTAATATTCATTCAAGGTTATTCATATTTGACATAAACTTGCAATTAAGCTGTTATGTTCTCGCTCTATAGATTAGTCTCTTTGGTTTTGAACTAAGAGGATACTTAGAGGGTAGCTTGGAACCATATCTGTACATTGGTAACATAATTTTCTGATTTTTCATAATGATTACAATTTTATGTAAATATTACATTATTTTTCAACTATTTTAACTGAAATTAAATATAAGTTGTAATTATTATCTATTACATATATTCTTTAATAATCTATGTTGTATAAAGTTAAAATGCCTCCCTCCCCCCGCTTGTAGAGCACATAAATATGTGCTTTGATAGGGGTTGTAGTGAGGTGGGGAGTCTCTAGTCTTCCTCTAGGGAATCAATCGCCAGGAGTAAATGCAGTCCGGGCCTGTGTCACACTTCCAGACTGTGTTATTTTACCAAAGTCCTCCCTCTAAGTATAAGTATCTTTGGTTTTTTATGAAACCAGTTAGATAGTTATTTTCCAATTAAATGTCCCTAATTTAATGTGTGGACTAATTTTGCTTAAGTTATCAAGACTTTTTGTATTAACTATTGACGTTGTGAATGAACATAAATCATGAATCAACATATATTCCATACAATTTATTTGTCATAATGTTTAATATTGTAAATAAATACTTTCTGTCATTATATATTTATTATTATGGTTTTTTTCTCTTTTTCCTTGAAAAAGAAGCTACCCATCATGGAATAAGATTTTCCTACCAATAGGCTTGAAAATTATGGTAAAATACTTAATAAGGTATCCAGTGAATCCCATCGATTGATTACTGTTAAACCTCCGACTTACTTCCTTGAACTTTTGCACTAAGTTCCAGTGAAACAAGAAAATGTGCACATCTATTTATACAGTGCGTCCCCGAATGGGGTTGCCTGTACAAG
>JACMZG010001870.1:41940329-42120329 GCA_018340805.1 Microvelia longipes | reverse complement strand
TTACAAATCTAAATTACGAGAGTAAAAAAGAGTTTATAGAAAAGAATAAATTATGTTTTTCTTGTTTGAAAGGCTTCCATATTGCTAAAGGGTGTAAAAACAGACTGGTATGTAAAGTACAAGGTTGCGGTAAGCGACATCCGACCTGTTTACACCGTTCGTTCAAAAGTGAAAATTCTTCAGAAGATAAGGCCAAAGCAACCGCTAGATCAACTAAACTACTAGGAAAAAATAAAAATTTTGAGGGTACTACGTCTTTTATTGTTCCAGTACAAGTGCACCATATAGATAATCCTGAGTTTAAAATAACAACTTATGCATTACTAGACGAGGGTAGCAATGCTTGCTTCATAGCAGACAGTTTAAAGACAGATTTAAAAGCAGACGGCGTTTGCACAAAACTAGACTTGTGTACTGTTAATTCGAAAAGTTCGGTTACGACCCATAGAGTAACAGGGTTAGTCGTAACTAGCATGGACAGAGGCGCAGTCATAAATTTACCAATAACATACACAACATATGAGATTCCAGCATCACAAAGTGAAATACCTACTCCTCAAATCGCAGAGCAACACCCTCATCTAAAGGAAATAAAAGACAAAATTTATCCCTTAATTGAAGATGTTGAAATCAGAATGATAATAGGAAATAACTGCCCTCAAGTGCTATGCCCGCAAGAGGTAATTAAAGGTCAGGATAATAAAGCGTATGGGGTTAGATCCGAGTTAGGATGGGCATAATAGGACCAAAGATAGCAGAGGTAAATATCAGATAATTCAATCGGTTACGGATGTTAAATTTAGCTCAAAAGAAAATAATAGGAACGAGCTCTTAGTCAAGAGAGAAAATATCGAAAGTGAATGTAACCATATAGGGAATTCAAATTTACCACTTAAGGATAACTCAAAATTTGTCCGTATCATAAAACAAAAGGGTTTAGAACAAATATCAGCTCAGAAAGTCAATCCCCAGTTTCATCAAAACGTCGTTTAAAAAAGATGAATACTTAAAAATAAATTTAAAAATCCTACACTGAAGTTTCTAGGACAAAAAAGCGTGCTTCGTAAATCTAAATACCGTTCGTCATTAGTTCAGCCTCATATTAAGAGTTTAAAGTGTACAATTCGTCGGGGAATAATCATTCAAAAAGATTCTCAAAGAACATTCAGCAATATCTTCATTACCTACCACAGAAAAACTAAAAAACAGGTAAAATTGAAGAAGTTGATGAAGAGTAAGAAAAAAACAGTCAAGTATAGAAATTCTTCTGAAACTATCCAAGATTGGGCCAACCCACCAGAACCAGGGTACAGCCCCGCCAAGGAGCCACTATAATGAAAATGGCGCCAAGGCACCATTTGAGGAGCCATGTCGCTGCCAGCGATTTACTTTTGTATTATATTTTTATAGTTTTCTTGTTTTGGAAGATGATGTCAAAACAGTCAGTTGGCATTTCAAATTCTTTACGGATTCTAAGGGATTCAAAGGGATTCAACGGAACATAAGATCATTGTCGTATTTTGGTTAATATAGGAATTCTGTAAAGAAAATGTTAACTCTTTATGTCAGCTAGTTATTAAGTATACGCTGTCACAGTTATAACTCTTTAATTTTGGTCTCAACAAAAAAGTTCATAGGTTCATATACCTATAAACTTATGATATAAACCTATGAAAATTAATAGGTTCATATAACTATGAGCCTATGAAATTCATGAAAACCTATAAAAGTTCATAGGTTCTTTGTTAATATCTTATCATAAAATTTTCGCTCTATAACCTTTGATGAATATTTTTTCCTACTCTACATCAAATTGATATTTTTCTTTCAATATTTTTAATATTAAAACATTCCCATACGTATCAACTATTTATATTAATATTTTTATAAGTTATACATTTTATATATTTATAAATATAAAAGAAATACTTGCGACCACTCCTGCACACGAGTAACTCATACGGGGGTGCACCTATTTTAATTATAATTTTAATCAATTAACTGTAATAAATAACTTATTTTGTTTATAATTGTATCTGTGACTACATTTATAATATGTATGGCGAAATAAAGATTTTTTTTATACCTATGAACTTTAGAGAACTTATACCTAACACTATCTCAGTCCTAAAACGATAAAATAATTGTTTGTGAAGTAATTTTTATAAAGTCTTTTGATACCTAAAGTAAAACTAAAAATTTAGATCCAAAATGCTTCACTAGGTTGAGTTAGCTGTATTAAAAACTGGTTTAAACAAACAGATACTTTTACTTGTCACATAACTCCTTCATCAATCCATTGAGAAGTTGTTAGAAATTTTGATAGTCTAGAATGATGTCTCTCCTTAATTCAGAATTATTTATGTACTTAATTTATAGCCTTTGCATCATCCAGAATGGGCAATTTCAAAAAATGTATTTTTTAAATGTACGTATAAGGTTTTCTATTACTTGTTAAAATTAAAATTAAGGTTGTTACACAACCTTTATTATTATTATAATAAAGTTATAAAACTATAATATGTTAGTAAAATATATCTCATATATATAATATATATATATATATATATATATATATATATATATATATATATATATATATCTGTGTGTGTGCATGAAACATTTATTTTACAAACGTTTACAGTGGCGAACTGAACCAAAAAGGCCCAATGGGGGAAGGATTTGCTTTATTGCTTCTCAGAGGGTCTACTTTTAACTGGAGTAACATTAATGATTATAGCAAGCTTAATTTAATTTATTTAACTTTAATTTCATATTTAATAAAATTAAATCAAATGATATTATTTTATTTAAATAAATTAAAATAAACTTAAGTTTATTCATTTAAATGAAATTTGCAACTAAACTATTTTATGTTTAATCTTAAGAGCCCTTTAGTACTGCTCTAGGGCCCTGATCAAGTTTTTTAAGGCCCCCTTGAGGCCCTAGTCTTCCGTTTGAGACCTTTAAAGGCCCAAGTATAAAGAATGGGAGCCTTAAATTTAGGATTGAGAATATTACCTAAACAAATTCAGACTATTTTTAAAAACATTAGTGTACTTTAAAAACATTTGTCTTTAGGAGCTTTTTAGAGGGCCTAAAAAGGCCCAATGTTGTAAGGTAGGGCACCTTAGAGTATTGGGCACCTGTGACTCTTTTGTTATGAATATATTAAATATGTTTTCAATGTTCTTTTTTAGTTTATTTTTGGCTGAGGAGCCTAAGGAGGACTGCTGCCCTCGCCCATTATGGCCAGTCCGCCCCTGAATGTTTATAAAGTATGTTATAAACAACAAAGTATATGCTGTTGTGGGTCAAAATGCCAACACCATCTAGTGGGTCTCTGAATCAATGCAGCCAACACCACAATACAAACATATTTTTCCCCCCCCCTGGTCAACTATATTTAAATATAGTTTATACCCGTGAATACCCTTCTATAATTTTAAAAACCCCCCTTCGGTAAAGAACACATAATGCCATTTGAAGGTTTCAAATAGGGTTTTCTCTTCAAACAGATAAGTTATAATCTATTATAACTTTAATTGGTAATAGACCTATGTGAAATTAAATTCATGTTTCATCTTATGTTTCTTTTTTACTCAGCAGCTTTTCTTAATTTGATTTTAATTGGCTTTAATATTTTACAACTAATTAGTCTTCCAATTATATTTTTATTACACTTAGCAGTAACAGATGCTATGAAAATGTGTACATTATCTATAATAGCATATTGTATTAAATCATATTTAATTTTAAATCTATGTGTAGGCAATCTTTATTATTTCAATATTAATTTTAGTTGTAGAATTTTATAAACATTTTTTAAAATCAAATTATAAATAATCCAAAAACGTATCTTTGCTGTTATATTTTTTGACTCTTTCTCCTATGATAATTCTGTGTTATTTTTTTATAAATATCACTATATATGTAAAATCTATCAATGGAAATACATAATATTTTCAAGAGATAATATTTATGAAATAAATACAATTTCATTTATAGGTAATGTGTTTTCTCACCTTAAAGATAATTAATTAGAAGGAACAATTACAGGTGAAACTTGAAAGAAAACAAGACCGCCAATCTTGGAACAAGGCTTTCTTATCTATAGGCTTAATAGTTATTTAGTTACCAAGGAAGAAAACAAATTTTTGTTCCATGGGCGTCAAATTGGTTTCTGACGCTTTGGCATCAGGACACTATGGAACCAGATTATTTAAATCCCAAGGCTTGTCGTGGAATTTATTTAGTTGATTCTTGAGGCTTGCCGAGAAAACCATTCATACTCTTTTATGTATAGTATAAATAATTCCATACCAAATATTTTACTTTTATGGTTTGCATATTATAAATTTGTAAGCTAGAAGCTTTGTGATCGTTTTATACTTACATATGTCAATCAATAAATGTAACAGGGGAAGGACAGTTTCTAGTCCAATGAATAAGGTTTCTGCTCCTAGTCTAGCAAGTTTATCTGCTTACCCACGACATCCATATGACCTGGTGGCTTCCCCTGATACCAAATCTATATGCTCAAAAATAGTATATATATATATATATATATTATATATATATATATATATATATATATATATTTTATATTATATATATATATATATATATATATATATGTATGTATGTATGTATGAAAGTATATGAGGAATAATATATTATAAGGCCAAAGTTTAAGGCAACATTTCAGAATGAACTAACCTACCTCTATTCATTAATAATTCTATCATGGTACTGGTTGAAGTAACTACGTGATCTGCTTCAATTGAGATGTGACCTACGTATATTTGTTTGCATAAAAGCAACATTTAGCATTTAATAGTCTAACTATGAAGTACAGTTACATAATTTAATGACTGGTTTATGTACTTTTGTTAAACAAATAAATAAACTCGGTAATTCACAGGGTGCGTTCAAAAAGTCAGTAAAATGTATTCATGTCTCGAAAAAAATAAAATATCTTTTTAGTTGTATCAGTTAGGTAATCAGTACGCTAGATAAATGCTTGCCAATTTTTTCGCGAAACGCATTTCATACAGTTTGAAACATTATTAAACATTCGTGATTTAGAATACTTGATGAGGTGATGTACATAATGCACTTTACCTAACAAGTAAATTATTATGGTACAATTTATTAATTACCATCGCTTACCATTAATGGTAAGCGATAATAAAAAATAATAAAGCGAGACAAATAATAAAAAAATTGGGTTCAGGGTGCCTCGCAACTTTTCCTCACTACTACGGACTCGCTCGGCTCGTCTTCAGAATATACAATTCGCCAAATACGTCTTCGGCCAAATATACTGCAACTCGTCTTCGGTCTCGCTTCGCTCATTCTCGGATAGTAAATGCGAAATAGTAAAATACGATTCATTCCCAACAATCTCTCATCCAGGCACTTACCATGCTCAATGCTGCTTAACTTTAATGATCCATCAAAAACCATAGATACACTTGTCGTTTTAAAATTATTTTTTACGTAAAGGTTTAAACTTGTACCAGGCTTCAACTGATGATTTTTGGAATTTTTCGCTGAGTCGTTATTCCTGGTTAATGACCAGGAGTTATATCTGCGGGTTTTGTTGGATCATAAACGTTAAGCAGCATCGAAACAGTGCCTGGATAGGAGACCGCTGAGAATAGATCTAATTCATTTATAATCTAAAGACGAGCAAAGCGAGTCTGAAGTCGTTTTGAAGAATAAATTTGGCGATTTTGTATTTTCTGAGGACAAGCCAAGCGAAGCCGAAGTAGTGAGGATGAGCGTAGCGAATCCAATGTGGTGAGGATGAGCGTAGCGAATCCAATGTGGTGAGGATGAGCGTAGCGAATCCAATGCGGTGAGAAAAAGTTAAGAGGCCCCGTTAAGCGAGTTAAATACTCGCTTTTTAAACATAACACTAAAAGCGTTATGTTGGTGTTAATGACATCTGTACCAGATATGTTGTATAAATCACTAATTAATTTATACCTATATACATACTCCTTGGTTAAACCTAATCCCTTATTAACAAAAGTTCCATCTTTTCTGACTTTAACAATAGATGGCTTTATCCTACCTTTAATGTAAAATATTAAGTCCTAATAGACACCACGACTACCTGGGACCATGTCAAGTTGAATTGGATACACGCAAACCACGCACGAACTTTAAACTGAAATCTTTTCAAGGACAAAATAGTCTACGTTTAGATCAACAATGGATGCGATTCAAAAGCATCTGTCGCTGACCTGTGTCTTCATATCTGATTCATTTTCAACGATTCTGTTGCTTAACTAAGGTTAAAAACTCAGTAATTTTAACACAAACTATTTTATAATCAAATTAAATACAAGATTAAATTAAAATTCAATATTTAAATTGTCTTGTCATTTTCAATGTCATTTAAATTAAATAATTATTAACATTCCAGGGCCAGCAATGGTCGTCTTGCTAATTTTATTCTCCTACTTCAATTTTACATATGCGTGACACTGGTCGCCGCCATGTCCCTGTTCTTGTTCTGACCTCTACGGTGCGTATCTGACCATCATTGCCTGCTTGCAGTGCAGTAACAATACCTTTGGGCCAAGTGTTTCGCTTTCCCTTGTCGTCTGCTATTATTACTACATCACCTAATTTCAATTCTTCCGTTCTATTATGCCATTTCGCTCTTCTAGTCAGTTGTGGTAAATATTCGTGAATCCATCTTGACCAAAAGTGGTCCGCTAGTCTTTGAGTAATCCGCCACTGCTTTCTAGCCACCAAATCCTGATCAGTAAACATCCCTGGTATTTGTGCTCCACTTGCAGTCCCAAGCAAAAAGTGAAAAGGTGTTAAAGCTTCCTCGTCTTCTGTCCCTATTGGGACGTCGGTTAACGGCCTGCTATTTACAATGTTTTCGGCTTCTGCCATTAGCGTACTTAACATTTCATCTTTCACAACGCGTTCAGTAAGGGTTACTCTTAATGCGGTTTTAACAGACCGAACTAATCTTTCCCATGCCCCTCCCATATGCGGGGTACCTGGAGTTATGAAATTCCATTTAATTCCTTTTTTTTGATTTTCCTCTTCTAACTGCTCATAATGGTTCTCCTCAATCGCTTTCTTCAATTCTTTATCGGCTCCTTTGAAATTTGTTCCATTATCAGACCAAAACTCTAAGGGCTCTCCCCGCCGACTGATGAATCTTCGAATGGCTAAAATGGCGCTGTCAGCAGTCAGTGAATGAGCGATTTCGAGATGAATAGCTCTCACCGTCAAACATGTAAATAACACTCCGTATCGCACCTCTCTTCGACGTCCTACTGACACGTGATACGGGCCAAAATAGTCCACTCCCGTAAACGAAAAAGGTCTCACATGATGCGCTAACCTGCAGTCTGGAAGTGGTGCCATCTGTGGCTGCTTTGGTTTGGTTTTCTCTATCCTACAATAGCCACAGCTACTGATTACTCTTTTGATTACTTGCCGTAGTCTTGGTATCCAATACTTCTGCCTAACCTCATTCAGAATGGTATTCACATTTCCGTGGACAAACATTCTATGGTAGTGAAATACCAACTTCTGTGTAAAACTATGTTTTGTGGGAAGTATTATCGGATGTTTAGCTTCCCAGCATATTCCTTTCGCTCTTTCGATTCGTCCTACTCTTAATACACCTTTGTCGTCTAAATATGGTGATAAACTGATAATACTACTTTCTTTGTCAACTGTTTTACCTTCTTTAAAGTCGCTGTATCTCCTTGTAGTAATTTTCCTCCTGTACCTTTTTCAACCATAGTTCTTCTGCCCTTTCTAAACTCACCTGGCTCGATGCATTTCTTCTGTGTTTGCTTCCTACAGAGCGCTATAAATTTTAGAACACGTGCTGATATTCTTATAAGCTGAAGCCATCTACTGGTGCAATCAATACGGGGTAATACTTCATTTTGCTGTATCCTTATTACTGCTACTATCTTTGTTTTGTACTCTAACAACTTAATATCGTCTAGTTCTTCTCTTTTAGTTTCGGCTGGCCACTCTGACTCCTCTTCTCGAAGAAATGCTGGTCCCTTCAACCATAACTCCTGGCGGTCTTTTGTTTTGTACTTAGTAGCTATATCGGCTGCATTTAATTGACTAGGCACCCAACGCCATGTTGCTTTTTGGGTCAATTCTTCTATTTCATTTACTCTGTGCGCAACAAATGATTTAAACTTGCTTGCGCCTGCTCGCAACCATCCTAACACTGCCTGCGAATCAGTCCACATGTTCACTGAAGTAATAGTAACCTCATGACTCTCCACAATGCATTGCGCTAATCTGCTTCCTATCAATGCCGCTTGCAGTTCCAATCTTGGACTGTCATGGGCTTTAGTGGCGCAACTCTTGCCTTTGCTGATACAAACGACACCTCAATTCCTGCTTCTGTAACTACTCTAAAATACGCAATTGCCGCAAATGCTTCTTCACTGGCATCACAGAAGACGTGCAAACCTACGTCGTTTGCTGAGAGCAATGCTCCCGCGTAACATCGTGGTACCTCAAGCGCACGTATTTTGTCAAGATCTTTTACCCATTTTTGCCAGAGAGGCCATTGACTGTCAGTTATTTGTTCATCCCATCCTATACCTTCGCGCCATAGGTTTTGCATAAGGAGTTTTCCATGCACCATTATATTAGCAGCCAATCCTAAGGGATCAAACACACTAGACGTTGTAGCGAGCCATTTGGTTAACACTTATATTATATTAGTTGTTTCAGCTCGTAGTGTGATAGGGATATAGTTATAAGATTCCAGGCCCCCCACCTCGTCAACCACAAGCTCTTTCTATTCTACCCCTTCACATTTTACAATTCTTCCCTTATACTACCTCGCAAAGCAACATGTATTTTAATTAAGGCCGTAATTGATTAATAAATTGATATTCAATTTTAAGATTCATATTAATAAATTAATCATCGTGTTTGTCTAATTCTTTGAGTTTTGTGTGTTAATGTATTTTTTGTATCTTTATGTAGAGTTAATAAATTTAAAGTAATTTAATTGTATAGAACTTAAGTCAATTGTTTTCTTCTTTCTCTATTTTATTGAATTTTATTTTAAATTAAACATTACTTCATTTATATTTTAGTTCTGTGTCTGATGACTTCTATCGTTATATCTCTATTATTTTACTTTGAATCAATGAATGAAGAGACATCTTCATGTCAGTTGACTTCTATCTCAATTATTTTACTTTGAATCAATAAATGAAGACACAGCTTGATTTCTTAAAGAATAAATCAAAATATTTTTAAAAAAGTAGGTGCAAGAGGTTAAGCGTTTTCAAAAAGAATAATTTGATAATAGATTGACTGTCATAAATAGTATTATGATAAGAAATATCTATTCTATAGAGACGAGCCCCTCTCGCTTATTGGTTGTAGGAGACTCAAGAATATTACTCCCCACCTCTCTCACTGGATATACTCAAATACCTACCTACACAGCAATATATACTTTACTAGAAGTGTTAACCAAATGGCTCGCTACAACGTCTAGTATCAAACACAGCCATCACTGCTTGGATCACCTCTCTTTTTGTTGGCTTGTGACTTACACTTACTATTCCCTCTTTTAATCGATTAAATTTCAGTTCATACTTAAGTGTATCGTTCACTGGATCCCACCAAAGCCCAAGTACCTTTCCTTTCACCATAGCAATTTTTTTCTTGACAGTACTTCTAGCATCATCCGCTGCTGTTCCTATTTGTGCTGCTGCATCCAGAACTCTCCTTGAATTGCTAAGCCACTCGTGCATGATGTAACCTCCTGACGCGTGAATGTGGGCCACATTCTTAATCCGCTCTATAGCAGCTTCCTCTGAGTCCACACTGTCTAAATAATCGTCCATATAGTGCCTGGCGAACTGCGTGGGCTGCTTCAGGACATTTTTCTTCAAATGCGGCTGCATTGAGATTTCTTACTTCTTGAGCTGCAAATGGTGAACAAATTGCTCCGAAAATCATTACCTGCATTACATAAATACTGGGTGGCTTGTCTCTTTCCATCTCTCTCCATAAAAACATTTGTGCTGGCTGATCTTCAGCTAAGATTCCAACTTGACAATACATTTCTTTGATATCTCCGCTTACAGCTATTTTCCCTCGTCTGAAGTTCCACAAAATACTCAACATCGAATTAAAGTTGTCTGGACCTTTAAGTAAGGAATTATTCAAGCTTACTCCACTTACCTTAGCCGCCGCGTCAAATACGATCCGTAATTTATTTGGCTTGTTAGGGTTTATAACAGGCATGTGCGACAGAAACCAGGCTTTTCTTGAACTTGTCATAATTTTATTTCATCTGTTGATAATTTTCTAGCATATCCTTTGGTAATAAAATCTTGCATTTTAGCTGCATATGTCATGGCAAATTGTGGCTCTCTATCCATTCTTCTTTCTATAGCAAGCAATCGTCTCAATGCTGTAGACTTGCTTTGAGGCATACAAACATCATCTTCTTTCCACAACAATCCTGTTTCCCATCTATTTGCTTCCTTTTTCTTTGTAGTTGCATTAAATATTTCCCTAGCTCTTCTTTCTTCCATACTATCATTGCGTTCTTGCTTCATTTTTACACCGATGTCGTCCAAAGCAAAGGATGCTTTCACAATTTCGTGTAATTCATCATCCTTATTTACCTGAGTACACATTATCGTACTTCTTCTACTCTTTAAGAATGAGCCATCCATACGACCATGAACTGTCCACCCTAGTCTCGTTTTTGTCGCGACCGGCCCATCATCTGGCCCCTCAACTACTTCTCTTGCTACTAACATTCGCCAGTTGTCTTGACCAATCAATACCAATGGTTTGGCATTGACCATGTCTTCCATTTTAATACCCTTAAAATGAGGCCATCTTTCAATAATTTCATTCATGTTTAGAGTTTGTTCAGGTAACACCAGGTTTGGAACTGCCTTTACATTTTTTAATTCAAAATAATTTTGTTGTCTGGTTCCTTTGATGCCAACATTAACATTATACGCCTCCGTAACCGTTGTGTGTCCATCTATCCACTGCAGTTCCAGTGAAGAATTGGCTTGACTCTCCTTATTTAAACTACAACCCAGCTCCTTTGCTATGTTAACATCAAGTATTGTCACTGACGACCCACTGTCTAATAGAGCATACGTGTTTATATAAGTATTACCTACTCTGAGGTTAACCGGTAGAATACTTAAAAGAACAACATCTATGGTTTTAGCCAAACTACATACTTTAGGGAGCTCGTCCAGTTTGTCTAGTTGTTTTATTTCCTTTTCGTTGGGTTTCTCTCTTATTGGTTCACTGTCATGTAACAGTGAGCTATGTCTCGAGTTACAACCATTCACACCGCACCTTCTCCTTACCCTACACTTAGCTATCACATGAGCACCCCTGAGACAGCAATAGCATAGTCTTTTTTCATTCACCCAGCTTCTTCTTTCTGCTACTGACAACCCTGTAAAGACCTTACAATTAATTACCTTGTGCTCCCCTTTACAATACGCACATCCTTTCTTTTGTACCTCCTGCGCATTAAAAATTGGTCTAGCAGTCGACTCATCGTGCTCCTGATCGTCATCGCTCTTGTTGCTCTCTTCATTTTCTAGTGCCTTGTCCTCATTATTGGTTACCAACACTGTCTGCACTTTCTTGAAGCTACTTTTATCCTGTGAAAAAGTAGGGGTTGTAATTAATGACAGAGCATTTGCTTTCCTTTGCATCCAAGCATTAAATGCCCTCAAACCTTTTTCTTCTCTATCAATAACATACTCTGCCCATGCCAATCGTAATCTAGGTGGCAATTTATTTATTAAATCCTCTAACAACTGAGGGTTATTTAAATAATCAGGGCAATTTAAATGTTCTAACGCCACAAATATATTTTGAACTGCTATAGCATAATCTAACAAAGTGTCAAGTTTGTCTTCTTTAACTTGACCAATTTGCTGTGCATTACTAATAAGTCTCTTAATTATATACTCCGGTCTCCCAAACCTTAACTCTAAAGTCTTTAATACTGTTGTCACACAATTAGGGTAAGGCAACAAGCCTTCTACTGCTTCCCTGGCTTTTCCTTTTAGGGCCTTCTGCAGTCTTACTGCATTCTCTTCTGGACCAAAATTGCACGCTAAAGCTGTTCTATGATAGTGGGCAATGAATGCGGGCCAATCAATTGGGTCACCTGAAAATGGTAATAAATCTTTAAATCCACTTTGTCTAGCCATCATATGTCCAAATTGACCACTCATTTGTTTTACAGAGCCACTATGGTCACATTTTACTGTGGGTTGTTTTAGATCTGTTCGTAGTGGGTTATTTAGGACTACACTTGTATTGGTACCCTGAAATGGCTGAGACGATACAAAGTTACTAGGACCGCCCTTCAACACCCATTCCTTTGTTCTTTCATTTTTATCTACAACTGGTGCTAATAATTGTCTAACTACAGAGTGACTACCACTAGCACTGCTTACCGACCTTTGGCTCCTTTGAGATTTCAGCTCCTCGATTTGCTCTCTCAGTTGGTTCAAATTTATCCGTTCAGCTCTTTGTCTAACTCTCTCAGCTTCCTGCCGTAATCTTTCTGCCTCTTCTTCAGCTCTTAATCTCGTTTCTAATAACCGTCTTAGTTCGGTGCTTGCAGGAGATCTTCGTGATCTATCAGATCTGTAAGAACTAGCAATAATTGAAATAGGTACCTGGGGTGCAGTTGCTGGAATCTGCACCATTCCAATAATTTCATCTACTCCCTCTCCTGTTTGTGGTGCAGCTCCACTTGCATGTTCTTGCTCGACCCCTATTCCAACATTATTTTCTTGTATCATATTTTCTTGATTTTGTGCCATCATAGCTTGTAACCTTGTGAGCATCCTATCGCGTATTCAGTTAAACTCGAAGGACCAAAAACTGTTGCTTAACTAAGGTTAAAAACTCAGTAATTTTAACACAAACTATTTTATAATCAAATTAAATACAAGATTAAATTAAAATTCAATATTTAAATTGTCTTGTCATTTTCAATGTCATTTAAATTAAATAATTATTAACAGATTCCAACAAAGAATAATTGGAAATGCATTTCTTGGTTCTTCTTTTGATTCCATTTATTTTGAGTTTCACAATACATCCAGTTTTTCTTAACCGAATTTTTATCTTTCCTCACTAAAGCTTAGAAACTTAAATACACACATATATACATACATACATATGTATGTTTTTGAGAGCGCATTAAACCTCTCTATCCATACTAATTTTTAATTAATCAAATCATTTGATTTGGTTAATTAAAAATTAGTATTAATGAATTAGTATGAAGAGATGAATTGTTTTTATTTTTCCTCTGCAAGGAAAAATACTCTTCGGATCGGATTCCTTAGTTTTCCTCCACACATCGGATTTGCTTAGCTCAGCCTCAATACTTTGGATTTGCATCGAATGTCCTCAGAATATACAAATCACAAAATTTACTACAGCTTGTATTCCGGCACGCTTCGCTCGTTCTCAGGCAGTAAATACATTCGTATAGTATTCGTAAGTTGTCAGGCATTGAAAACCTTTATGATCCAACAAAATCCATAGATAAACTTGCCATATTAAAACGGAAAAGCATAAAATACAATTTAAAAAAATGTACATAAGTCATTCGATTAAAATTAATTACTGTGAAAATAAGATGAAACATGACCCATATTTCTCAACATTCCAAGTCTCAAAAGGATCGACAATTTTTCCGGTTTAATAAATGTTTGCAATTTTTACTGAGTCATTATTGCCAATAAAAAATATTTTCTGAATAGCATAACTAGACATAGAGATACATTAATAGAGGGGTACTATTGGTTGAGTTTTGAAACATCGAAAAAGTAACCTGAACATCTTCGACCAAGGATCTTGAATACAGGGGATGTCGCACTAAGTCGATTTGCCATACATAAAAGTGACCTCATCGAAAACAAAAAAATAGAGAGAATTTAATACGAAACATACGTCAAAAACCATCTGCACATGCTTGGTTTTTAGAGGCAATTTTACCTTTCAATGGTTTCCCATTGTTTATTGCTTGAGAAGAGAAGATTACATCAAAACACGCTTAAAATATACTTTGCCACTGAAGTGGCAAAGTATAGTCCACAATTTAAAATTAAGTAAGCACAAATGACTTAACAAGCACCACAAATGTAACAATCACGAGAAGCACAGAAGAAAGTTGAGAAGCAAACTCGACAATCTTGCTACATAACCTGCGTTTGGCGCCTTTTTTCAATATAACCATGGGAAGGTAAGTTTGCTCCTATTTCTCTATCTCATACAACTTCCATGGGGTCAGAAATGTTTCTTAATGCGTCATCCCCTTTATTCAAGATCCTTGCCTTCGACTATCAATTTAATCAAATAAACAGAACAAAAATACAGACTCTTACATAGTAGAACGTTCAAAATACAAATCAAAACACAACAAATATGACGAAAGACGAAAACAATTAATATATTATAACCTTAACTCACACTTCAGAGGAGGTTTTAATGAGGTTACACACAACCCCTGAGAACCCAAAAAAGATGTTTTAGGCCTTTCAATGTAATGAGACAGGCTATGCTCCCTCTAGTATATATCTCTATGCAACTAGACCTAAAAGTGATTTTTATACCATGTTTCAACTCTCTAGCATAAATATATTGCGATATAAGATGTTGGCAAACACAAACATATAAACAGATAGTTTTGTAAAAACCACACAGAATGTCTAAAAAACACCTAAATCAGAGAATTTAGTTGGCATCCTGGTTTGGGATTTTTCGCAAACACAATACTTTTCCTACATACCTACAGTAAAAATGAATAATAGTAATAAGAGAGTTAAAAAAGCTTTGCTACGCGTTAAACTGCCCATGATATTTGATTTTTCACACGATCTTTTTTTAAATAGATTATCGAAATTACAATATCTCTATGCGTAAATAATATGCGTATGAGGTACAAGCACGTACTCGCAGAACATTAAATCTCTTTTCGACATCACAAATCCTCCAGATATTGTTGCAAAGCTTAAAGTAACATTGCTTAACTAACGCAATACTTTATTGTTCTATTTTTTGCAATAAAGAAATCAGTACGCACATCCTTACAATATATACTGACTACAGGCCACTACAGGAGTGTGAAAATATGCAAGTGTCTAAAGTGTGCGAAGACAATGTATCCCACGTGTTTTTATGTAAACAAATTGAATGCTTTGTCGTCTCTAATCTTATCAGTTTTATCATTATTCCTAACAATGTATTACTATAATACGAAAAGGGTTTTGTATTTGAGTTAAATAAAAATGTATTGAAGAATCAGTTAAAACGCACGCATGTTTCAAATGTTCTTGTCGGATTAAAACGTTAATTTATTTCAAGATTATGCAGACCAACAAGCATATTTGTGGTGTATCGAATTAACAAGGCAAATAATAAACTGCACAACAATATTCGACCCGCTAAATAGTAGTCCCTTGTGTACTGGTTGTTATTTATATTTTTCCTAAGCAAACTGTACCCAAGGTACAACTGTTTCCCTTACGCATTATACAAATTATTATTGATACTTAATTTGCTTTTTCCAAGGAGATATAATTCGTAGAGATGGCAAGGAGTGTAAATCTTAAAGAACACTGCTGTTTATACGTTTTAGTTTGCCCTTAAATTAGTATGAGGCATTTTCAGCTTTTCTTAAGGCTAAAGAAAATTAAATCCGAAAAAACAAAAAAATAAGAGGCCTTATAGTCGCTACGCAGCAAGAAGCCTTCGTGTGGCCAGAGGCTATGCACAAGTTAATTTATTGGTAATTTAGATTAATTTTATTTAAAACTTCTCTAAAGTCAAATCGAATTACCTAAACTTAGTTAATTTATGACAAATTAAATTCATTAAAATTTAATATTTAGGGTTCAGAACACTTTTACAAATAATAGTAAAACCTGAACACCATAAGTTTATTGACTTCTTCAAAGAAAACAGAGAAAGAAATCGTTCAATAACCCACCATCCTCAATGACACTATATCGCTGCTTTATCTGACGATTAATAGCGTATAGTTGTCCAGAAAGTGAAGTTTGGGTAAGTAAAGATTAGCTTAATGAAGGTTCTTCAGTAGGGACTCCAGACGTAACCTTGTGAAGCACTTAACCCTTGCCCTTGAACAAGGCTAAGAATAATGGATTCCACAGAATTATAGAATGATTCATCTGAAAAGAACTTAAGACCTCGGTCAATGTTCTGTATAATGACCCCTGGAGAAATTATCTTAAACATTTTAAGAAAAAGAATACTAAAAGAACATTAAAAGAATACTTATAAAATCCATGTGATATTTCTATGTGACAATAGTCATTTATGTACCAAGGGAGTAAAAAAGGCTATTATTTCCCTCAGCAGTTGGTTCCTAAGGCAAAAGCTGAAGGAACCAAAGAATTTTACACCCGAGACAAAGCCGAGGGAGTTAGGACTATTAACTGAACCTTATGACTATGACCTGAAATGGATTTTAAGCCAATCAAAACAATTTTTTGGTCTGCTCCCCCTTATAAATTTGGGGGGGGGGGGGCTGCTTTTTTATATTAATATTGCTTTTTTGCAATATTGGGCTTTGAATTATTGGGCTGCTTTTTTAAATTGTATTTATATATGTAATTTGCTCTAGACCCAATAATAGGAAACACTTTATTCCCTTGAGAGTGTAAAGTGAATCTTTACTCACTAAAAACTTGTCAATTAACATTACATTATACACTGTCTGGAGATAAAGTATTTATTATATCACAGTATTTTCGATTATGATACATTTTATGACATCTATCAGCCGTTAATTGTCGTAGGGGTTTTTTTTGCAGTATATCATTTTTTGGCGAGGTTAGTTTTGTCCAGTAGTCTATACTAAAATTTTGTTCGATATCATTGTTTAAATCACAAATGAGGAAATCTAAATGTCAAATTTGGATTAACTTTATAAAGACTATTTTCAATATTTGATAATCAAAACGTAATATTCTGATATAATAGGATACTGTAAAGTATATTCACAAATAACCTAAGATTCTAAAAGAAATCCTACAATCCTTCTAAAAGTATTTCAAAAATAAATAGTCCAAAAGAATTTGATTTTAGTGAAGTCCTTTCACTACCTAGACCCTCTACACCACCACACGCTTCGTTTCCGCATATCATCGATAGATCAGCTGTATTGTTTTATCTTCATTACAGAGGTTAGGGAGTCTCATAAATTACAAAAATAGAACATTGAAGTGAAAGAACTGATCAGCTCTGGAGATAAAACATTACCGAGATATATTCATATTATTATGTAAGAAACTAGGTATTATCGAATCTTTCCTAAAAGTAAATTAAGTCTCTGATAAGTACTTCACATAATATTTTTCGGCATTAATTGAAGGTCAGAGTGAGTTTAGGCTCTGTCGGCGCCCTGATGAGTTAGACGAATCGAAACAGAGTGGGACATGACATTATGTCGTGCCATCAATGATGACGAATGTCGAATGATGGAACAATTCCCAGATGTAGCATTTGCATTTTGCTTGTTACATTCCCTAGGTGTCTCTCGCACAATTATATTGTGTCAACTATTCATGTTTTGCAAAACTCGGTATTATCAAATGATATATGAATTTAAATATATTAAATGAATTTAAATATACTAGATGAATTTAAATGTATTATAATCGGTTATTTAAAAATTTCCCTAGTTCCTATAGTGTCCTTTATCCATAATTTTTAACTTAAATGCAATTTTAAATTATATTTAAGTAAATTACGATTCTTTAAAATTTATTCACGGATTTTCCAACGACAACTTTCACAGCAAAGCCTAGGTTTTCTCACTGTAATCTTCATGTATTATAATATTTATCTAAATAACATTTATTTTAAATCCAATAATGCAGTTACATTTGACGAAATAACTAGGAAAACACGTTTCTTAGATTTTTCATCTCTAATTTTTCATTATTAGTCAATAAAAATAGTATTTAAAATATCTATGAAGTACTATTTTCTTCATTTATAACTAAATACATAAACGCCATCGAAAAATAACTTTAAAATTGTATTTAAGGACTTGATATATTTATTTCATTCACCTCATAAAAAGTTGGTACAACTGTTAACTAGAAACATATATATTATATCAATGCCATCTGAATCAAATTCTTCTGATTCTCTAATCTTTATTTAGAATTGATTTGTTTTGGTTTATTAGTTATGGATGATTATTTTCACTTTCATTTGATGTTGTAATTTTCAACAAAGAAGAATGTAAAGAATACTTTTTCATGGTCAAGAACAGTTGTTCTACTGCTTGAGATTCTAATGTGAAAATTCTGAAATCTATATAAAGATTAATAAATCTGGATAATTATTAAATAAAAGTTAAAGAAGAAGTTCTCATTATTGTAGGTCTGTGTGTTTAGAGTGCTGATAGAAAGTAACTTGCAGGATAATCAAAGGTTTTTCTTGCTAGGGTATGGTGGGAAAATAAAGAAGAGAAATGTTGTTTATTATTGTTTAATAAGAGGTCGTTGTACCGATGTGAGGGTGTAATATACCACCGTTGTGTTTTTTATTACTTTACTAGTTTTATCAGTAAAATTAATTAAACAAAATTCGGGTATAGGGTATGTAGGGATGTTTTATAATCTAATTGGGTTCGCTACGCTCATCACTCTGGACTCGCTTTAAACGTCTCAGAGTATTAAAATAATTGACGTTAAAAATTATTTTACGGATAGTACAACAAGACCTAAAGATTTATTTTCGTACCAAGTTTCAAATTTCTACGATGAACATACTGGGATCTACGACGATAAAAAGACACACATACAGAAATACAACTTGATAAAATCAATCCATAGGTCTTGAAAAGATAATAATTTAGTTGAAATGTTTTTGTTTTTCGTGATAAGGGACCTGTGAAACGGATTTCTGACTTCCACACCCTCCAAGCCACACAAAGCGTATTTTCAAAGGATATTTGCTAAAACAATAATGTATTTTAGCGTTTAAGTTGTGCTTATATTGCTATTAAATTATTTGTTACTCGTGATGAGTGGGCACAAATGAGACAATGTGATATTGTTTATAGAACTATATTTCGCTCCATACTGAGCATATTTATGTTACACGTTTCTCTTAAAATGTGCCCACTCATCACTACTAAACTAATATGGAGACCAATCATGTAAATCATTTAATTGTTTACTATCGACCTACTCCCTCCTTCCTTACCATTTAAAAAATGTCTAAATATATATTGAGCCCAGTGTGGAGAGGCCAGCTAGGGCAAGGAAGCACTGCTAAGGAAAATAGGCCAAGCTGTTGACCCTTTCTTTGGAGCTTAAGCCCATTTTTATCTTTTCTACTCTATAGAAATCTATCATGTACTTCTAATTCAAGGATAACATCTACAGTCATTTAAGAGAGCAGAGAGCAGAAACTAATTCGTGATATGTAAAACCGGAAAGAAGAATTATATCCATAACATTCAGCTATATGCAATGAGTGTTGCAACACCGGAAAACTAGCTTCTTATTCCTGCAGGTGTTTCCGTACAGTGCCCTGTTAAAACATCGATTAAATATAAGTTTTTAATAATATAATTAACTGAACCCAAAACAGATTAAGGCCCGTATTTAAAGACACTTTCCTTACCAAAACCTAACATTTTCCTTAAGGGTTCCTTAAGGAAAATGTTAGGTTTAGGAAAATGTCTTTGAATACGGGCCTAAGTTTCGAGATCTTACTAGAAAGGAATATGATTCTTCTTTTTCAATGTACAATAAATGCTTTAGACAAAGAAATTTATATTTCTATAAATAAGGTACTTTATTTCTACAAGGTACTTATTTTCATAATTACCTTATAAAATTATAGGGGTTGTGAGTTAGAAAGACTGGATAGAACACTTCTAAAAATTTCAAGAAGTACCTCTTTGGTTTGATTAACGTTTTCAAAGTGTTTATTTTATTGGCACTTGAAATATTTTTAAAGATAATATACTCGGAGGTAATCTGAGGTAATATTTGTCAAACTATAAAACTATATGAAGGAAGAGATTAGAACTACATCACATATAGGAAATAACAAGTGTACAATTATTTACCGCAAAACTATTATGTTTGAGTTTATGATTTATTAGTTTAATTGAACTGTGATTCAACTTTCCCCTTTACAATGAGACGCAAGTAAATTACAACAAGGAATAAGATTGTAATAGAAGTTACATTTGACATATGCGGTTTTAAATGATATAAAGGTGGTGAAGATGAAGTGAAAATTGAGAAAAGCTAGGGCTAAAATGTCCTTCGGAAGTATAATATAGAAACAGTAGTAGTCCGTATGAAATATTTATTTTGTTCTATGCAAAAAAACATAGGGCCCCGTTTTTACAAAAGTACAGGTCTTGTTTACTACAAGTAATATTAATATAGTAAGTATAGTAATATAGTAATATAAAATAGTAATGGTAATATAGTAGTATTAATATAGTATTGAGCACATATTGAGCACTAGGTTACTACTAAACTAAAAGTTGGCGATAAAAGCTAAGTTTTATATTAATAAAATTAACTAGTAACCCAGTATACATAGGTTCGGACTTGGATAGAAATTTTATAAGTAATTGTAATGGACAAGAAAATGTTGTTTATTAAATAGAAAAATGCTGCAAATTCTACGTGTGTAACACTTGTAAATTTGTCATTACAGTTATTTTTTACAATTTTTGTAACTACAAGACTTAAAACCCATGCGAAATGGGTCCCCATACTGGTCAATACCCAGGTCCAGCAAAACACCGTTTTTACCCCCCCCCCAAACGTTTTAATGAAAACATTATCCACTAGTTATTTTCCATCATTTATACCGTAGGTATATAGGTGAAAAATTGTGATCGGAAAAACTGAGATGTCAACTGAATTATCCGTTTCAGGTGTTTTTAAGACTTTCTGAGTGGTTTTCACAAAGTTGATTGTCTGTATGTGTGTGTCGGTCTATTATCTTCGTAGCTCCTAGGATATTTATGCCAGAGAGTTGAAAAACTTGGTACAAAAATAAATCATTAGGTCTTGTTGTGCTACCCAAAAAAATTTTATGACGTCATTAACCGAAAATAATGACTCACAAATATTTGAAAATTCATTAAACTCGAAAAATTAATTCGGTCAATTAAAGATTTCATGTCCACTATTCATTCTAACACGTTAACACAGAAACGGACAGAACTGACATTGATTTACGTAATGCAATTATTTAACTCCAAAATAACAATATTATACTTAGAGGTTATACTTAGCCCAAAGTGAAATGGAAACACAAAATAAACTTCTAGCATATTTATTTTCCACATACCTTTCAACTCTATTATCGTTCTTAAAATTAAGACATTTAAATAATATCTATTTTCATGTTGATTTTTTTTGTGAGAGTTAAGTATTCTTTGATGTGTTTAAGGCCTAGGGCTATGAGAATACTGAAGGGTTTGTTATTTTAATGATTTAGATTTAAAAAAATTGGACAGGAAACCCTAAAGGAGTGAACATATTCAATCATGGTAAACACTTTGTTCACCACGGGTTCCCACAAGGCCCAGTCTTCTGCCATATCTTTTCCATCCACTTTCTTACCTGTTAATTTAATCAAAGTTATAGTTAAATGATTTTTAGGCGGGTTCTTACAATAAACCCTATTATTATGGATCAGAGGTGAATCTAATGAAGAAAGTATATCAACAAAATTTTGTTTAGTTTCATTTAGTTTTGGATGAATTAACACATTTCTCTTGTAATGTCTTAAAGAGGAATTATTGTGAAAAAATACGAATTTAAATTAAATTTGTGGCACAGGTCTTTTTTTAATATCTCTCACAAGAGATATTTAAAAATAAAAATATTATTTTACTGTAAATAAATTGATTATTAAAGGATTTCATTAAAACAAAATTCAAAAGCATTCTTTATAACTTGAAAAGCATAATTTAATAACTTCTAAATCATACTTTTATGACTTTAAAAGCATACTTTTATGACTTCAAAAGCATAATTTCTTGACTTCAAATGCATAATTTTATGACTTGTAAATCATACTTTTATGACTTCTAAAGCATACTTTTTTGACTTCAAAAGATACTTATATGACTTCTAAAGCATACTTTTATGACTTTTAAAGCATACTTTTATGACTTTATAATCATGCTTTTATGAATTGAAAAGCATACGCCTGTACGACCTCAGCGTTGTTCTAAACCCTGTAGACAGCAAAATATATTCTGAAATGGTTCTTCCCGCAGAAAGAATTCCCTGAATGGCTCTTAAACGGGCGTTTTATTTACTTATATTTAATTTAAATTTGTTAATTCAATAATTGTTTATGCTCGAATAAATAAAGTAAGTTTTAAATAGCAGGATTTATTTGGAAACTTGGTTGGAGTATTATAATCTTGAAAATATAAATGTTAATGCATTTATAACATACTTTTATCAGTATATCATCACTATTCTACTTTCAATTTTCCATCACCAGAGGTCTCTTCGTCTTAATCCTGACTTAGCAACTTAGCACTGATATTAAATAATATAAGGTAAGTAATTATTTGTAGTAAGTGTTAATTAATTATGGAAATATATGGTTTATTTACCAATTTATTTATAACCGACTTTACACCAACCAAATTTTAATTTTACGCGTAATATTTACGACAGAGAATTCTAGACCCTTATATCTGGACCTGAGTTCGGTTCCCCGCACATTTTTTGTGTTTTTTAATATAAGTTATTATAATTTTGAACTGATAATTTGATTATATTTATAATAAAGGTGGTCAGTTTATTTTTTCGAGGTTTCACAATTTAACATATAGGGCCCCTCTAGTAATAATATCTCTATGATTGAATGCGTGTGTACTGATAATGATTTCTTAAGGGCATGATAAATATAAACAATAATAGTCCTTCACCGAAATCACAAGTTAATGGATTTTTATTGTTGTCTATAGTACAAATTATTTTTCTACCTCATGCTTCTAAATATTTCTTGATAGAGATGCTTAAAGAAATTAAATTATGTTGCTAAGTATTAAATAATAATAGTTCTATTTTATATGTAAATTAATACTACAAAGGTTCTACAGATAATAAAAAAATGCTCCTTCGTCGTGTAACTAATAAATTATAGTTTAGCGAAATATATTTGATTTAAATTAGTTACTAAAAGTGTATTATGCTTATATAAGTTTTTAAAAGTGGACTAGAACAAAGCTATAAACATAAAAATAAACTCAGAGCTAGTACGTTGCCTTGGGGAACACCGACCTACCTGAAATTATTAAAGGAAGTCCTAAACTTCTTTCATCTTTTTTTACTATACTTTATTTATAACTTTACTGGGTCCTACTGATTGTTGATCCTTTTTATAATATATATTTATTTTTGTACATCAACTGATTCAATTTAAATTATAAAAAAACATACCTAAGTTACATGGGTGAAAACTAATTTTTGTTGTATGAATTTACATATAATGTGTATAATTTACGATATTTTACGTAATATTTATTATAAGTGATACATGGATTATTATAATCATCGTCAAATAAAATGTTATTTGACTAAAATTACAATAAATAATTCATTTATTTTTTACAGTTTTTTTAAGTTTTGTATTTTTATTAAGTTTTTATGAACTTGAATGAAAAAAAGTTTAAAATCAGATGTATTTAATCCCAGACATACGTAATTATAATATTACGTAATTGTCCCGGAAATATAAATAAAATAGGTTATGATTGTTACAAAAAATCCTAGTACCATAAAACGCATTTCAGTCTAAGCTTAGTTTTCCTTTGAAAATTCGCTCTAGTTGAAATTTGTAAAATGACTTTGACTTTGTAAATTGATTGTGATAAAATACGAACCTTCCTCTTTAATTCGGTACCGCGCCCGCCTCTGAGCCATTCTTATAATATAACACACGGCTAAAGTCAGTTCACAGCGCGCCAAAAAATGTGGGAGGGAAAGAATTCTATTAGTTTAGACCGACCGCGCCCCTTCTTCCTCCACCTCATGCCAAAACAAACAAATACCTTTTTCGTAAATAAAATCATGAAAAGGCAACACTGATTGTAAACATTTGTAACATCGCGTCGCTTTTATTTCCCTCATTGTGCATATTGATCTGTTTGAGTTGGTTTCGTTTAATTCCAATCTGTTCAATTCAATTCAATTATTGCAGAGTTGTAATAAGATCTGAGTGCCTATATTTGAGGCATGGACATTGACGTATTCTTCAAGCATTTAAAAAAGAGGGTTGAAAGCATTGAGCTTTTGGTGGTCTGTCAATTGATTTTAGCCGTGTGTTATGGAAAAAAGCCTATTTTCCCGGCCGGCCAAAAATTAGAGTATTAATATATAGAAACAACAAGACTTTGAAAGGAGGTCTTTTTTACCATGGCGATTATATTTACTGTTGAGCGAAGCGAGAGTGTAGCCAGTCGTGTAACCTATCATATTTTTTCGGGCCCAGTAATAGTAAACAACCATTTAGAAAAAAACAGTATAATGTTAAAAAATTTGCCGCTAAACTTCTTTCGTTTTCCTCGTTGGAAAAAAGTTTTAATTCTGGCAGCGTATTCTCTATGTCTGAATCACAATCCATGATTATTAAATTAAACACTTGATATTAAATAATTAATTACTTACTTTCCAAAAATAACAAAACTTCATTAAAAAAAAGATCGATTATTTATTTTAAAAACGGTAAAAAGAACAAGGAAGGAAGGTTATAACCATAGAGATATATCCTAGAGGAGGCATAGCCTATCATAATACATTAGGAGACCTGAAACATCATTTTGGGGCTCTTAGGGGCTCTAGTAACCTCAATGAAACCTTCTTCAAGAGTAAGCTAAGGTTATAATAAATCAATCGATTTCGGCTTCGATTTAAACTGTAGGGGCCCCTCTAGTAAAAATATCTCTATAGTTATAACCTTATAATAAACTACTAGCTTCCGCCTAATGGACATTTGAGGAACTTCACCAGCGATTAGTTTTTTACAATCGCCGACATAAAAAAAATACGAAGCTGTCGCAGACGGTAACAAACGCAATTCAGCCCTTTTTTGAGGATGTAAAGTGCCTACTTTACAGCCCCCGAAAAAAAAAAAATTATTTTATCTTTTATTGAACAAATATAATTATTTGTGCATTAGATCGATAACAAATAATATATCATTAAAATTGTTCTGAAGATTAAACTGATAATAAAGACATAATAATAAATAGAACAACCTTTAGCCCCGACGCAGCGCAGTGGCCAATAAGCCGAAGCAGCGCAGTGGCCAATAAGCCGAAGCAGCGCAGTGGCCAATAAGCCGAAGCAGCGCAGTGGTCAATAAGCCGAAGCAGCGCAGTGGCCAATAAGCCGAAGCAGCGCAGTGGCCAAAAAGCCGAAGCAGCGCAGTGGCCAAGAAGCCGAAGCAGCGCAGTGGCCAAAAGCCGAAGCAGCGCAGCGGCCAAGAAACCGAAGCAGCGCAGTGGCCAAAAAGCCGAAGCAGCGCAGTGGCCAAAAAGCCGAAGCAGCGCAGTGGCCAATAAGCCGAAGCAGCGCAGTGGCCAAGAAGTCGAAGCAGACTTTCCCTCTGGCTAAGCCTTTCAGGTGTTAAAATTTGTAATCAAACTTTAAACTCATATGAATATCCTATAAAAGGAACGTTTGAATCTACAAAAGGATCGCTTTAAATGTACAAATAAGAATGTCTATTGTGACCAAAACGTTTAATATCATGACTAGCTTAGTCAAGTAAGAAAAACTTATAACATTACATCTTTAATAAATAATTAATGTTTGGTAACCTGCATAAAATATGAATGCCCAAGTATTCATTAAGTACTTTCATTGTGAAATAATTATGGTCGTTGCAAGTATTATGTAATTTTATTTATCAAAATACACTTTTTATAGAATTATAAAATAGGAAATTGAAACGACAAAAAAGACTAATTTTCTTTTGTAGCGGTTCATGTATGTGTGATCAGAGGCGCATTCATTGTGCCGTTACAGACAAATTAATGCGCTTGATAAATAAAACCTGTTTAGTTTACCAAATTTAAAAGAGTGAAGAAGGTACAGTTCAAAAATCCTTGAAAATATATATGGTATTGACACAACCTGCTATGTGTGAGAAAAATTTAAAAATTTTACTCTCAAAAAAAAAACGTCGGCGTAGCCGCCTCCGAGGTCAAGGTCGTTAAGGCGTCAGTTATTATACTGACCTTTGACACCACGGAGGTCTAGGGTTCGCATCTCAGGTTAAGCTCTCATTTTATGTAAGATTATTGTTCAAATAAATTATCGCCAATTTTAGGAGCCAAATATAGGAGTAGATATAAGCATTATAGATATAAGGAGTAGACTCGTGTCGCGCACAAGCCTTGAGCTTATGTGACACAAATGGTCAATATTTATTATTTTATTTATATATAATTTGTAGTTGAATCATTGTAAACAGGTATTTAGATATAAATAAACGATTTATTTTTTTATTTATAACTCTTTAGTTATAAATAACTAAAGAGTTATTAACACACATACAGACAGACAACTATGCAAGAACTACTCAGGAGGCCTTTAAAACACCTGAAACGGATAATTCCGGTGACATCCTGGTTTTGGGATTTATTGGCAATCTCAATACTTTTCCTATATACCTACGGTATTAATGAGGAAAAGAAAAACAGTGTTGTTGGGGCCTTACGGACCTCTTTTAGCAGCTTTTCCAAAACCTTATTTTATTTGACGAAAAACAATTTACTTTATATGAAAAGTTATTAGTAAAAATTGTATTAATTAAAACTTAAGAAAGATCATATGTTTGGATGTGGAAAGATGAGGACATAACTGCCACATTATCAGGACTCAAAATACCACTAACTGCTAAGGAATAGATGAAGTAGTGGTTAGTTTATTTCTCTTAATCCACCTAAAAATCTTAAATTAAACTAACTCCACAGTTCTAATGATGTTTTAATTGGCCCTAAAAAAATTAACACCTAACTAATTAACTTATAAATTTCAACATGTCTTGCTACGAGGTACAAAATTCTTGGCAGAAGATTTACTATTTATAGGTTTTACAATAAATTGCATCATTTCACCGACAGGAAATATGATAACACGGAGAGAGACATAAACGCAAATGTATATTAGGCAACTGTGTGAAAGGTTGACACTAAGTAAGTTCTTCTTTCATATATCATGAATAGTAAGTAGTTAACTTCTTTATATTATGTTTCCTTATGGAATTATATATGTGCAACATTATTTTTGATAAATGTTAAATTTATTTGACGGCAACTAGTTTACAGAATAGATATAAGTGTGTAAGGCAAAAAAAATAATTTAAAATATTAAATTAATTTTATATATTGAAGAAAATGTTTTGATCGATAAAGGTACCATTTAAAGAACACAAATGACAATGGAATTGGACACGCATTCTGACACATGACATACAAAACGTGTTTGTGTTATTAATGTTTAATTACTTTTGTTTTTGTAAGACTTAAGTAATTCAGTCTCGCCGAAAGTATCTTCTTCGCGAGCACAAAATAATAAGTACATGAGGTATTTTCAAACATGTCCAATGAGTCTTTTGTAGAAGCACTTATTGATTAAATTAATTCGATGTATTTAGGCTCAATAAAGGAACACTATTGGTCACATCCCTTAGCGTAAAGTTGTTAAAGTATAATAAGAAAAAAACAGGTCACGTTCTTTAATTTCGTCAAAACCTATCGCATAAATTTGAAAATTGAAAGTCGCTTACTACGTGTGTACTCACTCGTAAAATATACCAACATTTTATTCTTTAACAACTATGATTTATCAACTATTTCATTATATTCAGCAAAACGACCATTTGCGCTGATGATCCAATGATGAAACACTAGTGACAATTCAATAAAGTAACTCCTTGATGTTACCATAAAGAAATGCTACAGTAAAACAAAATCTCAACAAACTCACTGCCCTTGATTTCAATATATTTCATCAAATGAGCACGCTTACATTCACATTTTGTCCATCAGGAAGTTAACTCAAATTTTCCTAAGGGCGCAGCCATTTTGTTTTACCCTCGTAACTGTAAACAAACTATTTACGGCACTCAACATTATTATTATTAATACGTTGTTTTTTACTTTTTAGTATGAAATGTTTATAATTTGTTTAAAAATATATTTTGTCACATCCAATAGAGGTTTAAGTGATTCTTTAAATAATAGATTTGTTTAAATTACTTAAAACGAGCGGCTAATTAAACTTTTATTTTTTGTGTGACCTGCTCAACATTTTATATTTTTGCAAGTGATAAGAGTTTTTCTCTTCAAATATTTATTTTTATTAATAATGTAAGAATAAATAACCTAAAGTTTTTTAAATATAATCATAGTAATCGTAATTTCAAGTTATAATTAAGGGAATCTACTTTCGTCTATATATTTATGAAAACTAAAAAAGCATGTGATTTACCTTTACTATAGTTCATATTTATCTTTAACTACATGATTGTAACAATTATTTCACAGAATTTTATACAACACTTTTAAACTAACACGTAAAAATGTTTTAAAACACGATACAAAGTAAAACTCACCTTAAATTATCAGTGTTGACAATAAAATAAAACAAAAAAGGTAAAACCAAGACCTATATTACCGTAACCTACATTACCGTATTAGGTAATATGGTAATATAGGTAAGTAGTTATTCAAATATTAGCGATTTTATATTTTTAAGCCAACTATCAGCTGATCAGGCATTTCTGATTTTTTTACATAGGTTAGTATAGGAGTTTCTCTACTTGGTTTATATATTACTTTAGCATAGGGCTTATCCTCCCGAATATTTTTCTTTATTAGGTTATAAGTAAATAGTTTACACATTGATCCTGTGTTTTAATGTTAAAAATAATATGAAGTAATAATTTAAATTAATTAAATTATATTTATTTAAATGATTATCAAAATCATTATTTGCCCATAATGTTTTATAAATTAGAAGGATGTAATTGTTTCAAAAACTTAGTATACAATTATTCTCGCGAGATTGTAAGTAGAGGTGGCCGCAAAGTTTTTAACATGATGGAAATTCCTTAAATACGTGGTGAAACGTCATGTAACAAAAGACCTTGCCGCAGAAGCAGGTCTTTAAAGCACACACGATTCATTTTAACAGACGTAATCAAAAACTAAGTGTCACTCAATTCTCTTTGTGAAGCAAATTAAAGTACCCAAAATTGTAAAATATTTATACGTGTTAGGTACTTAAATATCTACGTAATTAAATAATCCCAATGATTAAGCACATAAGTAAATAAATAATTTTCAACTTAAAAGTAAAAGTACACTCTGTTTACTTTCACGCTTTATAAAAGATTTGAAGGATTTTCGCTACAAAAACCCCGAGGAAGTAATTAAACAAAAGTGTGTTTAACAGATACATCCCCTTATAAGAGCTAAAAGATGTAAGTGCAACACATTGCGTAACCGAGTCGACAGGAGTCTTCCACAGGACTTGATTTGAAGTCTTGTTCCATTAAAGGATTTAAATTATGATCCTTTAAAATAAAATCTTTTTGGTTATGATAGTATAATGACGAGGGAAAAAACTTATAATTTTACTTTTTTCTTGTTGTATTCAGTGTTTTTTAAGTAGCCGAATTCTACTGAGGAATTTGAAAGTAGATATTGTCTTGAAGTTACTCATTGAAGAATCAGCAACCGTCAATAATTGCTGTATGCTATCATCAAATATAAGGGACTATCATCAAAATTTAAGTTCCTAAATGATTAAGTTATATCAGTGAATGATTCAAGTTTTGTCTTGGATGAAGAAAAAGAAACAAGCTCAAGTACGAATAAAACCAGGCTGAAGTTGACCACAAAGTACTCAAAGCCAGAAATCTTAGTATCAAAATTTGGTACGGCGATTATGTTTTTCGTCATATTGCACTGTATACGTTTATACCTACAAAACAATTCTATCAATGAGGTCCGGAAGCCGGGTGAATTTTCTTTGCTTCCTTTTGTTTTCCTTTCGTGCCTAAAACTCTATTTTAGCATCATATTTTGTTATTCCATTTTTTTGTGAGAGCCATAAATGAGTATAGATAATGCCGATTTTGGAATAATGATAGTAGTTTTGTTTAATCCATGGCATAAATATGCGCATTTAAAAAAAACCGGAAAAGTTAAATAACAAATTGTGATGCTTCAGCTCTGGTTATAAAGCATATATCGGAAATTTAAGCAAAAAATGAATTGTTGGGCAAGATACCGCGAATTTCAAAGAAAACTCGTCCGGAAAAAGATTTCTCCGACAGAAAAGAACAGAAGTTTTTATTAAAACTTAATTTAAATATATTTATAGTAATTACGAATAGGTGAGATCACCTAGCAAGTTGATCACGTTGTTGGGCCCTTTTTGCTGACTCCCTTAGATAGAAGATAGTGTTCAACTATATGAGTCCTATCTTAAGAGCTCTTGCTTTACCATAAGTTTCTATAGCTTTAACTAGAACAACATTTCCTTTTCTCGAAACCATAAGGCAGAAACATATATATACATATATATATATATATATATATATATATATATATATATATATATATATATATATATTATATATATATATATATATATATATATATATATATATATATATATATTAAAACTACTATGTAGGGTCCTCAATTTTGCCAAAAATTTGAAACCCATGATGTAGTTATTTAGAGTTAAGGATCTTTTACGAGTAGCTGACATTACAGCTCGAAACCACCAGCTTCACGACCCTCTCCAAAGACAGCTCTTGATGTAACCATTACATCATAATGTAATTAGGTATATGTAAATAAAATTCGAAAAAAATATTAATCCTTTTCTTTAATAAAGCTGAAATAGACGCTAAAACGGACGTTAATTCTTATAAAATTACGTCATAAGTATTGATTAAGAGCAAAGTGATGATAATCCAAAACTTACTATTCTAATACTTTATTATGTCAGAGGATTTATAAATTGTCAAGTTTCAACCTATATTATGTAAATAATATGGTCATCATTTTTATTTGAATAGTTATAGTAATGCGTTTCATCAAGAACTCACGTCACATAAGTATATAATTAATTAAAAATTAGGGGCCTTTAAACGCTAAATTGTACAGGTAGAGAAATCAAAATAATTCTGGCGCAGTGGTCCGCATTTCTGGCGAATTTCCTTTGGAATGCGTGTTTCCATGCTTAACATAAAAGCATAAATCAGCTTTTAACTTATAGTAAAGCCAGGGCTCTTAAGGTAGGACTCATAAGGAAAAACACTATCTTCTATCTGAGGAAATCAGCAAAAAGGGCCCAACAAGGTGGCCTACTTGCTAGGTGTTTTCACCTATCCGTAATTAAGCAAAAATCCATTTCTTGCTAAAGGATCCGGTTTATGCTTTATAATTTGAGCAGTTACTCCATTATCAAGCACTACTCGTAACTCATTTTATGCATTTTTCAAAGGAAATCTTTGTTGGTTATACAAAACTATGCCTCTAAAATTAGCAGTACGCACTATTATTTGCACTAGTTCAATGCTCAGTTGGTTTCTTTAAATTTTTTGCGCATTTCCTTTGAAAAATACAGACAAAATGAGTTAAGAGCAGTGCTTGAAAATTGAGCTCAAGTTATAAAGCATACACCGGATCCTTAAGCACGGAAACACGCATTCCAAAGGAAATTCGCCAGACATGCGGACCACCGCGCCAGAATTATTTTGTTGTTATAAACTTATATAATGTAAAAAGAACTATAAAAAATTATCGTCCTTACCATGATTCAAACTCAGGTTCCCAAAAAAACCTCGGATTCTTTTTCCCAAAAAAGAATCCGAACTCAGTTCGGATTCTGCTTACAGGCCCAAAAAACATCGAAAACGACTCTTAACTTAAAATGTGTTATTTAGCGGCCGTATTTTTTAGGTTTTCTGGTATTGACCACCAATTTTTTTGTTTTACAGTCATTAAGAGTGGTCGCATCGACTTGGGACCGATTTTATTCGATTCAGCGCCAAAAGATACTTAATGATGAAATTAAAATTCATCAACCGTAATATTGGTCTCCGGTAATTTACCATGATTTTTTCGAGGGGGTATGTATTGTTTAGCTGTACACACACACACACAATATATATATATATATATATATATATATATATATATATATATATATATAAGATATACTTATAAGATATACTTAAGATATCTTATAGTATATTATATATACTATATAAGATATATACTTATAAGCATATACTTTATAAGACTAAACAAATTTAAATTTTATTATCACTATTATACAGGAGTTTATCGTTGGACATAAATCTAGAATAGATTTGAAAATTATCTTGTGGCTACATGCAACCTGAAAAACTACTTATATTACGAACCGAAACAGGATAACAGACATGTGGCAACATGTAAAGCGGCCACAGTGATTCGCGGCGCGGCGCCGTAAATATTTTATATAACTTAAGGATTTGTTAATATGGATTTTATTAAAACAATTTGTTTTAATATCTTTCTCGTCTTCAGCTGATAAGAAAAAAATGATTTTCTCAGTTAGTGATAGGGTTGAGAATTATTAATTTATAAAAACTCTGTAAACCACTGTGTATTGTACAGAGAGATATGGGTCAGTAAACAGAACGAGATATTTACGGTGTATTCAGATAATAATTGAATAATTACTGATACATTGTTATCCCTCGTCTCTCACCAATAAACGAAATCTATTAACCATATTTTTTAACAAATGCTGCTAAGAAAAGCCAATATTTGCTAAAATTAAAAGCCCAATGCTGTTTAATTTATATTAAGCCAATAATTTGCTGTGGACATAAAAACGGAACTCATGAATAAAAATATTCGGATATGTTGTTGTTTATGTAGTGTATATATAATGTCATGTATCTATATTATAATGACTCTGCAAAATTTTACCATTTTACAATCAGCATTAGGCACGATTTTTAACTTGCTTTGCTCGCCTTCAGAAAAGATATTATTACTTCGTTTACTCGCCGTGTTTCGCAGGTGTAAACGGGATTGAACACGAGGTTCAACCCTGAAACTCAACCCCCTTTTTCAGGGTTTTGTCAAAACTTTAGTTAAAAAATACCGTGTGAACATGTTGGGTTCAATCCCTAACGGGATCGAGATTCGTATTTTATCACCTCTGAAGTATTTTTCATTTTTAGCGAATTTTCAAAGAAAAATGACCATATGAGGGTTGGGGACATGGATTTTTCGGATGAGGGGACTCTCTAAGATCCGCAGTACTTTAATTTTGTATTCTTATACGGTAACATAAAGGAGAAGTAATATAATATATTAAATACCAGATATTAATATTAGATTTTAATATTAAATGACTAGATATTAATATTAAATTACCTATATTAAGATTAAATTACCAGTTATTAATATTATTGACCAGATATTAATATTAAATTTCCAGATAAAATTATCCAATTTAAATTACCTGATATTAAGATTAATCACCAGATATTAATATTAAATTACAGATATTAATATTAAATTACCGATATTAAAATTAAATTACCAGATATATATATATATTAAAATACCAGATATTATATTAAATTACCAATTTAATATTAAATTACCTGATATTAATATTAAATTACCAGATATTAATATTAAATGACCAGATATTAATATTAAATTTCCACATAAAATACCTATCCAATTAATTCCTGATTATTAATATTAAATTATTAATATTAAATTCCAGATATTACCTATCCAATTAAATTACTTGATATTAATATTAAATTACCAGATATTAATATTAAATTACCAGATATTAATATTAAATTACCAGATAAGTAACCAAATATGTAAAAATGTAAATATGTAAAAATGTAATAACATTTCTGCCTTCTGTATAATCATTTTTTGGGTAATGTTGGTTTAATCCACCGCTTTATGAGTCACATGAAGATTAATTAGATTATAACAAGCTCTTGTTTGAAGTTGATTAAGCGACTTTAATAAACTTCTTTAAGTTAAAGTCCGACAGTTTAATTTAACTTAACGAGCTTACTACTAGTCTTTAGTTGGGAATTTATTGCTTTCTTTTAGCTAATGAATCACCACTAATCGAAAAACTTGATACTGCAAGTGACTGTAATTAAAAATTGTTAATCTTTCATTCCTATATTAGGTGCTTTGGAGGTTTAGTGTAGTGTAATTATAGTGTAGCATTAATGCTTTATTTCTTTAATTCAAACGATCTGATGCTCTTTTTACTTTTCCTCATTTATACCGTATGTATATAGGAAAGGTATTGTGTTTGAAAAAAATCCGAAACCAGGATGAAACCGGATTTTTCCGTTTCAGGCGTTTTTAATTCCTCTTGAGTGGTTTTTGAAAAGTTGTCTGTCTGTATGTGTGTGTGTGTGGGTGTGTGTGTGTGTGTCTGTTATCATCGTAGCGCCCAGTCTATTTATAGACTGTTCGCTCTGTAGAGAGTTGAAATTTTGTACAAAAATCAAGAGCAAATGGCTTCGGCTCTTTGGTAAATCTATTAGATTCCCACTTTAATGCTGTTAGAATGGTGGGATGTACAGTCTATGTAGTCTGACTGTATGGGTTGGTTATCTATATACTGATGTCTTTATATTGTTGCTCCTATGATCCACTAGCATGTCCAAGAACGGTATCATCTTATTGGTTTCTACCTCCGAAGTGAATTGTATATATGAACGTAAGGTGTTAACGTGATTAATGAACACTCCTAGTTCTTGCGCACCGTGAGGCCATATTATGAAAGTGTCATCCACGTATCCTTTCCATACTTTTGGCTTCTTGGGAGCTGTTCTAACCGCTAGTTCCTCAAAGCGTTCTATGTATACATCACTGCTGGCTGGGGATAGAGGTTACCCATATCTCATATGGGTAACCTAACCGTGGCCGCTTAGCGGGCTAGAGACCAAATGCCTTTAGTTTTTAATAAAAAATATACAAAACCATGAGAAATAGATTATCAAAGGTTTGACTCTTTGTTCTCATTTATCTTCTTTAGGTAATATTATCTAAAAAAAACTTACAACATAACCTCATAAACCTATGAAGTTTAATATTAAAACAACAATTACTAATATTTTCCTTGAAGTATCAAATAACTAGAAAGTGGGATATTTCCGAAGAAAACTAATTTATAAACTTAAACTATCATCAATTAAAGTTGATGGCATTCATTAAAAGCAATACCGAATTTAGTTTATGATTTCGAAAACATAATTTCTATATAGTTTTTCCTGTACCGATAAAAAGTTGAATCATTTAAAAAAAATTTTAGTAGTATTAGTTAGAAATTTAAGTTAGGCATAGAATGTAATATTTATAGAAATTATTTTTTTTTTTTTACTAACCTAACTAAACTTTGTGCGGCTTACTAATTCTTTCCTTAGAAAAGAGTGTACATTTTTATTTTATTAAAGAACAATTATAATTGTAATATTGTCTTTTTAGGGGTTTAATGGGTAAACATACTAATGATAAAATGTTGTTTGGTTTTATAAGTTTAATTATTGCATCATTAATTGTTTTACTCTACGCAGATGATTCGAATGTAGTTATCGATTTAAAATTTCTAAATCACGAGATAAATTTAGTAAAAGTTAGAGATTCTGGAGTTAAAGGTATAATCCACATGATTACCTTGGGGGTTGATTTTAAAGATCCAACGTACGAGGTGCGAAAGAAACAAGCAGAAGGATTGGGACTTCTGTGGGGAGCTTACCATATCAGTAACGGATCACCAGCAGAAGATCAGGCCAAATATTTTCTAGAGGCTGTGGGTAATGATACAGGAATATTACTAGCAATTGGGATTGAAAAGTCCAATAGCTCGATGAAATTGAAAGATGCTGAAGAGTTTGTAACTCAAGTTTACAAGAAAAGAGGAAGGTAAAGTCTTTATCTTGTTAAGAATAAAGTGCTATTTGATATGTATAAGAAGCTGCACCTCTGACTCCAAGTCAAAACAAAGTTTAACTTAATTTAACAAAAAGCTAACCTCTACTCATTTTCCTTGTTATTCAAAGAGAAGTTGATGATTTACCAAAAATTTGTTGAACCTTATTATAAATTTAACTCCCAGGAGATTGATGTCACAGTGTTGCTTCAATATATATTTGTGTGTGTCAGTATTTATGTATATATGCTTTGCATACTTGCAAACAAAGGGTATTATTCAACATCAAAACTTGTATACAAATTTTAAAAATCCGGTACATGGTACCTCAGAACTTTGTCTCATCATATCGGATTCGTTACGCTCATTCTCCGTTCGTCCTTAGAATGTACAATTCACCAAATTAATACTGCAGCATGTCTTCGGACTCGCTTCGCTCGTCCTCAAATAGTAAATGCATCCGTTTCATTCTAAGCGGTTACACATACAGCACTGACCACGCTCATTGCTGTGTAACTTCTATGATCCAAGAAAATTCATCCAAAAAACGAAGCTTAGTGTACTTATTTATTACGTAAAGGTATATACTTTTACAAAGTTTCAACTCAATTGAATGTTTTCCGAATTAAAAAAAATTTTAAAAAACGTACACAAGTCGTTTGATAATAATTAAAAAAAGCTGATAATAAGATGTCAACTTAACATATATGTTGGTCTTAAACATGGCTACATGCGTACCCAATCTCAATTCGGATATTTTTGCAAACTCATTACTCATTATACCTTCGGTATAAATGAGGAAAAGTAAAAATAATAATTACATTTTAAATGTAAATAACATTAATCTTAGTAAATTTATATACATATAATATATAATAGTTACATATATACATACAATATAGATACAACGCCTTGGAAAAGTGGGAAATCAAAGCTTATTTAGTCATATTTTCCAAATTCTCCAAGGAGTCCGCATTTCTAATATTGACCGTAGGTTTACAAAGGGTACACTCATTTTCAGTCGTAATATATTTTCGATTTCACAATCCGCACTTATTTTTCAGGTATCCTCTAGTTTATGGTCACGAGTATTTGGCAGAACTAGTTAAATACAACCAAGATTCAGTTCTAACTAAATGTCCTTTATGGATATTCCAGTACCAAGAAAATATCGTAGTGCCAAAAGGCTGGCTTACTTGGACCTTATGGCAGTACACTAATGGCATCAAGGGACCAAAACCTCACGATGTGAATGGTGTAGGACCATGTGGCAGAGATAAAATCAATACGCAACTTTATAAGGACATTGGTCACTTATGGGAATTATACTGATGTTATTTGTTATTTATTCAATGTGACTATAACTAGTAAATGCGTTTGCATCAAGAACTCACGTCAAAAATACATAAACATTTGTTTAAAGCAAGCGAAATAAGTTTATCAAAATTCGGATGCTATACTATTTTAAGTATAACTCAAAAAGGCTCGCTTCGCTTGCTAGTTTAGATATCTTAAACATTTACATATTTAACATAATACAAAGTTAAAATAGGCTCGCTCGCTCGCTAGATTGCGTAGATTTATATTAAATGCATAGTAAAAAAGGCTCGCTTCGCTCGCTTCATTGGCGTATATTTTTAATGAATAAATATATATATTTATAATGATACATTCTTTAAAAAGGCTCGCTTCGCTCGCTACATGCTTAATACACATTTAAAATAAAGGCTCGCTTCGCTCGCTAGATAGTATATATCATTTTTGTTCTACTAATCAAGAGCTTTACAACGATATATTACTCGAGTTATTCCTTTAATTTTTAAATTTTTTGAGTTCATTATTTTAGCCGCCATTTTTAAATTATTCAAAAATTTTTAAAATGCTGACCATGGAAACATATATTTTCTTTTTTCTACTCTTTAAGAGCTTTGAAACGATATACACACGATTTTTTCGCTCAAAATTTTTTTTTTATCCGGTCCCGCCATTTTGGCTGCCATTTTGAAAATATTTTTCGGAATATTACCAAAAACTATACAGCTCTGACACTAATTAGTTTTACCTGTACAAAATTTTATTAAAATCGGTCAATTTTACGGCAGTTATCGCGACACGTACAAAAAACACACAAACAAACGCGCCGTCCAATTTTCTGAAATGTAAGAACTCACTTACGTTCGTTCAAACTTATAGTAAACAGTTTATATTTGAAATAAATAAATTAGCTTTACTTCTTATTTTTTTTGACATATCATAGCGATTTAATCTTATTTGTAATCTATATATATCTATATATATATATTTATATATTATATATATATTATTATATATATATTATATATAATAAAATAAAGGTTGAAAATTTTGGTCTTCTAACTCGAAACTACTCAAAGGATCTAGACCAAAGTTTAAACTTAGACTAATTATATATAAGGAGTCATAAGCTATGTTAAATCTTGATTAGTGCTAAAATACCAGTAGGGAATTAGTGTAAAAAATTTTTGAGTGCTTATAGCTCGGAATCTTAATTGATAGATCTTGACTAAACTTTAAACTTAAATACTCATAGGTCTGAGTAGTCACTTTAAGTCTTATCGTTACCCGTTCGATTGTGACAAAAAACATCTTTAAACTAATTTTCTTGCTGTTACAGCTGTTAACAACTTCTATTTTATGTAGTTCTCATAGGAATAATTAATAATTTGTTGTTTGATAAATAAAATATTAACCAAGCGAAGCTGGGGTATCACTGCTAGTTTTTCAAGGAAATTTAAAAAAAAATTGCAATTTTTTATTGAGTAATACAACAACAAATAATTGTTTCAAGTATTAGAGTTTATACAGGTTTAGTGACACCTGAGCAAGTTTAGGTTTAGTGACAGTATACTTGGTAAGACACCTGTTAGAGTCTAAGAATTGCGATACAATCTAGTCATGCACTCTTGCGGGAGTTAATATAAATAATTGTAAATAATTTGATTGGAAGATAATAATAATTAGAGATAATAGATGAATTATAAGATAATAAAGTATAAGAGCTAATGAGATTTAGACAAGTAAAATATAATTGATGGGACATCAACTAGATCGTACTGTTCTTCCCTGCTGTTAAAGCTGGAAAACTTATATGGCAGGGGGATAAGTTTTATATCTGGTTGATCTCTGGGCCACTGTCTTCTCAGACGTTTGATAGGATTATAAGGTAGGGTTTCAGAGGAAAGGAGTTGAATGAAGGGATTAGGATGGTCTATCAGGGAATCATGAAATTTTTGGTAGCGAGATTTGAAGAGGTCTCTCACAAAGGGAACATTAAGGTCATTATGGATCGTGAGGTTGAAAACTTAGAAGGGAGCATTAGTGATTTTTCTTAGTATTTTGACTAAGGCTTTAAAGAGTTGGGAATTAGAAGGCTTGGTGCTACCCCTCACCTATAGGCCTAAAGGTGAAAATGGTATCTATTGCAATATTGAATATCTATATTTCAATATCTTAGATATAGATATTGAATATATTGAATATCTATATCTATTGCAATGAGAAATTTGTACCATGAACCTAGTAAAGTGATCAACATAGAATTAGGTTTTATAAAAATGTGTCTCATTTTTCAAATAAATCGGAATTTGTAATAATAATATCAATAAATTATTGCCTTCTTTGTACGACACAAGTGGTTTCATAGTCAAAACAATACGCATCATGATTTACGATTGCGAAACTGCAAAAAAAATGTTATTTAATAAAATGAAATTATTATTATTATCTAATATAGTTTTAATTCTTTAATTAATTCATCCCGAATGACACAACTTAGTTTAAAACAAACTTTTTAAAAAAAAATATTTCTTAATTAACTTTATATTTATTGATAGTTAGGTTACTTCCTACTTCTTAGGTTTTGTTATACAATAAATACGACAGATAATAAGTAGAATCGCGTAGATGAAAACGTCACTTTTGTACTAAAATTTTGTTTAAGTAGGTTCAGTTCTAATTTTTTGTCTGGTTAATACTTCAATCTTCTATGTATCAACCTCTGGGTAATACATAGGGGTCAGTTTATGTATAATCGTTATAAACATTTTTTAAAAACGTCAAAACATTTCACATGTTAACAGTAAAATCATTTAATGTCAAAATATATTTTCCTTAAATTTTCTGTACAATGTTTAAATGTCGAATCATATCCCATTTTCTTTAGATTCATTTGATGTTGAAAAAGTTCCCATTTATTACAAAATCATAAAATGTCGAAACATTTCACCATTGTTTCTATAAATTATTATGAAACGTTTCTAATTTTCTGTAAAATATTTAGATGCCAAAACATTTCCCAATTGTTTAAAAATTATTCGATGTCAAAACATTGCCTATTGTGTCTTTAAAAATCATTCGACGTCAAAACATAGTCTATTAATCTGTAAAATTATTCCATGTCAAAACATTGCCTATTGTTCTGTAAAATCATTCTATGTCAAAACATAGCCTATTGTTTCTGTTAAATCATTCAATGTCAAAACATAACCTATTAATCTGTAAAATTATTCGATGTCAAACATAGCCTATTGTTTCTGTTAAATCATTCAATGTCAAAACACAGCCTATTAATCTGTAAAATTATTCGATGTCAAAACATAGCCTATTGTTTCTGTTAAATCATTCAATGTCAAAACATACCCTATTGTTTCTGTAAAATCATTTTATGTCAAAATATTTCATAAAAAGAACCATAATAACTAACTTGCTTCTTTATGTTGCTTAAATGTTGGGGCTGGCCCAGCCATGAGCTTAAAGTTATCATAATTAACATCTAATATAAGAGAAGGGCTCTATTATCTTGCTCCTTTTTTCTGGACAACAGTAAGGGGCTGGCTTAGCTATGACCATACATCCCATATATCACATTTAATAACACAGTCATTTAATAACACATTTAAAATATTAACATCTAGCTACAGTGTTTGTTGTACTATTCTTATATAGAAACGTATAGACGTATTGTTAGGGGGGAGGGGGGTGACATCTTATATCAATACATTTTTAGGGCTATAAAGGGAAGTGTGGAACCTCATTGTATCCTACTCCAAGAGTCTGTTAAGGTTCTTAATAAATCAATCGTTGCAGTTTTTTCGCACATTGCTGATGTTATGTTTTGTATAATAAACTATATAAAATATAAGCGTAACTGTAATTGTGTACCGTTTATTTGAAAACCGATTGTGGTCAGGTTACTTTTCTATGTCTCAAAATTACACCGACAGGGTCTCTCTAGTAATAATATCTTTATGAATATTACTAATTTCCAACAAGAAAATAGACAAGCAATGCCAGCTCTACTTATTAACCTCTATGACATAAACAAACAATTATTAAGTTTATTAATTAACCAAAACTCTTCATTACAAAGACGGATTACTTAATTGACGTATTTAAAATTTCAGAAACGTCATAACGCCGTCACACATCCTTATCACATATTATATAAAAACATTACCATGAAAATCTCCCTCCATTTCCGCGGTAATTATACGACTAGGAAACTCACTACACTGACATAATATCTAATATTCAGTACAATTCGCGCTAATATTAAGTAATAAGGTCACCCAAGTTAAATAATTCACGTGGAAATAATCATAGTTTATTGTTCCCCTCTTAGCGGCAGTAAAAACTGGGATTCACCTGTATAAAGTTACCGAAACATATGGAAAATAATTTTTAATGCAGTAGTGTATCGTTAGTCGCACTTCTTAATTTATATAATTCAATTTTAATTTAGTTCATTAAAGTAGGCTTTAATTCTATAAATTAAACAAATTTTATTTTGTTTTAACGATTCAGCCATGTTTATTGCCATCATCAGAACAATAAATTACTTAACATAAAGCTTAAGACTGATCAACATGTTATATTAAAAGGTTACAATTATATTACAAATTTAAAAAAAAAACTACATCACAGTCCAAAAGTACTTAAATGTTTAACTATGTACCTTAAAAATGACTTAACATATTAAGCTTGGTAAACTGATTTTTTATTCTTTTTAGACCAGTCCCACCTAAGAAACTCAAAATAAGTGTTAATTATTTTTATTATTTTGAGTAGTTTGTGATAATTATTATGTTATGTAATGTCTGAAGATGTCCACTACGATGGCTGAGTAATTAAAAAAATGTAAAATATAGAATTAAATCTAACTTTAATTAACTAATTTAATATATTTTAGGTATTCTCTGTACATTATTAAGTTATTATCATATGATACGCTAAGGTTATAAGCTTGAATAGTATTTTAATTACTTGTTTATAATAATATTTTAGCGCTTTAAAAAGTTATATTAAAATTATTTAATTAAAAAAATATTATTAATGCTTCGTCGTAATTTTTGAATCACGACGATATTCAATAATTTATGAATATTTTTTTTTTAATAAGGAAGAACAACTCCGATGATAGGTTTTAGAAACATTGATAATGCATGATGATACATACAGATTGGTAAGATTCAAAATATTACAATTTTGTTACCTCAATTACGGTTATCTTAAACTTAACCTTTTGTTTATTGTTTTTGTTAAATTGTTTGAAACTGTGTTATTTTAAGCCTGATGATGACCCAAATAGGATCGAAATAATTATTGCTTAATAAATTTATTCTATTTATAGATCTGAAGTCTTATCTTTTTCTTTAAATATTACAATATTTATTTCAATTTTTAAATTACATTACCACTACTATCAATGCATAATGTTCACACATAAATTGAATGTGTTGTCGCGATTCCAATGGAATCAAAATCAATCTTTCCTTTTCAATTCAATCTCAACTCTTCATAATTCACAATCCCTACAAGTTTTAAATCATTATAAGATTCCTATATTTTAGAAAGGAATTTCTCTTAAGAACTTATTGAAAATTATTTGGGATATGTAATATTGTAATTGTAATTATTTGGGATATGTAATATTGTAATTGATATTCCAACTCCAAATATTAAGACCCAAATATTGATGTTTGTACCAAGAAATCTAAAATATTTAGGGGACATTAGCCCCCCTAAATTGAAAATCATCCCCCTCAATTTGTTTTAAATTTAATTAAAAGACAATTCCTTATATCTGCAAAAACTTTAACTTCAGAAATATATTAAGAGCAAAATAAAATATATATATATATATATATATATATATATATATAAACCAAATGCTCTAAAAATGAGCATAAATAGACCTTTAAATGAGCGCAAATAATGCCATTTAAAAAATGGAAAAATTAAATGACATGTGATGCTTCTGCTTAGGTTATAAAGCAGTATCAAACACTTAATCACGAAATGGATTTTTAAGAATGTACCTAGAAAGTTTGCCTGGGAGAATTATCTTTATTAAGAGTTATTTGGAGTTAAAATGTCAATTACACTAAACGAATTCCAACAAATTTTCAATAAGTTTTTTAGAAGCAATATCTTTCTAAATATTTGAGGAAATATAATTAAATACTTGGTGGGAATTAATGATTATGTAGTTTTAATATTTTTATGAATTATGTTGATTCAATTGGAAGCGCAATTTTAACACATTCAATTTATGCAATCATTATGCATTGCTGGTAGTAGTTATGTAATTTAGAACAAAAACTATTATTATGAATTTACTACTCTAATATAGGATCCTACTATCTATCATCTTGCATTATCAATGTTTGTAAAACCTATTTTCGAACTTGTCTTCACGACCAAAGAAACGTTAAAAAGATTTCTAGTGAACCTAAATTTCCAACTTTAATAAAATTCAAAATATTTTGTAGGACAGATCGATAGGTTGAATGAACTGAATCTTTAACTTGTACATATAATATTTAAGCTGACAAAATAAGTCTATTATTTTTTAAGTGTAGTAAAGAGGAGTTTAAACTGATTATAAAAGTAACCATGTCATTGCTTCTAAGCTTTTTTATTTCATCAGTGTTGGGTTTAGTTAGTTCTCAGGGACCAGTCGGTCATAATGTGGTGATAGATATATCACATTGGCAACGAAACGTTAATTTCAGTCTGGTTAAAGCCGATGGAATTTTGGGAGTGATGCATAAAGCAACACAGGGACTGAGTTATGTTGATAATAAGTACGAGCAAAGGAAACCTGAAGCAATTGAGGCAGGACTCAAATGGGGAGCATACCATTTCGCTGACGGAACAGACGGAGCGAAGCAAGCTCATCACTTTCTTCAGGTAAGTGCCTGAGAGGCGAACTTATTTAATATTGATAGTAAGTAAGTAAATAAGTTATGCCTGAATCTTGTTGTATTAAACATGCTGCTTATTAGCGATTTTTTTCCAAAGGGAATTCGCTAAAATAAAGAAAATTACATTTCTTTATAAGAGCACTTCATTAAATAATTCCTTACTAAGCTGTGGATTACTCATAAAGTCAAACTACGAAATGTATAAAAAAAGACTCTGCTTGGAGCTGACTACTCCAAGCCGTTAACAGAAATGGACAACATACAGAGACTCCAGAACTATTGATGGTGTTAGCCGGAACCCAACTCAGGGGTTTTTAAATATTTAAATATAGCTCTTATTGTGGAAATGACGAAATTTGTAGTATACTTTTGTTCTTTAAATGGTTTCCTCTAGTTGTTATGCAAAGTTTGCATTAACTTTATATTATATCTAAGATTAGATTAAGCGTAACAAAGTACTGATTGCTTCTTACCTTATTTATTGTATTGATAATCGTCAATCAACAAAGTTTAAAGGCGAGTTACTGACTGATGACATCCATGAAGGTCACTTAAATAAATTCTTTCGATTAGATGATTAGTTCTCCTTATGATAGAAGTAAACTTTAAGGAGTAGAGGTGAAAGAAGAAGTATGGGCTGACAACCATGAGTGCAGAGGTCAACTCACTAGCAATTTTGATGGCATTATTGCTAAAATCTGGCTCTGCATATGTTAGTTGACTGTTTCCTGAAAAGACATATGTGTTAGCGCATGTTTAAATAAATAGTGTGTTTCTAACAAGTCCAATAGCTTGATATTTGGCCATGTATTAACCCCCGTACAACACACGTGCAATGTAAACATTTTTTTACTTAATTTTATAACTAAAATTAGGGTATTGTTCTCAGTAATACTGAGATCAATATTCTCACATCAATACTCTAAGCATTCTGAGATCAGCGTTCTCAGTATTACTATAAATTTGTCTGCATCTAGTTGAGTTTCAAGATTTTATATTCTAGATTTTTCATGATTCTAGTTGTGTAATACTGAGATCAGTAATCTCAGATCAGTATTCTGAGATCAGTCTTCTCAGTATTACTGAAAACTTGTCTGCATCTAGTTGAGTTTCAAGATTTTATATTCTAGATTTTTCATGATTCTAGTTGTGTAATACTGAGATCAGTAATCTCAGATCAGTATTCTGAGATCAGTGTTCTCAGTATTACTGAAAACTTGTCTGCATCTAGTTGAGTTTCAAGATTTTATATTCTAGATTTTTCATGATTCTAGTTGTGTAATACTGAGATCAGTAATCTCAGATCAGTATTCTGAGATCAGTGTTCTCAGTATTACTGAAAACTTGTCTGCATCTAGTTGAGTTTCAAGATTTTATATTCTAGATTTTTCATGATTCTAGTTGTGTAATACTGAGATCAGTAATCTCAGATCAGTATTCTGAGATCAGTGTTCTCAGTATTACTGAAAACTTGTCTGCATCTAGTTGAGTTTCAAGATTTTATATTCTAGATTTTTCGTGATTCTAGTTGTGTAATACTGAGATCAGTAATCTCAGATCAGTATTCTGAGATCAGTGTTCTCAGTATTACTGAAAACTTGTCTGCATCTAGTTGTGTTTCAAGATTTTATATTTTAGATTTTTCTAGACTCTCGTTATGTAACACTGAGAACAGTATCTTCAGATTCTTCAGTTTCTTCAGTATCTTCAGACAGAGGAGAACAAAATACTATCAGACTACCAATACGGATTCAGACAAGGCAGAAGCACACAGGACGCTATCACTGAAATGATTAACTTTGTGACAGATCAACTAGACAAAGGACACAAACCTATAGCTGTACAAATTGACTTAGAGAAAGCTTTCGATACGGTACAACACAGACTTTTACTGAAAAAATTAAAAAGTATAGGAATCGAAGGGAACATGTTGAAGTGGTTCCAGTTACTTGCAGGATAGAATACAGAACTAAAATCAATGGCAAATGGGAACAGCTTTACCTCTGAATATCTCTTCCTCAAGGAACATGTCTCGGACCATATCTTTTCCTTATCCACGTAAATGACTTATTTGACGCCTGTAAAAATGTAAAAATAATATGCTTTGCAGATGACGCACTAGTACTAGCATCGACAAACTCATTTACGGAGACTAGACAAGTAATAGAAAACAGCCTCACCGACATTAAGACTTGGCTAGACGATAACGAACTTACCTTAAGTACTAACAAAACCATTTTTCTAACATTCTCACTGTATTCGACTGGACAACCTGACATCGAAACATTAAAAATCCATTCTCTACAATGTAGAGCTTCTTCAGGAAGTAATACAACGTGTACATGCCCTGAAATAAGAAAAGCTAAAACTGCCAAATATTTAGGCATTACTATAGACCAACATTTAAACTAGAAACCTCACTTGACTATACTAACAACTAGACTTCGACAAATTGTTTACATATTTAGAAAGCTAAGGGACTTCTGTACTATAAATCAAATGAAAGCTGTGTACTATGGATTAGTTGAATCTATATTACAATATGGTATTTTAGCATGGGGAGCAGCCTCTCAAACGGTTAAAACCCAGGTCTTCATTACACAAAAACTTTTAATAAAGACGTTACTGAAGAAAAATATGACAGAACATAGTATTCCACTCTACAGAAAACTTAACATACTCCCGATTCAACAACTATTTGACTATACTTGCTTGAACAGAATTAAGACTGGCAAACATACACTACTTACAGTGAGTCACGGAAGAACTACAAGGACTGAGACTCAAAGACTCTACGGACTACCATACAGGAAAACCTCTGCAGGACAAAGACACTGGATGTACCAAGCTGCTCTACTTCACAACAACTTACCTACAGAAATTAAACAAATTAGTAAAATAGAAACTTTTAAACAGACAGTCAAACAGCACTTAATAAACGACCTAGACAAAAACACCAATTAAAAATAAAAGCCAAAAATTCTTCACAAAAAAACAAAAAGCTAAAAATAATGACTATAACTAAAACATACTAACCTAACTAACCACATAAATGTAAATAATACTAACAACTTATCACTAACCTAATAATAATTACCTGAATCTTATCACTAACCTGTTTAAAAATCATAAAATTATTAGAATAATTAACCTATCACAATATTTTATAAAAACCTTATAATTACTATTTTTATTTTTAAAATATATTTATTTTATTTTTATTTCTATCTAAATAATTTATAAATTACCAATAAAAAAATAATATTCTTATAAAGAAGAGAATGTAGAGAGAAAAGTTGCGTAGATTTCCCTCTCGCGGCGCAGGTCTTTTTCAAGACCTCATGCGAGAGGTACTTTATAATGAACACATTAATTATTGTAAAATATGTAATTTTAAAAAATAAAGAATATTTAATAAAAAAAAAAAAAAAAAAAAAAAGATCAGCATTCTGAGTCTAATAACCATTCCTTAAAAATGAAAGTAGATTAGCAAAATGGTATTACCTACTCATCATTGATCTCTACTTCTTTAAGCTGTTCGAGTGTAAAAGTAAATACATTAAAGGCAGGCCCGTAACCAGCCAAAACTCTTAGAGGGGTTTCTTCAGGTAAGTGCCAGAGAGGCGAACTTATTTAAGATTGATAGCAAGTAAGTAAATAAGTTATGCCTGAATCTTGTTGTATTAAACATGCTGCTTATCTCATTAGCGATTTTTTTCCGAAGGGAATTCGTTAATATAAAGAAGGGGGGGGGGCGAAACCAATTCCTAAAGTGGCAAAATTCACACATCTACCAGGGAATTTCTCTAAAATCTACTTCGTCAGAGGGGGCCATTCCGTGGCCCCTACGAGCCTGATTAAAGGTCAATAAACGTTGGGAGTTCAAATCAGGAAACGACCTAATCAGATATAATGGCGTCTCATCTTCTTCATTACAAAATCTGCCAACTGGACAGTACATTGGGTAATTAAGATATAGTATAGTTTTGAAAATTTGCTCTATTATATCATTCTATATCATTTACTATATAGAAATGAGTTTTAAGAGTAAAACTCATAAAAACGTAGAATTAAGTTTACTATGTTTGCACCGATCAGCCTCGAGTCTATTCCCCCTGTTATCAGAAGTGATCCTTCTATCCCAGTATATTAATCTAAGCGAATAATGTTTTTAAATTTAGTCTGCTACTAACTGTGTAGGTAGTGGGCAATGATCCAGATACTCTACTTGCTTTAGACATAGAGGAGAATCCGGGTGGCTCTACGGTCAATCTGAAGATAGCCGAAGATTTTGTTCAAGTCATTAAAGAATCAACCAATAGGTAATGTTTAATCAATCAATATTATTTTTACAGTGGATCATAAATTACCATTAATACGAGTATATACGAGTATATTATAGGAGTATCAGGGAATACCAAATGGGTATTTCCTGATATGGAATAAATGGAATCTTTACCCTTAGGTGTAGAGAAAATCCCATGTGTATCCAATTCTTTCTCCATTCCAGTTACCGACGATGTGACTTAGTTAGAATTAATAGAAGCGATCTATACAAACTATATCTAAATTAAATTTCCTCAAAAAAATATCTTTAACTGGTTCCAACCTCCTAAGGTTAGGTGGTAGTGTTTGACCAGATGGTGTGCAGGAGGAATTGGAGTATAACAGATTCATAGATTGGAAATTAAAGTTCTAAAAAAGAGCTTTATAGCAATAACAAAGAGTTTTTGAACATTGAAATCATAGTGGCACTCTATGACATTTTTCTCTTGAAATGTAGCCCTCAGAAGTTGCTCAACTCAGGCTCCTGGGCCATCATGAGCAGCTTATCTTTATATTATTTTGTAAATTTGTAATTTATTTAATAAAGAATTTATTATAAAAAAAAGAAGGGGTGTTGCAACCTAAGTCAATATTATCTTATGAATTCTTTCGTATTTAAGTACTTTATCTATTTAATATTTCTTTTTAGGTACCCACTTGTTTACGGATCAGGATTTCTAAGGAATCTAGTAAACAGAACAGATTCAATTCTCATTAAATGTCCCCTCTGGAAAGCGGAATGGGGTCCGACAAGCCCGCAGTACGTCTCCCCATGGAAGACATGGACTATGTGGCAGTACACAGACGGGCAGCATGGGGTAGAGCCACACGTCGTCAGTGGTATTGGAAACTTGGATAGGGATACTATCAATGATAAGCTGTACCCTGACATCGATTCGATGTGGACGAGCGCGGGAGTCCCATGAATTTAGTACACGACTAAACCTGAATAATAATACTGTTGAGAAACATAAGATGTAAATATAATGTTATTTAACCTGTTGCCTCTCATTTGACTCCATTCTTAGGGGCTGAGTAAAAACTTAAAAATTAGGATTCCCCTAATGCCGCTTCGTAAATTCAGTTTTTTTAAACCGGTCTGGTTGTTTTGATCTTTGCTATCCATTTAAAATTACTTGCTAAAGATGTAGTTTAGGTCTTGTTGGATTCCAACTAATAAAATTAATTATGTAAAATCAATTAAATAATAGTTCATTATAATATCTATTACAAGTAACCGCAATCTAGCGAGCAGAGCGAGCCTTTTTTTATACATAATTCACTATGCATAGATGAGCTATTCTACTATGTATAAGGATTACCATATGCAATCTAACGTGAGAAGCAAGCCCCAATCTAATATGAAAATTATATATACACGCGATCAAGCGAGCAAAGTGAGCTCCTTTTTAGTATATACAATTATAAATATACGCAATTGATCAAGCGAAACGAGCTCTTTTCAAGCATAAAAAAATCTAAACATACGCAATGTAGCGAACCTTTCTTAGTATGTATTATAATAAATATACACCATCTAGCGTGCGAAGCGAGCCTTTTTTACTATGATTTATTGTAACTAAACGCAATCTAAGGAGCCCTTTATACTATATACCATTATAAATATGCAGAATCTAGCGAGCCAAGCAAGCCTTTCTTACTATGTATTACAATAAATATACGCCATCTAGCGAGTGAAGCGAGCCCTTTTTACCATGATTTATTGTAACTATACGCAATTTAGCTAGCTAAGCGAGCCTTTTTTCATGATTCATTGTAAGTTAACCCAACCTATTGAGCAAAGCGAGCGAATATGCATAATCTAGCGAGCGAAGCAAGCCTCTCTTACTATGCATTAATACAAATAAACACAATCTAACGAGCGAAGTGAGCCTTTTTGAGCGTTTTTAAATAAACAATGCCCTTATTTTAACTTATACTTTAGAATTCTTAAGTATAAATTAGCGTGCTAATGTTTTCCTTTTTACTCTATCTAGCGAGTATTATTAAATAATTCTATTTGATGTATTCTTCTGACGTGAGTTCTAGATAGAATGCATTACTAGTAATGAGTAACCGAAGTATATATAGCAAAATTATTGTTTTTGAATCATTCGTTTCAGCTGTCTATTATACAATATTATACTTTTTAGGTTGTACTTTTTTCGAAGATAAACGAAAAATAATTCGAATTTCTTTGCTATGTGAGGATGAACGAAGCGAGTCCAAAGACATGTTGCAGTATAAATTTAGCAATTTATATATTCTTTGGATGAGCGAGTCCGAGGATGAGAATAGCGAATCCGATGTGTCTGATAGTGAAGATTAATGTCTGAGGTACCCCATACCCGACATCCAATGCAATTTTTATATTAATAATTTTTATCACTTATTACTAGTTTTACGTTGAATATACATTTTTATGAACCCCTAACTTTATTATTGTTTTGGGTTCAAATATTGTACCACGATAATCAAAATTAATTTTAATTTTCTGTAACAATACAAACCTTCCATAGATCCCAACTGTAGTGTAATAATTAATTCATTAGTTTTATTTCCTTCCTCTTGCTTATCATTGCCTATTCCAGTCCTTCTAAATTGATTTTTTGTGTTTTAATTAATTTAATATTCAATGTAATTATAGTTGCTGTGTAATAATTACTAATACTATTGGTTTCTATGATTGCATGATAAATTTGCATTTTGATTTTTTATTTTACCAGTGATTATCATTTGACTATAATATTTTCCTGTTACCAGTATTTGACTTGCTTTCTTTTCCTTGCATATGCTGATCCTCTTCGTGGTAAACTTTTTAGGTAACTATATAAATAAAATTGTATATATTATTAGTAGTATATTATGTTATTATAAAATATATTGTATATATTTGTAGTAACATAGTTAGAATATGTCTATTATACAATATTATACCTTTTAGATTGTACGTTTTTTACTTTTCCTCATGTATACCGTAGGTATATAGGAAAAGTATTGTGTTTGCAAATCAATGCGAAACCGGGATGTCACCAGAATTATCCGTTTCAGGTGTTTTTATGCCTCCTAAGAGGTTGTCACAAAGTTGTCTGTCTGTATGTGTGTGTTTGTGTTTTAATATCGTAGCTCCCAGTGCATTTATGCTAGAGAGTTGAAACTATGAACAAAATTAGTCTGTAGCTGTAGTAGTGCTATCCAGAAAATATTCTATTCATGACGTCATTAACCCGCAACAATGACTCAGCAAAACATTTGAAAAATCATAAAACGCGGAAAAAATGATGCGATTGCATTGGGATTTTGCAGACTTGTAGCCATGTATAAAACTAACATACGTGATAAGTTTCATTTCATTCTCAGCAGTAATTCAATTTTTATCGTATGACTTGTGTACTTTTTTTTAAAAAAAACCAGAAACTAGTCTAATTATTAGAATTCAAAAATGTTCTGTGTAGTTTTCCTCGTGCTGCAACTCTGTGTGTGTGTTAAATATTTTTTTAATTGATTTTTATGTTCCTAGACGTTTCTATGGGATGCGATAACTTTCGAACGCTTTCTCGAATCAAAATAAATCTTGGTACTAAAACCGACCTCGTTATACTGTCCCGAATCCTAATGTTTTTGAAATATGTGTGTTTTACTCATTTACCCACAATAAGGACAGCTACAATTAAAAAAAAAATAACAAAACTTAAAAAAGTAGTCTGTTTAATCAGACTAAAACTTTATTTTTAATGACAAGTCTAAAATGATTTATAGTTCTATATCACAATAAAAAACAGCATATCACTTAATGGTAGCTATATATTTCAGCCCAACTCTGTGGCCATCTTCAGGCTTTAAAACATATCAGTAAATATATCTTTAAACATAAAGATGGCCACAGAGTTGGCTGAAATATATAGCTACCATTATATGATACGTTGATTTTTATTGTGATATAGAAGTATAAGTCATTTTATTTTAGTCATTAAAAATGTGGAAGTTCTATAAGAGAAGTAGTGAAACCAAAGAGTTTTTGTTAAAACTTTATAACATATAAAAAACTATGTATTGGTAATATATGTGAGAAAATAAAAATTTATTATCAGCATTAGTTCGGGTTTTATCAATTGACATATATCGATAAAAATTACGGTGTTTATGACTACTATATTTGAAAATTCACTTATATCGTGGCAGTTTGCCACTTATATAAACTAGTAGTATAACAAACTAAAAAAGGACAACAACCATGTGGCCGCACGGAGGCCGCAAAAGAGGCCTCCAACGCCGAAGGCCTAAGGCCTTGTTTTATATCTTACTCGTTTTAGCTATATGGCGACAACAATTATAAGTTCATATGTTAATAAACTTTAATGTTAATAAGTTCAAAAGTCAATATTTTCATATTGACGACTAATTAAATTTCATTCTCATATGGCGATTTTAATTTCTGGAGGGAATAATGAATGTAAACTTATAGAATTCTTGATTTCTCTAGATTTTTTTAAGAATATTAAACAGGATAATAGCTTTCAGAATTTCATCTTCCCGTCAGCACAACTTGGTTCAGCACAAAACGTTTCCTATATACCTGCTGGAAAAGTGATTTACATTTTGCCTTAGTTACTAATAAAAATGATTAATTACTAATACTTTTTTAATATTCAATTAGTCATTACATTATCAGTGGATTCATGAAAATATAACACATGTGTATTGTTCTAGGGGAAACACACAACAGTTACTATGAAAATATCATTAAAGTGTTTCTCTTTGTAAGAAATAATTTGCAAATAAATAACGCTATGATAAATTATGCCAATGTCTACTCAGAATAAAATTTATGATAAATTAATAGAGTTTTGATGGACTATTAATGTCAAGATAAACAGTATTTATAATAAATGTTGCTTAGGTTTTGATCAGTCCAAGATATTTTATTCTAAACGCTGTAAGTAGAAACTTGTTTAATTTTCAGAAAATTTTCTAAGATACATTTTTTTGACGCGGAGTTCTGTAAGCCTTAACAAGGCTTACAGAAACTGCCATTTCTTTGAAATGGAAGTTTTTCAAACTTGCCGTATATGTTTTCTGTTTTTCAAAGTTTTCCGTTTATGCTTTATAACCTGAAAATTAGAGTTATTTATTTGTTATTTATTTTTCCTGATTTTGTAAAGAAAAATATCCATATTTATTACATATAAAAAAATCGGGTTCGGGGTACCTCAGAACTTTTCCTTGTCACATCGGATTTGCTACGCTCATCCTCCATACTTCCGACTCGCTTCCCTCGTCCTCTGACAGAAAATACATTAGTTTTATTCCCACCGGTCACCCATCCAGGCACTGGCCACGCTCGATGCTGCTTAACTTTTATGATCCAACAAAATCATAGATATAATTGTCATATTGAAACGCAACTTAGTACACATTTTTATTAAGTAATGATATACACTTGTACCGAACTTCAATTCAATAGGATTAATTTCTGATTTTATACAATTTTTTAAAAAACGTACACAAGTCATTTGATAAAACTAATGCTTACGTGAGACGAAACTAGGCTCGCATGTTAGTCTTATACATGGCTACATGCGTGCCAAATCTCAATCCGATCACATTATGTTTCCGCGTTTCATGATTTTTTTCGAGTCATTATTGGGGGTTAATGACGTCATAAGAATTATTTTCCGAGTAACACAACTACAGCGTTAGACTGATTTTTGTACAAAGTTTCAACTCTCTAAAATACACTGGGAGCTCTGATAATAATAGACACATATACAGACAGACAACTTTGTAAAAACTACTTAAGAGATCTTAAAAACAACTGAAACGGATAATTCCGGTGACATCCCGGTTTTGGATTTTTTCGTTAACACATCCTATATACTTACGGTGCAAATGAGAAAAATTAACAACTTTATTCACCATTCTATAACACCGTAGTCATCATTCTAATATCAGCTCTGCACAGCATTATTTGCACTCATTTAAAGCTGTTCATGCTAATATTAAACCAATTTTCTTTTAAAAATCTAGAAAAATTAAATAGTAAGTTGAGATTCTACTGCTCAGGTTATAAAGCATGTACCGGTATTAAGCAAGAAAATGATTAATCTAAGAAAGAAAGCACGTATCTAAGAAAAAAATCCCCCAGCTTGTGGACCTCCGCGCCAGACTTATTTTCTTGTTATATTTGTAGTTGTTACATAATTATATTCTGTAAGTATGACGAGTCTTACCAAAAACAAGATCAGAAGTTTGTCTCTACTCAATGCCAAATGTTAAAATCAAGTCTAGGCATCAGAAAAGCACTAAAAATCAGCAACAAATTGTGTAAAGAAGAGAAAATATAAAAATACTTAATGAAACAGGCTCATAAACTAAAAAGGAAATGGGCTGGTCATGTCATAAGGATGAATCCAGACAGATGGACCCATAAAATCCTTGAATGGAACCAAATAGAGAAGAGGAAAAAAGGTAGACCAGAGAGGAGATGGACAGATGAGTTTAACGAAAGGCTTAGGAAACTATGGCATAGGACAGCTTTGGACCGGCATGTGTGGAATAACTATGGCATAGGACAGCTTTGGACCGGCATGTGTGGACAAAAAACCATTAAATTTTATCTAAATTAACTGAACAGCATTTTTTATGACTACAAACAAACGCAATTAATCGCAGAAATTAAACAAATAATAGTAACCTTCAATACCTTCAATACAAGCAAGGGGAGGTCCTTGCTTGTATTCACAAGTGTCAACAGGCTGTTAAAAAAGTATGACGCCAAAAAGTATTTTCGGTATGAACATTTAAAACTTGGAACCCTGGTTTTGAGTGGTAGTGAGACTCTAGACCTGTTTTCTTCGATTCAGCACTCCATAATATGAATAACGACACGGATAACATGGAAAACAACATACTGAGCGTATTTTAGGTTTACTGGTTATTTACCACTGGTTTTTCGACATTTAGGTCACTTTGAATGGTCGTATAGACTTCAGACCTATTTCATTAAATTTAGCGCCCCATAATACGCAAAAAAATGGTAACCCTTTTATTTATTTCTTTTTTGAACATGATACTGACTTAGCAAACCGGGTTTGACAAATAGTGTATTCTAATTGGTTTGTCTTCTACGAGTCAATCTAGAGACATAAGTAAATCACAATAAATATAAAACCGTTTATAAAAAAAATTAGTACAACTATCAAAACACGTATTTCACGCCAAATCGAAATTCGTAAACGATATGTGGCACAAATATCACAATGTTACATCTGCCAGCGATGTCACTATAACTTAAAAACATTTAATTGCGTTTACTGATTTTGACGTTTCGTCAGTTTTACAACATCGAGTTTATCAATATTAGTGCTTATCAAAACTTTTAGGCGCATGCGCAAGTGTTAAAATAACACCGTTTTCTCATAAACTATTTACATATTAGATAAATTATCATAACAAAGACCTACTTACTATTTTATAGTTATATATTGTATTTATAATTAAAACAGAGTATATACATAACAAGTCTAAATTCTCTCTTTACATTAATATTTTCATGCTAACAAAACATTGTTATCATTAATTAAACATTTATATTATTTTACGTATGGTTTACTGTTTTAGATTGCGATACGTATATAAGACTTGAACATTGTGTTTAGAAAGTTAAAAAGAGTTTATCTAACTTATAAAAATGCTACCGCTGTTTGGTTGTCTATTTATCTTATCACTAGTTAATTTACACAATTGTTCGAACGTAGTTGTCGATCTTTCGCATTACAACAGTGTTAATTTCGCTCAAGCTAAAGCTGATGGGATATTAGGCGTGATACATAAAGCAACTCAAGGAACTGGTTATATTGATAAGACGTACAGCTCTAGAAAGCAAGAAGCTATCAAAGCTGGTATTAAATGGGGTGCTTATCATTTTGCTGATAATACTGATGGAACTAAGCAAGCCCAGCATTTCTTAAAGGTAAAATAGACCATTTGTACTCTATTTTTTCTATCTTTTAGCGAATTACAATCAGACAATAATGCTCATAAGGCTGAGTTCTAGTGTAGGCATTTATGACTAAACCGCACAATAGCCGTGATTTCTCTATAATTTGCAATAGCTTTAACTAAAAAGCTAAAAAAAACTATCGTGTCCCACTGTAGTACTAACCTTTTCTACTCTAGGAACCATAAAGTTAATTTACACAATTGTTCGAACGTAGTTGTTGATCTTTCGCATTATAACAGTGTTAATTTCGCTCAAGCTAAAGCTGATGGGATATTAGGCGTGATACATAAAGCAACTCAAGGAACTGGTTTTATTGATAAGACATACAGCTCTAGAAAGCAAGAAGCTGTCAAAGCTATCAAATACATGTTAGTAACTTGTATTTTGCAGAGACTACGATTCGGAGTGCTAAATTTTGCCTTAACCCAAATTAATTTTGGATTAGGGATATATTTTACAGGATTTCTGACATCGTACAGGCTCTACCGGCTAAACGTCGTAAGGACTTCCATCTCTTATATAAATAATATCCTAGAGGCACCGACCGGGATCAAAACACTGAGTGTATTGGTAGTAGACGCACGTGACAACTATTAAACCATCGGAACTTCCTCTGAAATCGAGTGTTTCCTTATAAGTAAACTTTGTTGTAAATGATAGCTAGGTCTCTGAATAATTCTAATTCCGGTATTATTAATAGCATTGAAATTAATCTGAACTCAATAGGATTTTGTCAGATTAACCAGGAGTCATTAGGAGTGACATTGATGAGTTCCAACGTTGTAGTCTTTGTGAAAATGATAGGAGGTGGGCACCAAAAACGTTATAATTAGCACAGGGGCCACAAAGTCTATAACTCAGCATTGCCATTCCTAGGACCTCTGGATGACCTGTAAAAAATTAATTTAAAATACTTTTAAGTGATTTCAACCAGGGTTCTGAAATATAAGGATTTAACTCCATTGTGTAACTGCTATGTTGTTTTAGACAGTGGGAGATACCTACACGACACTGCTAGCTTTAGATCTGGAAGACAACAAAGGAAAAACAGTTACACTTAAGATAGCTGAAGATTTTGTTAACCACATTAAAAAGGTTACTAACAGGTAAATAGTCTATTTCGGTTATTTATAAAGCTCAATAAATTTCTATTCAATATTTTAGATAATATAGTTAGCTCTTGTTAGATTAAGCTCAAGTAGATTTAGAAGTGAACAAAGGGAACTGCTTGTTCAAACACTCTTATCAGTAGATAACATTTTATTATTTCTTTACCTTTAACTAACTATCAGTATTAGGTCGCTATGTATCGCTAAATCAATTAAAACCGATCTAACCAGAACAGTCATTGCTTTAACTTACTGTTAGTTCATCTAAACTGTTCTAACCAGAACAGTAATTGCTTTAACTTACTGTTAGTTATTCTAAACCGTTCTAACCAGAACAGTCATTGCTATAATGCTATAACTTACTGTTAGTTAATCTAAACTGTTCTAACCAGAACAGTAATTGCTTTAACTTACTGTTAGTTCATCTAAACTTTTCTAAGCAGAACAGTCATTGCTTTAACTCACTGTTAATTAATCTAGCACCATAGAGTCTAAGGCTTAGACTATTTCCCTATCATAAAATTACTCGGGTACAGGGTACCTCGGTAATTTTTCTCACAAGTTAAAATTCGTTTTGCTCGTCCTCAGAATGTCACGAATATCCAAATCTTAAGTTGTTATTACTTCTGTCTCTCTGCGCTCGACCTCAGAATAGAATAGTTATGTAATGTAAATGCATTGAACATCTGTGTTCATACTTAGCAGCATTATTCTTTAATAATATAGTTCTTTATGATAATATTAGCTCTACATTATAAGGAACATTGGATCACCAACAAACTTTTTTTTCAAAATTTTCAGTAATTAGCCGGATTTGTGATAAATAAAGCCTATTTCCGTAATTTGCACGCTCTTTTGGTTAATCTCAAAGAGTATTTACATTCACTCAACGATTTATTTTTAATCTAACTTGGTACATACATAACTACTGTTAGAGGTCAATATTTTGTGTTATATTTGACATGTCATATTTGTTAACATTGACGTCTAACAGTAGTTATGTATGTACCAAGTTAGATTAAAAATAAATCGTTGAGTGAATGTAAATACTCTTTGAGATTAACCAAAAGAGCGTGCAGATTACGGAAATAGGCTTCATTTATCACAAATCCGGCTAATTACTGAAAATTTTGGAAAAAAAAGTTATAAAAAAAGTTTGTTGGTGATCCAATGTTCTAGAAGGCCGTGGATATTCGACCGCGCCTTATATCAATAAATCGAAGGATTTGATGCGGCAAAATGTTATGATTTTGACAGATGTAAACAAACTTTCTTTTTCTACATTTTAAGACTCGCACCGAACTGCATTTTAAGAGTTGCACCGAAAAATACAACTGAAATCAATGGAAAAGAAACTTCGTCTAAATAACTGTCCCATGTCGTTATCGTAAAGACGATAACGATATAGAGATATTGTACATAGAAGTTGATAATAAGAATAGATTTTTTTATGTTTCTATTTTTTATTTCCAGGTATCCACTTATATATGGAAACATTAATTTTTTAAAAGATATGATTAAAAATAAAAATTCGGTTCTTCTAAGCTGTCCACTATGGATAGCTAGATATCCAAAGACCCAGAGCGTTATTACATCTTCATCATCACCAGGTCCTGTGACTCCGTGGAAGAACTGGTCACTTTGGCAGTACACTGATGGCACCTTTGGTTACAATCCTCGCACGGTCAAGGGTATTGGAAAATGTGATAGGGACATCATTAACTCCAATGTTCATGATAGTGTTAACCATTTGTGGAATAATGCTGGAAGATAGATGTAGATAGACGGGTATTCTTTCAATAGATAAATAAAAATGTTATTGGTATGTGTTGATTTTTAACTTCTATGCACCTTTAAATTTTTACCTCTTAGGCAGAAATAGAAAGAAAACCCCCTGAAAACTGCATGAGGCACCTCTAATAACAAAATATTGAAACTGCATGAATTAATTCAAGACTTGTTTTTCTATCATCCTTCATTTTCTATTTCCTCTTCTCTAGATAATAATGAATCCAATTTAGAAAAAAAACTAGTGAGTGATTATCAAAATTTTGAAAGAGATTAGTGATTATAAAAATTTTGAACTCCCATAGACGTTTCCATGAAACACGACAACTTTCACGCTTTCTTGGATCGAAATGAAACTTGGCACAGGATTCAACCTTGTTAAAATCCTGAACTCAATTGTATATAAAATATGTGTGACGTCATTAAAACCTAAAAATGACCCCACAAACATTTCAAATAAACACAAATCTTCAGATAGTGTTTAGATCGAGCTGGAATTTTGTACATGCGTAATACCATGCATGGTTAAAAAAATACGAAGTTACATTTCATTATAATTATTAGTAAGTGTTATTGATTGACATATGTAACAAAATAAAAACAAATAAATTTTTTTGATAAATACATTCAAAAATTCGCTTATACCGTGGCAGTATGCCCCTTAAATAAATTAGCAATCTTGGGCGTAGGCAGGGGGAGCCCTCCCCCTAGCCGAGCAGGGTTTTTGCATAAATTATATAAAAAATATGGTTCAGGCAAGGACTTTTTTTAATAACTTTATAAAAAATAATTTTAATTTTATAAAAATAATTAATTAATTTTATAATAATTTAGAGCTTGAAGGTAACTTTTGTCTTAAAAAAATTATATTTGTTTTATTAGTTCGACATATTAACTTTGTGGTGATATTATTTGTAAAATAAAAACTGAAATGTCCGCCATATTTAGTTCAGTTCAGTTCAATAATAATATGTATTTAGTTTTAATCTTTAAGTCTAATTGAATAAAACTAGTTTTGATTTGTACTTTAAGTGCTTTTTTAAAACAAAACATAAACCGTATTTTAATTGTTTGCAACAATAGACACACACACAGACACACACACAACACACACACACACACACACACACACATATATATATATATATATATATATATATATATATATATATATATATATATATATATATATTATATATATATGGGGGGCCCAAAAGGCAACCCTGGCTACGCCCATGCTAGTAATATGACAAACTGGTATAAACCATATGGCTGCGAAGCGGCTCCCAGCGCTTCGAGACTGAAGGGCTCTTGTTATTGTGAGATAAAATTAAGGTAACTTCTCTCAGAAGCAGAATGAAGAATTGCGGAATTACATCAAAAGCTATAAACACAAAAATAATCTCAACCTATTGAAATAAAAGAAACAAAATAAGTATAAAGCAACAAAAGAAAAATAAAAACTCGTGTAAGAAAAACTATAAAAGACTGTAAATACGATAAACTATTATAAGAAACCCTACACTATTCGATTTCCTCAACTACCTCAAAATATATATATATCCATGTATATAAATTCTTAGTATTTAAAAATTATAATATTTATAATTAGAAGCACGAAATTGCATTTAATAAAGTCTAAAATAAATACATTTATCACTTTCTTTTTCTAAAACAATTTGTTAAAAGGACATAAATAAACATATAAGCTAAACGCAATAGATACAGTATAAGAGGATTTTCAGGGGTAAATCATAAAACAAAGAAATCACATTTGAAAATAACGAAATCTAAAATTCTTTTATTTCTTATAACATTAATGTTAGTCTTATTATCTCTTCAGACTCATAAAAAAAGGTTGCAGGAAAAAAAATAATAAAATAAGAAGTATATTTAAGACAGGTGGATGATTCAAAGGGCTTAGGGCTATCAAAAAAATTAACTTTTTTTGGGTTTTTAGGACCCTTTGAAAACCAAGACCTAGGACCAGGTATTGTGGTGTGGGGAGGTATGCACTTTGAAGAAGATTAAAATTATTAAGTTATACTTATTTTTATGTTACTTGTTATGTTTAGTTTTTAACGCGATCTTTTAAAAATTATTAATACAATTTTGTGCTTTTTGAAAGTTTAGTTTGCTTTTTATTTAGAAATATACAATTTGACTGAGTAGTGGAATGTTATTGGTGGATATATGAAGGTTTTTATGTGACAAGATACATTGGATCAAGTCTAGGAGGTGGATCTTCCAGCGCAGCGGTGGGAGTCCCAAGCTATCCGATCCCACTGTCTTTTTACTTGATCATTCCCACAATACCCATCAAACTTATATTTTCTAAAAAGAAGTTTTTCTTTTCGATAAAATGGAATTTTCGATAAACCATTGAGTGAGAGCCGGCGTTTTGAAAATCTATATTGAATATTTCACGTATTGAAATACGTTTTTCCACAGACCCTAAAATAAAAAAATTCTATTACTCGAAAAATTACGCGCGTGCTTTGTTTGCCGGTTTTTAAAGTGAATAGTGATTTTTTAGTTGTGAGAATTTAAATTTTTCCAGTGAACTTGACCCTTGGACATGATAAATCTTCGATTTCTTGTAAGTTTAAAATTTTTCATAAAAATGCATGCATATTTTATAGTTTATAAAATAATTACATACCGGCATAAATAAGTAGACGAATTCCAAAGGAAGAGTTAAAACTGATGATAGTATTAATACATACATACATACGTATTATATATGTATACCATATGTAACCATTGCACATAAAAAAAACAATGATAGAAAACTAAACAAATTTAAGATAATAACGGAACCTTAACATATAATGTGACAGTGGCGTAGTCTACTTCTAAAATGTTTCATGTCAAGTTTCAAGTCAAAATTATATCCCATTAAAAAAAAAAAAAAAAAAAAAAAAAAAAAAAAAAAAAAAGTTTAAGACAGACTCTTTTTTGAGGATTTATAAAAAATTACATTCTTAAAAAAAAAATATTTAAGATTAGACATTTTTGAATATACTTAATCGAATGGACAGCAAATTGGCAGATCTTAATCGAGAAATTGGCAAATCTATCATATTACAGTTGTTTCTTCTAAAATATTGTAAATACATATTGTATATAAATACACATGTATTATTGTAGGTTGAAAAGACTTGTAGCTGCCCAAAGATGATATTTTCAGACTACGATAACTTAATTTGCTGAATTGTTATAAAATTTAAAAACCGTTAAAAGACAAGAGTTGGACAAAAGTTATAGTCCAAGAGCCGGATCTGAAAAAAATGTAACTCATTTTGTACTAACTTAAAACCAATTTTCTGAAAAAATACCTTATAATATGAAGATAAATATATTCTGCTTATTCATAGTGAAGCACTGCGTAAGATTGATTTATAAAATCGCACAAATTTCAGTTTTCTTGAAATTAAGTGGTTGAAATAAAGGTAGTGATAAAATTTTTTTATAACACACGTTTTTAATCATCCAAATCGGATGACTACAACCAAAATTATGGTCCTTTAAAAACACCTGAAATTGGTTAATTTATGCAATGTTAGCGAATTTCTTTGAAAAAAATATTGGCTTTTTGTGTATTTTTTGGGCCATTCAACAAATGGCATAACTTAAGTCGTAGTCATCCGATTTTTACCAAAATAACACTCGTTTTATGGGCACATTTATCAGCTTTTAAAATGTAATCTTCATGTTTTGCACAAGACCCACGCAGGAAAAACCACTTATTCCAAGAAAACTGGAATATTCTGAGCGAGTGCATTCATATGAAGGGCTTCACTCTGGATAGGCAGACTATGCTTTTCCTTCATATTTTAAGGTATATTCTCAGAATAATTTGGTTTGAAGTAGTAAAAAATGAGTAATATTTTTTAGGTCTGGCTCTTGATTTATCGAGTTGAAATTTGACAAAATTGTACTTCTATAGGTGGTCAATCGATCCCCGAAATTTATTTTGTCAATGGTCACCATTACAAAATAGCTATTAAAAAATAGCCATTACAAAAATTATAAAATAAAAATATTGACAAATGAATATTAGACTTTTATAAATATTTTAACATTTTATTAAAATGTAGACAGGTTAACATGGTCTATAAATTATCTTCCGGTACCTTGGACATAATTTTTGTGCCGAGTTTGAACATAGTGCTATCACAGTGGAAGTTATGCGTGACAACGACCGAGAACCTAGTGGAAATAACTCAGAACGTCATATAATGCCTCTAACAAATATATATATATATATATATATATTATATATATATATATAATATATATAATATATAAAGAAAAATCTCGGTATTAGAATTTTGAGTGAACACTATAATTACCTACCATGATAGGTGAGGATAAGTAATAATTTTTGCTAATGAAGAGATCTATAAAAAATCGGTTAGGGAGTTACCTTGAAAATTTTCCTCATGGCATCGGATTCGCAAAGCTCATCCTCCCTACTTCGGACTCGCTTCGCTTATCGTTAGATAGTAAATACATCCGATTCATTCCCAGCAGTCACCCATCCAGGCACTGAACACGCTTGATGCTGCTTTACTTTTATGATTCAACAAAAATCATAGATATACTTGAAGTATTAAAACGAAACTTAGTGTACTTATTTATTACGTAATAATATACACTTGTACGGAATCATCAGATTAGCTTTGCTCGTCCTTAGGCGGGAAGATTGGTTTTAATAATTGACTAGAAATGTTACTGTTCCGACTATAAGAAGCAAAAACCAAAAATCTGAGCAACCGAAAATTGCATTGGTCAGCAATCTGAAGGAAATCCCCTGGCTTGTTAGCTTCCGCCGCAGAATTTTAATTTGAGTCATTAAAATTATTTTCTAAACAGAAGATACCTAAAAATTAAACAAACAAGTTAACTAAACTAACCACGAAGGTTGGTTAGTTAGACAATTACCATTAAAATTTAATAACCTAAAATGTATATTACTAAATATACATTTTATATCCTGCTTCACATAATTGAGTTATGTTAATGTTACGTATTATGTTGATATACTATTTTAAGCGAGCTAGTTAATAAGCGATCAGGGTGGGCTGGCATAAACTCACAGGTAGACACTATAGACACCCAATAAACCCTTAAAGGAAAAAAAATTAAAGAATAACTTACTCTTTCTTCTAAGTATTCTCTCTTATACTTTCGTTTTCTTTTATTTTTAAAGTACTATTCTCATATTTTTAATTGTCTTTACTCTATGTTATACTCTGATATATATATATATATATATATATATTATATATATATATATATATATATATATATATATATATAGTGGTTGTGTGTGTGTGTGTGTGTGATTAGAATTTGGTCGTGTTAATCTAATAAATGTATCTATCTCTATATGCGACCAGATAACAATTTTTTATCAACCTATCTTTTCTATTATTCTAATTTTTTTTTCACTGGTGCAAGTATTTACAGAAAGTTTTTATACAGGCAGAAACATTTATATAATTGTTGATTCTGTACGTCCTGTTGATACATAGACTATAAAAAATATCTCATGATACGTTTTCGTTAAAAAGTAATTTTAAATAGTACTAAAAATATTAATTAAAAACTAATTAAGTCGAAACTAATTTTCCGCTATTTAATTGCTTACTTCTGTTAGGAGGTAAGGCATTAATTTATTATTCCTTGTTGTTTGAATTGATTGGGTTTTTGCAAACGAATGGAGTGACTTGTGACATTCGCACGTTGACTTATGCACTTCTGTAGGTTATTTTCCGCATAGCATGACTGGACCAAATAAAATATATACCAAGTTTTAACTCTCTAGCATAAATACACTGAGATTTATCCTGATAATACACACACACATATTGACAGACCACTTGTAAAAAAACACTCAGGACTTCTTGAAAACACCTGAGATGGATAATAGAGTTGTAATCCCGTTTTGAGGATGTTAAGTAAAAACACTAAATATCCTAGTGTATACCTTGAATATCTATGAGCATAGAGATATATACTAAAGGGAGCATAGCCTATCTTAATACATTGAGAGGCCTGAAACATTTTTAGTAAGGCTCTCAGAGGCTCTGTGTAACCTCATTGAAACCTCCTCCAAGAGGGAGTTAAGGTTATAATTAATCAATTGTTTTCGGCTTCCCGCAGATTGTTTGTGTTGTGATTTGTATTTTAAACATTCTACTATATAATTTACTGTTTTTTGTTCTGTTTATTTGATGAAATGATAATCCAATGTGGTCAGGTTACTTTTTTGATGTTTCAAAATTCAACCAATAGAGCCCCTCTAGTAATATATCTCTATATCTATGAGTAGGTTCGTGAGTACTGACTAATCAGGTCTACCAAAATGTTCGTCAGTGTTACCATTTTTTGTTTGTTTAGGCCTCTCATTTTTGCCAACATGAAAGATACGTATTTATTTTAACATTTCAATACACCGTTGTTAATTACTTTCAGTGGATTCATTAAATTTAGCAATAATGCGATAGAAAGTCTGGAGTTATAGACCTATTGCTCAAGTAGGATTAATTAACATCAATACAAGACATAAGCAAGATTTTAAAAGTAATGACGAGCATTTCAAAGCGTAAACAAAGGCAAGCACGTTTTTGTTAATAGGTTAAACCGGAAACCTTCAGGTTACCGATCACAGGTCTCAAGAAAAATCAAAAAGAGTTCGCCAACTTGGCCACTTATGGGGTAGGGGTAAAATGGTAACAATGACCCTGACTAATTCAGATCTAACCGGTTACCCCGCAAACACACCCTATATTTTTAAAGAATCTTAAGGGTCCCTTTTTTTGAGGCCGGGGTTTACACCAGAGCAAAACAAAAGCAAAACACCAGTTAGGTAGGTCCTTAGAGAAAAAAACCCGAAAAGCAAAAGGAAGCTCTTCGGTTATTTTTACTCTCTGAACAAGTTTACTGAATCGCAGAGTTATCACATATTATAACAGTTATAACAAGTTATCAACTTGTTTAGGGAGATTTGCCACCAAAGATACGTTAATGCAGGTCAAGAGTTTAGGATTTTTGAAGGAGTTTTCTCGTCTTCCTCACATAGCCTTCATTTAGGACTAACTGCCAATACCATCAGGTTTAAATGGTAAACCAACCAGTAAAATGACGATTACCAGCTAAATGACGATGACCAGTAAGGGCCATCGACGGCATTTACTTCATTTCAGGGCTAAAATTGACCTGGTATGTCAATTTTTTAACGATCCCTTAAAGAATAGGTAAAGAAAATATTATTAAATATGGACCTCGATTCATATTTTAATTGAAAGATTAGTAAAAACAATACATTTATCAATTGTTATTGTCATTCAGTGCTACCAATTTCAGAAAAAATTACAGCTGTACACAAGGATCCTAAGTGAGAAACTAAATAACGCATTATAAGATAATGCAATATTCGTAATTCTAACTAAATACACATTATTTTCACCGTAATCTCTCTTATTACATGTAATAAACAAATACATTACGCGATTACTTTTATTCTTTATTTACAATATACTCACATAATATTATAAATATACTTATGATTGCTATAATATCTGAATTGTTAGTTTTCATAAAAACAGGTAAAAACGTGCGATGTTTTGTATCGTTAACGATCTGTATACGCAAACTAATTTTAGATGTAACGGATTTTTTTTAGAAAATTACAAGATGATAATTTTCACGAAGGAAAAACACTTTTTTCAACTAAAGATCAAGATCGATTTAAAACTAATCAATAATCGATTTAATGTTACGATTTTATATCCGTTTTGATTAGATTCGATTAATCTTATTTGTTTCAAATTATTTATCTTGTACGCGTAACTATAACATCCAGGAAAATGTGCCCCAGGTATAAGAACAAATAAGTAAGGCAAATAAAATATAATTGTGCGAGACAATATGATTATGCGAGAAGCACCTATGAAATGTAACAAGCAAAATGCATGCTACATCTGGGAACTGTTCCATTATTCGACATTCGTCATCATTGATGGCTCGACATAATGTCATGTCCCACACTGTTTTGTTACGTCTAACTCATCAGGAGCCCGACAGAGCCTGAACTCATTCATGTCAACTATTCATGTTTTGCAAAACTCGGTAGTATCAAAATGATATAAGGCAAATAAATATAAGCAAATTACAAAGCATGGATGACAAAAAATGAGTGATGAGGAAATCAAATATTGAAGAAATGCGTCTGGCAAGAATATACAAAAAAACGGTTAAGGGGTACATCGGAACTTATAAGTTGATGACTCTACGCTCGTCCCAATTACTGTGGGATTTTACACTGCAATACGACTTCGGACTCGCTCGCTCGTCCTTAAATACTAAATACATTCTTTTAATCCCCAGCGGTCTCCAATACCGGATTTGACCTCGCTCGATGCTCCTTAACTTTTATGATCCATCAAAAAACGTAGATATACTTGCCGCATTGAAACGAAACTTGGTACTTATTTATTTAGTAAAATTTATACTTGCACCGAATCGTACCAAGGCCGCACTGTTGTTATATTATTTTTACATGGCATTTTGCCATGTATTTAGTGAATTCGTATAGCTTAACTACAAAAATATCATCTCGCTTTGCGATGGCTTCTTTGGGGTCATATAGAGATATACATATATACGACAACATACATCTATGCCATATGCACCTCTTAATTGAGCTAAAACTGGTATCACTCGATATAGCTTGCTATCCTCTTTAAAATTTGACACCTTATTTTAATGCCATTGTATGTTATAAATTAGGTTGATGACGTTATAAATTTATCACCAACGATAAACTCATCAAATACCGTATAGTACATTAACGCAAACCGTATAGTATAATGGTCCAAGAGCCAGACCCAAAAAATGTGACTCATTTTGTACTACTACTTCAAACCAATTTTTTTTCTGAAAATATACCTTAAATTGTGAAGAAAAATCATAGTCTGCCAATCCAGAGTAGAGCCCTTCATATGAGCGCTCACTCAAAATATCAGAAAATCGCACAATTTCCAGTTTTCTAAAATAAGTGGTTAACACTCCATGCCCGGTCACAATTTCAGTTGTCATTAACCACCGTCGGTAATTTCGTATTCACTTTTCATCCTTACTTTCCATTGCCCTTATTCCTCCGATTTCAAGCGCTTATTTGAGCTGATCATCATGTAATTTTTTAATTCTTGTTTAAACATTAATTATTGTAATTATTGAAATTATCGTTCATTTCCTCGGGTTATGATTTCTTGGTGACTTTATAATATATATATATATATATATATATATATATATATATATATATATTATATATATATAATAATATATATATATATATATATATATATATATATATATATTTAAATTAGGAAGCCTCATAAAGCGTCATAAAAATATTTATTTTGTGTAAACCGGTGCCATGTTTTATTTATTGATTGGGGGCAATTTGTGCTTTTTTAATTTTGTTTTTAGTAGTATACATTTTTATTTTCAGGTGCCTAAAATAAACAAAAAATATCTCCGATACATCAGAGAGATAGAAGGTTAATATTTTAAATAAATAAAAATAAAACCTTTGGCTTTTTTACCGAATTAGTCTTGTTATGGAGATAATTTTGCCGTAACTGGTCGGATTATTACATAATAAACCTTTAAATTGACCGTTACGTGGAGGTTATTGTAGCGTTCCTTGATCATTTGATTACAGCAGGTTACAGCTACGGTTATCATCAGGTTAAAAAAAATCAAGAATATCAAGATGTCAAGTTGTCCTGAAAGGGGATTATTCTTTTTAAATATAAGTCATTTTTATGATAAAAAAATTGGATGTAACGTAGATCAGGAATAATTAATTTTTGATTTAGGCATATATATATATATATATATATATATATATATAATATATATATAATATATAATATATATATATATATATTATATATATTATTATTTTATATATATATATTTTTATATATATTTTTATTATATTTATATATTATATATTAATATATAATACTATATATACTATATATGCCTTCGTCAGGTAAGAAGATAATTATAACACACTCATGATAGTTCTCATAAATCAATATATATATATATTATATATATATATATATATATTATGATTGCTGAGTCAGAAAGGTTTAATATCGTAAAATGAAGGGTTAAAGTCTTTTGCGAGAAAAAATGTTCCTCAGGATTTTTGGGGATGAAACCTGTCTGGAGTCAGTAGAAACATTTAAAGTACTCGAACCCTAGATGTCCTTGGTTCGAATGGAATCGGCAAAATTTCACTGCAGGCGTAATATATAGTAACCCGGACCTGGGTTACTCAGCTACCCTCGGTATTGAAAGGGCTAGTAAAAAAGAAATTTCTTTAAACTTCTGACATTCGTTTTGGTCTAAATAAATTAAATAATTCAGCGTGACAGATAAGTTAAAATATTATAAATTCGAATCCATATTTTTTTTTTAAATTAGTGGACTTAAACATCAAAGTATATAGCCAATATTGCCCGACATATACAAATTTTCAAAATTAATTCAGTATGTTTAAACCAAATAAATATATGTCAACACTTAATCCATCAATTACCCAAAAACCCTCAAAAGTTCCTGATAATAAAAAGAGGTTTTAAAGTTTGAAAAAAGATTTATATAAAATAGTATGCAGATGTTAAAAGATAAATGAATTGTAGTTATTTACGTGCCCTCTTTCAATTACTATATAATTCAGTTAGTTCTTATTTCATTATTCTCTACTTTAAAGCCCTGTATAATTAATACATACTTTATTCAAGCTTTGTTTATAAGAAGGTTACACAAGGTTATAAGAAGGTTAGACACAAAGGTTAAGGAGAAAGAAGCCTCAACCACTTTCATTCCATAGCGTCGTGTAAGATTCCACTTTTACTCTCTAAGTCCATAAATGTACCTTGTCACTTATAAACTTGTCTTTTCATCTGGATTCTGTAATGTGTTTGTTTTCTAATAAAGCTTTTTAAAATGATAAAGTTAGTTCGGTAGAATTGTTTACTTATGATTTCTATACAAAGAAGATAAATACAAACAAATACAACGTGAACGGAATATTAAATTGTTTGTATTTTTCAGACTTCTTTATACATTCACAGAATTAAAATTGATTTGAAATTATTAAAAATTTATTTCAAAATTATTGTTACTGGTTAGAGCACATGTTATTTATATTTTTTATTTCCAATAAACAATAAATAAATACAATAAATATTTACAAACTCCAGAGAAGAGGGGGCCTAAGCTAAGTAGAATCCCCGTCGTTTTTCAGGAAAATAGAGATACTCTAATAATTTTTGAGAATTAAAACATACTGGAGAAAACAATAATGTTTGTCTTATTCATTCTTAGTGTCAAGAATGTATCTATTTTTCACTCATAATGTCTATAATGTTTGTCTTTTTCACTCCTCTTAATGTCAATAATGTTTCTATTTTCACTCTTAATGTCAATAATGTTTGTCTTTTTCTTTTAATGTCAATAATGTTTGTCTTTCACTCTTTATGCAATAAGTTTTATTTTTCACTCTTAATGTCAATAATGTTTGTCTTTTTCACTCTTAGTGGCAATAATGTTTTTATTTTTCACTCTTAATGTCAATAATATTTGTCTTTTACACCTTAATTCAATAAATGTTTGTCTTTTTCACTTAATGTCAATAATGTTTTTTTTTCATTCTTAGTGTCAATAATGTTTTTATTTTTCACTCTTAATGTCAATAATGTTTGTCTTTTTCATTCTTAGTGTCAATAATGTTTCTATTTTTCACTCTTAATGTCAATAATGTTTGTCTTTTTCACTCTTAATGTCAATACTGTTTACAGCCGATGATCTTTTTATATTAATAAAAGTTGTATTTACCGCAAGTTGATGAAGTAAATAAAGAATCAGCTACCGTCGATACTTGCTGTAGGATAAGAAAATCCCTGGACACTCTGCCCAGGGATATTCTTATCCTACAGTAGGTAACGACGGTAGCTGATTCTTCAATGAGGATTTAATTTTTAACCTTTAAACACGATATGTATGTTTTGACGATAAAAGAGGAACAGAGAGATAGCAAGATGTCCGAGTGTCACTCACGGTGTTACGCACATAGTGTGAAAAATATTAATTCTCCGTCTCGATTTTTTAATTTATAAATATATAGTTGTAGCTTTAAATAATAAATTTGAATGGATATAAGATCATGTTTTATAAGGTTTTATGCACGGCATTTATTTACTTTCAATTATGAGTTAAGTTGTTTAGGTATATGCGCTAGAATATACCACAGGGTTTTTTTTAAATATTACCTTACTAATACATTTTTCGATAACTAGAAGTTTATTTATTAAAAAATTATATGCTCTTCCCCAGACAATAATTGACAATGTAATTTCCCCAGATAACAATGTAATAATTTTAGAATATTTAAGCTGATTATATTTCTAAATTTGTATCAGGTTAAAAGATCTAACTATACGTAATAAATATCTAAAAATTTTTTTAAATATCTAAATATTAAAGCTTTTGATGAGGAATAGGTCCAAAATAATCAATAAAACTTATTTTGCCGAGCTTTCGATATAATTTTATCTTTTGTATCGATAGCTCGGCAATTAGTTTTATTTATTATTTTGGACCTATTCCTCCTCAAAAGCTTTAATAATTTAAAATAGATGTCCCTATAAAGTATTTTGTCTTATCTAAATAATGCCCGTTTAGAATTTTTCGGCTTATCAGTGATACCCTCTGCGGGAACAACCTCATGTGGTAGTGCTAACCACTACGCTCTGATTGTATTCTAAAGTTGGCAATGATTAATTCAAACAGCATTCTCTTAAAATGCGAGAGCGTAACTTGGGATGCGAACCCTAGACCAACGTGGTGTCAAAAGTTAGTATAAATACAGACGCTTTAACGACCTCGACCACGAAAGCGGTTAAAAATCAAACAATACGTGACTAATTTTAATAACTTCCTTCGCCGTCTTTTCAAAAAGAACTATTTAAAATTCTTTAAAAAAATAAATATCACTCATGAATACTTTTCAATTAACCAAACCTGAATAGGTGTCGTTCTTTATATTCCAAAGAAAATTAAAAAAAAAACAAATTGATTAAAACCGTTTTTAAACAAAAATGTCGACAAGAAAGGAGTCTTTAGATTTTTATGTCTTCCGTTTGGCTTTGACGTTACACCAGACAACTTTCAGCGACTGGCGACCTGTCACGTCTGATTTTATTAAGTTTTTTAGACATGTTTGCCAACATGTCATCAAAGCATGATCTCCAAGTGATTTTTTTCGTAGATATTCTATGATCTTTAAGTGAAAGCACATCGTGACTAAGTAAACACTATAATTCTTGATCATATTAACTGACATCTTTTTAGACAAAATATCATCCCAACTATTTTTTCCAAAGGAACATTTTTGAAGAAAAAGCGTATCACATTTATTAGAGGGAATCCATTAATATTTTGTTTGACCTTTATCTAAAACAACCATATTTGTAAAAAAACCATATGTGATTCAACTCACAGAATCATCTTTTATTTTTTTAGGAATTATGGCACATTAAAAAGTGTATGTTTTACAAAGGATTCTCATATTTTAACAAATGTTTCCAAAAATATCCATGTATCTTTTTGTGGGAGTGAGAAGTAAAAGTTCTGTATTATTATATGCTTTTAGTTTCCGTTTAAGTACGTTAATCGTGTACCCATCAATATTGACACCATCGATGTTGACACATGGTGATTTCTCATTATAAGTTGCAGAATTCAAAATGATTTAATCCAATGACATTTTTTATCATATACATAGGTTCTTTCATAGAGATATCATTACTAGAGAGGCCCTTCTGATTGAGTTTAAAACATCGAAAAAGTAACCTGAACATTTTCGATAATCAATGTAGTCAAATAACAGAAAACAATGATTGTAAATTATGTAGTGAAACATATAAAATACAAATTAGAACACAAACGAAGTGAGCGTGGAAGATGAACACAATTAATTTTTTAAAACCCTAACTTACTCTTAGAGGAAGTTTAAATGAGGTTACACAGAGCCCCTGAGAGCCTCAAAATTATTTTTCAGTCCTCTCAATGTATATTGGGATAGGGTATGCCCCTTTAATTGTAACTCTTTTATTAATGTGTAAAGATAGGACTGAATGAGCTGAACTTATTATTAGATAGATATAAAATTCTTTGGGGTCTTTTATAAATTAATTATAAAACGTTAATAATTAACGTTTTACTCTTCTATGTTAGAGCAGTGGGAGCCCTCAGCAACATATTCCTGTGTTCTGGGATTATCCATGCCTGTTCATGCCATTTCTTAATTTTTGGTCACAGCGTGTTGCCACATTTACAAAAATTTAAATGTTGCTTTACAACATACTTTAAAAATACGCTTTGCATGCTTCACTATTCAGGACAATCCCCAAACATGTATATAGCTCGATTACTCTGAATGAGCATTTAACGATTTTTTAAAGATAATTAAAGTAATACGGCAGTTCTAAAATTATAATTAATTAATGTCACTTGGCTGTCAAGTGCATTTTTATTGCTGGTCAATTTTCAAAGCAATATAATTTTTATTGTCCCATTACAACCTTGCTTGAGATAAAGTTGTTGGAGGGCAAAAACTAATAATCTACCGGTAGGGCCAAGGAAACATTAAAAAGACTGTACTACTACTACTACTAGTAACTGTTGCAGTAACTTCATAAGTTCAATGTTCCATGTTACAAAGGAGCTACAAGCTACAAGAACGAACCATCGCAGTGAGTTGTTACTTGTGAACTAGTTAAACTTTTAATTAAATAAATGCTGTAGAAAGTTTTCTTGTCCACAATCAATTCCTGTTAAATAATTATTTATTAAATACGATTAAACAACATGTGATGCTTATTAATAAGAACTCACGATGCATACTAAAATATAATATAATTTAGAGATTTATGAAATACATAATAAGATATAGAAAATTTATTAATAAATAAAATAAGATTTATGAAATGCATAATAAGGTATAGAAAATATATTAATAAATAAGATAAGATTTATGAAATGCATAATAAGGTATAGAAAATGTATAATATATAAGTGAAACTTGGCACATATGTTTCACTTATATATTTCTACATGCCTGCCATAACTCGAATTGATCAAATCATTTTTCGCGTTTTCTGAATTATCGAAATTGTTGCTGAGTCATTATTTACGGTTAATAACAACAACAAAAAATATTTTCCGTCTAGCTCAACTTAACATTGATGTTTGTACTAAGTTTCAATTTTCTAGCATAAATAACCAGGAAGCTACAATTTTAACACCACAAACACTCACACATACATACAGACAACTTTGTAAAAAACACTCAGGTGGTCAAAAAACACCTAAAACAGGAAATACCGGTGACGTCCCGGTTTCGGATTTTTTCATTCACAATACTTTTCCTATATGCCTACGGTATAAATGAGGAAAGTAAAAAGCAATGACGAAAATACATAATATGAAGAGTGTAAGATGAATGAAGAAGAACTCACAAATATAAGAAAGTGCCAATACTCTATCTCATGCATTATTCATATTAAACTTTTACTATATTCAATATAAAATAAAATTTATTTTATTGACAAAATATTAAATATTTGTTTGAAATCAAGTTATTAACCTCTTTGTCGGATTCAACTTTCTCAACAAATTGGTTAAACATTTTTTTCTTATCTTACTTTAATTTTACTTTGTGTGTACATCAAATAAATGTACTGCAAAAATTAAAATAAAATTATAATAAAACCTAAAAATAAAAACTATAAAAAGTAAATACATTTCTACCTGGTTTTAACCCTAGAATAGATTTTAAAGTATATATCCAGGTAATCCTTCCACAGTATGTATTATACTGATATCAATAGTAAACTGTTTAGTGATGTTGTATTCCTTCTCCAATTTGTCGCTACGTCAAATTGACGTATATGATGAGTATTAAGGGGGTTCTAGAAACATACGTCTAATCATAGAGATACACTATACTAGAGGGAGCATAGCCTGTCTCAATACATTGGGAGGCCTGAAACAATATCTTGGGGCTCTCAGGGGCTCCGTGTAACCTTATTGAAACTTCCTTCAAGAGTGAGTTAAGGTTATAATTAATCAATTGATTTCGGCTTCCCACACATTGATTGTGTTTTGATTTGTATTTTTAACGTTCTTCTATGTAAGTTACTGTAATTTTGTGCTGAGTATTTGATTATATTTTAGCGAAGGTTGTCAGGTTACTTTTTCGATGTTTCACAATTTAACCTATAGGGCCCCTCTAATAATAGTATCGCTATGCGTCTTGACCTATTATGTTTATACTCAGGAAACTCATGTTAATCAAGGTTCTAACGTTTATGTTTACATATTACTTAATTTTTAAACTTAAAAAACTTCGTTTAAAAGATTTCAAATTTCTGACTCTAGTTACGAGTCTCAAATATTAAAACTGACAAAAAATGCAAAAATAGTCTGCTACCAGAATGATCAACTTTACAGTTCTAATACTATGAAAATAATATAGTGATAATAGTGATATATATTAATGATTAAAAATAATTATAATAATTAATTTAAAAAAATCAGGTACGGTGTAGCTCGGAACTTTTCCTCACCCCGTCGGATTTGCTATGCTAATACTTCCTATTTCGAATTCGCTCCGCTCGTCCTCAGATAATAATTAATTTACATTCCTAACTGTCACACAACCAGGCACTGACCTCGTTCGATGCTGCTTAACTTTTATGATCCAACAAAAACCATAGATATACTTACCGTATTAAAAAGAAACTTTATATACGTATTTATTAAGTTAAGTTTAAAGTAGAGGGGGGGGGGTGGTATCGTCACTCCTAATAGTTGTGTTACTTGAAGTTTTACTTACATAAGTTTTATCTCAATTGGAAATTGAATTGAAAAAATATTTTTTATTAAACGTATTCCAGTCGATAAACGATAAAAATTGCTGATAAGGAGACTAAACTAATGGTCTTATATATGACTGTGTGCGTGTTAAATCTCAAATCGATTGAAAAAGTTTCTGTATTTTATGAAATTTATGATAGGTCATAAAAATAGTTATTATAGAACAACTAGACCTAAAGATTGAATTTTCTACCAAGGTTCAAATCTCTATAACATAAATACTCAGGGGATACGATGATAACACACATTCACTCACAAACACACACACACACATAGAGAAATAGAATAGAATTATCCATCACATAGAGAAATAGAAATATCCTAGTGTATACCTTGAATATCTATGAGCATAGAGATATATATACTAGAGGGAGCATAGCCTATCTTAATACATTGAGAGGCCTGAAACATTTTTAGTGGGGCTCTCAGGGGCTCTGTGTAACCTCATTGAAACCTCGTCCAAGAGGGAGTTGAGGTTATATTTAATCAATTGTTTTGGGCTTCCCACAGATTTTTTGTGTTGTGATTTGTATTTTAAACATTCTACTATATAATTTACTGTTTTTTGTTCTGTTTATTTGTTGATAATGATAATCGAATGTGGTCAGGTTACTTTTTCGATGTTTCAAAATTCAACCAATAGGGCCCCTCTAGTAATATCTCTATGCACACACACATACATAGGATAGACAAGTTTGTGAAAGCCACTTTGGAAGTAAACCCGCCAGAAACGGATAATTTAAGTGAAATTCTGGTTTCTTATTTTTTTGCAAACACAATACTTTACTAATTTACCTACGGTATAAATAAGAAAAAAGTAAAAATGATTGAAAACTGCATAAGTAAAAGTAAGGAAATAAATTTTAAAAATAAATCAAAAAGAACTATAATTTTCATTTTAAAGCTTCATTTTTTTAAGAAAAATGCCAATCGATCGTTTTAGAAAAAAAAATAAACTTGAATTTCTTTTGAAGACACTTAACAATCAATGCATAAAGTAAAAAGTTTCCTCGGTACTTAATTTACAACTTGTCCTCATGTTTTATCGTGACTGCCGAAGATGTCCGAATCATTTGAATGCCGAAGATAACCGAATGAAGAGTGAGAGTGTAAAACCCAGTCCTAGTTCCCAGGAAGATTCCTTCAATCTTAAGCAATTTCACAAGTTTAAAATAAGATTTTCAAGATCAGTTTTTTATTAGTTTTATTATTCAAGGTGAAAATATTTCACATTGTAAAATATTATGAAAAAAAAATTTGAGATAATTAGAAATGTGAATGCACAATGTGCGTATGAGATAAGCGTGTGCGAGTTTTTTAACAAGTTTTTTTGCCAGGTGGTTAAAAAATTGGTTTAGTAAGATTTATTTGTCTTTGAGTAGGTCAATACGAGATGTGAATTTTATTTTATAGGTGAAAATGCGTATGATAAACGAGTATGTCAAATATGCTACATAAATAGGGTGTAAAATGTCCTATACTTTCAAACATGAGGCCTTGATCCTTTAGATACCTTTGCAACGCTTAAGGCAGCTTCGGAAACTGACGTGTTGTTTGGAAATTTATCCGAAAAACTCACAAAGCTATCAAATATATTATTAAATATACTATTTTTCCTATGATATTGTTATTTTTTCAGACAAATTTTCAATTTTATTCTCAGAGGAATTTTTTCCTAATGGTATTAGAATAAAATGAAAGAGGGAACATTTAAAGAGCAGTTTTTATCTCTTCAATTGTTGTCGGGACAATGGCCGTTTCAAAAATACATTTGAAATTCTGTTTTCCGGTAAAAAGAAAAACTTACAAGGCCAGCGCTCTGCAGCAATAATTGAACAAATTGTAAGCTGCAATTTGGGGTTGTAAGCTTGTAAGTTGTAAGCTGCGAATTGGGGTTGTAAGCTTGTAAGTTGTAAGCTGCAAACTGGGATTGTAAGCTTGTAAGTTGTAAGCTGCAAATTGGGCTACTTGTTCTGTAGTTGACTACATCATATCCAAAAATCATAATGTTTAATCGATACGCTGTTGAGTTATGGGAGTGAATGCGAAATAATTTCGCGTCAAAGTGACAATTTTTAGTCTGTTAACGTTGTAAAAAAATTAGAAATATAGTTCATTTTCATCTTGAAATAATTTGTTAACGGTTTGAAATAGGGAGTGAACCAATAGAAACCTATTTTTAGACACTTACTTAGCTTCAAACTTCATTTGAAAGAAATTTCGACATTTTTATCCCTACTAGGATATTAACGAAAACATGGAAAACGGGACACGTTTTGGTCCACTTTGATCGCAGCTGTAATTTATTTATTTACATATAGTAACGGGCTCATTTAGCCCAATTTACAATAATATATAACACATAAAAAAAACTTAAAATAATTATAACTAAAGTAAAAATATTAAGTTATAACAAGAGAAAGAAAAATGGTATAATGTGCTAAAAGAAGACTATCAACATTAAGTTCATAGGTAATTATATGACTAAAATTCAGTACATATAATACAGAAGGAACCATGATATGGTATAGGTACAATAATAGGTAATGCAACGTTAGGGAACTTTTTTTGAGTTATCTGTAAACAAATCCAAAAAAAACATTTGTTAAATGACGAAAATGCAAATAAGCCAATACAAGCCATTATTTTTTTTTATAAGAAATTCACTAAAATTAATAATTTTTGGTGTTTTTGAATGAGCCATAACTTTGCTTGTAGTCATGCCATTGTGATGATTACAGCTGTAATGCAACGCTATTTTTTTGAGTTATCCTAACTATCCTTTGAGTTATCCTGAGTTATCCTAACTATCCTTTGAGTTATCCTAACTATCCTTTGAGTTATCCTAACTATCCTTTGAGTTATCCTAACTATCCCCTAACTATCCTTTGAGTTATCCTAACTATCCTTTGAGTTATCCTAACTATAAACACTCGTTTTATAGTTAATTTTATTAGCTTTACAAAATATTCTCTTTATGTTTCGCAAACAACCCACAGGGAACCAATTATTCTGAGAAAACTGAAATTTGTGCAGTTTTCAAAAATTTTGAGCATGCGCAATCAATATGAAGGGCTCCACTCTGAACAGGCAGACTATGTTTATTGATATTTTTTGCTGAGTAATTATTGAGGGTTAATGACGTGATAAATAATTCATAAAAAATATAAAGCGAATAAAATGTTGTAATCTGTTGATTCTAAAAGGCGCAAATTTAATAAAAGGGTCGGGTGTCAAACGTTTTGCTCATTAAAATTCATTACTGAATCCCAAGCTGATAGAATTTATAAGGTGATGCAATTGGAGGGTTTTTATGAATGAAATTATTTTTTTTTACATGTTAGGTTGGAGTCCGGAATGGACGTCATTGCAGGAATAAATATTAAATTTTCAATTTTGACCGCTTATACCGATTCCTGCAATGACGTCACATATCATTCATAAAAACGTCAGGTTCGAACCTCCGAATGCGTTTGGTTTGTTTACATTAAATTGAATTTGAAATTTAAATTGAACATAAATTTTTAACATCTTGATTGGATCCTGCTTCATTTTTACGAGATAAAACAAAGCGAAATATTGAACATTTTATAAAGAAATTACTTTATTAATAAAATAAAATTAGTAGTTTAAAATCTAATGATAAGGGTCAATGGCCTCTTAATTACTTATAAGATAAAAAAAATTTAAGAAAACATTTTCTTAGTAAAAAAAATAAGTGAAATTCCCCTTTATGCGTGAACGTAGAATTCGTAATGACATCAACCCTTGACCGAAATGCTCGATAGATTTTCAAGATCTTCAAGGTTAAAATTACCTCGGAAGTTTTTTTAGTTAAAAATTATGTTCTGAGACGTAAAAGCCAGTAAAATAGGAAAAAAGGAAGAAAACTTTGGTAATTAAGAAATATAGCTACGTATACGATACGAAACTCTGAAATTAGCTTTAAAGACGATTGACCACCTTGGTACAAAAACTTGGAAAAGTGCAGGCTTTCATTAATGGGACCTGTAACAAAGATTTAAGCTTGTCTACAGACAGATGTTGTGTTGCAACTACAGGGAAATAGATGTGCATAGGACAACTTGTCCCAAGCAAGGTGAGAATAACAGTAAATATGTTCAATTAACTACTACGTAATAATAAATAACTAAAACTGTACTCGACATGTTTATAATCTCATGAGGCACTCGTAGCACAATTACATAGTTGTGCTACGATTGCCCGAAGAAGTAGTGGTGGGGGTTGGCGACACCTTTTTACATTTTGAAGACCCGGTATGTTTCTTACCTGTTATATAAGTTCCTTGGTTGCAGTCCAGCTCTATATTTGTTGTTTAACACCTCTTATAAGAGTGTTTTAACTATTTATTGTTAAATAAATAGGAAGTACAGGTTCAGGCCCAATAAAGACACCCTTTATTGGGCCTGAACCTACAGCTGATACACCAGCTTGATGCTGATACACCATCAGCTTCAAGTCTAGCTAATCTATCACCTTTAACATGAACTTGGTATTCTTGCACAAGTGTGGAAGAATTACCGGATGAGGAGATAAGAGCTTTCATTGGAACAAAACAATACATCATCGTGGAACGGAAAACCAAAGACTCCCCTTGGTATTCTAGCACAAGTGTGGAAGAATTACCGGATGAGGAGATAAGAGCTTTCATTGGAACAAAACAATAGATCATCGTGGAACGGAAAACCAAAGACTCCCCTTGGTATTCTAGCACAAGTGTTGAAGAATTACCGGATGAGGAGATAAGAGCTTTCATTAGAACAAAACAATTGATCATCGTGGAACGGAAAACCAAAGACTCCCCTTGGTATTCTTGCACAAGTGTAGAAGAATTACCGGATGAGGTCATAAGAGCTTTCATTAGAACAAAACAATTGATCATCGTGGAACGGAAAACCAAAGACTCCCCTTGGTATTCTTGCACAAGTGTAGAAGAATTACCTGATGAGGTCATAAGAGCTTTCATTGGAACAAAACAATAGATCAACATGGAACGGAAAACCAAGGACTCCTCTTGGTATTCTAGCACAAGTGTAGAAGAATTACCGGATGAGGAGATAAGAGAGCTTTCATTGGAACAAAACAATACATCATCGTGGAACGGAAAACCACGGAGTCCTTTTGGTATTCTAGCACAAGTGTAGAAGAATTACCGGATGAGGAGATAAGAGCTTTCATTGGAACAAAACAATAGATCATCGTGGAACGGAAAACCAAGGACTCCCCTTGGTATTCTAGCACAAGTGTGGAAGAATTACCGGATGAGGATATAAGAGCTTTCATTGGAACAAAACAATAGATCAACATGGAACGAAAAACTCTTGCTTAATTTTGATTGGACAGAAAGCTTACAAAACCTTGACATAGATGCTGATTTTAATCATTTTTAAAAATTGAAAAGTTAAAAAAATAAATTTCTAAAATCAAAGAAATTATTCAATTATCACTTCCAATACAACAATCGAACATTTTCAAATATTTTTCTCCGAAGTTAATTCTATACTTAGTGATTCCACCTTTACCTTCAATCTATAATCAAATAATAATGTGTGACAAATAATCACATTGCTCGGAGACACGATAAAGCGAAAATACAGAGAAATTAAATTATGTTCACACATTTTCACTTTCTGCAGAACTGTCTTTGACCTCAGGGCTTTATCGTCTCCTTTTATGTAGAAATAACAATTTTTATTTTCCATTTATTTTTATTTCATTTTCGTTTTAAATGTTTTATTTGATTTTTGAATTAATAGTTTTAAATATTATTTTCATCTTTCATATCTTTTTTAACAAAAAAAAAATTATTCTTCTTATAAGTATTATTAAATGAAAAGACATGTTTTTAATGAATAAAATTTGTTTTTACGTTTCAGAATTGATAACAATCCAAGCGGATTTGTTTAATATATGTACATATTTTAACAATTAGTTTTGTGAATTCATTAATGAGTTAAAATAAATAATTTGTTTCAACATTATAAGTCTACTGTAATTAAATAAACTTTTGACTCTTTTAATTTATCAAAATTATATTTTACGGCCAATTTAATAAATGATTTTTTTGCCTGTGGCCATTATTAATTAGAATTTATCATAATTTTAGCCTTTCTTTATGGTGATTTTTTTTTTAAATTTTGTTATGAGTAATTATTTTTTTATATCTTAAATTAAGTTCTCAAGTACAAGGCTAGTTAGGTATAATATTGTCAAATTAAGCTTGCGTTATTCTGAGGCAAGGCTCACGTTTATGCTTACCTCGTGTCTATTGTAAGATTAGGCTCGCGTTTAATCTAATGTTTTAGTCGCGTCTATTCTAAAGTTATGTACGCGTTTATTCTGAGGCAAGGCTCACGTTTATGCAGAGGCTTGGCTCGTGTCTATTGTAAGATTAGGCTCGCGTTTAATCTAATGTTTTAGTCGCGTCTATTCTAAAGTTATGTACGCGTTTATTCTGAGACAAGGCTCACGTTTATGCAGAGGCTTGGCTCGTGTCTATTGTAAGATTAGGCTCGCGTTTAATCTAATGTTTTAGTCGCGTCTATTCTAAAGTTATGTACGCGTTTATTCTGAGGCAAGGCTCACGTTTATGCAGAGGCTTGACTCGTGTCTATTGTAAGATTAGGCTCGCGTTTAATCTAATGTTTTAGTCGCGTCTATTCTAAAGTTATGTACGCGTTTATTCTGAGGCAAGGCTCACGTTTATGCAGAGGCTTGGCTCGTGTCTATTGTAAGATTAGGCTCGCGTTTAATCTAATGTTTTAGTCGCGTCTATTGTAAGGTTATGCTCGCGTTTATTCTGAGGCAAAGCTCGCGCCTATACCAAGGCTAGGGTTTCATTTATTCTAAGGCTGGGCTCGCTTTTATTCTGAGGCAGGATTCGCGTCTATTCTAAGGCTAGGCTCGCGTCTATTTAAAGGTCAGGCTCGCGTTTTTCTGAGGTGAAATTCGCGCCTATTCTAAGGATTAGTCTCGCCTATATTCTTAAGCTAGGCTCGCGTTTATTATGAGATTGGATTCGTGTTTATTCCAAGGCGAGGCTCACGACTATTCAAAGGCTGGGCCTGCGTCTGTTTTATGGTTAGGCTCGCGTCTATTGCGAATATAGGCTCTTGTCTATGTTGAGGCTGGGCTCGTTCCTATTTCTTAAAAGGTTACTTATTTCATAAATTTAAGAATTGCTTTAAAAATTACATTTTTCAATTATGTTTTTATTTAGTCTTATCAAGTCGTATTTAGTCGTATCAAGTCGTATTTAGTCGTATCAAGTCGTATTTAGTCGTATCAAGTCGTATTTAGTCGTATCAAATTGTATCAAGTCGTATCAAGTCGTATTTAGTCGTATCAAGTCGTATTTAGTCGTATCAAGCCTAACATTGCGCGTTATTAACATCAGAAGAGAAGTGCTGTCATAGGTTTTCGATATATTCCCGGAGTTCTTGATTTCAACCCGGAGTTGTTTTTATTTTAAATCATTAAAGATTTTACCACATTAATGTGTCCTGCGAATGAACGCAAAACTTTTACTTTATACCAACGATGGTATGAGGAAAAGTAAAACATTTGTTATCGTATTAATTTGCATAATTTTTAACTCAGACTAAGAAAGACATTTAAAATATTTAAGTAAATTTTTCTCATGAAAAGAAAATATGACTAGAGTAGGGAAAGCGAAGGAATGCCTGAGTCAATGAGCCGCAACTAATAACTTTATTAACTTGTAATCACTACTTTGTCTTCAACTCATCCTCCGACTACTTTCCAGTCATGATTTTTCTATAATTGGGTGTCAAATTGGTGACGGATATGTTAGTAAATGTAAGTACACCATTTTTTAATGATATGCCTCTAACAGTAATAAAGATATTCTATTAGCGCTAATTAATAACTGTTATGAGGACGAGGCAATAGATCACCGAACAAGTTGGTCATCTCTCACCACCGGGCCCGAGAGATGACCTTTTCGGCGGAGATGAGCTTTCGGCCACTATTAGCCGAAAGCTCCTTAGCAAAAAAAAGGGTTTAACAGTGGAAGCACACCCTGGATTCGCCTATGTATTTATTCACCAAATCTTTGTTCTCAACTACAATTCTAACCGTTAAAGACTCTAACAGTGGAAGCACAACCTGGATTCGCCTATTTATTTATTAACCAAATCTTTGATCCCAACTACAATTCTATAACCGCTATGAGATTTAAACAGTGAAAGCACACCTTCGATTAGTCTATTCATTTATTCACCATATTTTTCATGTCTATTCATTTATTACCTAGATTTTTCATCATAACTACAATTCTATAACAGCTATGAGATTTCAACAGTGAAAGCACACCTTCGATTTGTCTATTCATTTATTCACCATATTTTTCATGTCTATTCATTTATTACCTAGATTTTCATGCCAACTACAATTCTATAACCGCTATGAGATTCCAACAGTGAAAGCACACATTCGATTAGTCTATTCATTTATTCACCATATGTTTCATATCTATTCATTTATTACCTAGATTTTCTATCCCAACTACAATTCTATAACAGCTATAAGATTCCAACAGTGAAAGCACACCGTGAATTAGTCCATTAATTTATTTAGCAGATATTTCATCTCAGCTAAGGATCTCTAAAGGGGACTTGTCTGACACCATGGACGTTGTATGAGACACAGAAATAGGAGCATTCTTACCTTCCCTTGGTTATTGCAAAAAAGGCACAAAACGCAAGTTACATAACAAGGGTTAGTCGAGTTTGCTCCTCAACTTTCTTCTGTGCTTGTTGATCGGTGTTTGCCGTGATTTTAATTACCTTAAGTGCTTAAGAAGCCAATTTAAGTTAAACATTTAAGCAAAGAAAATACATTACTTTTCAATGTTTGTTTATAACCTTCTAAATAGGTAGAACACCACAAAAGTTTGCCTCTAAATTTTAGGACCTGCGCATTAATGTAATGATTATAAGAATGCGCAGTTTGTTTTTAAAATGTATTTGTGATGGGTTCATCTTAATTTGTTTGGTTCTCCATGGGGTCACTTTGTTATAGTAATTCGTCTTAGTGTGTTATCCCTTTTATTCAAGATCCTTGATCCCAACTACAATTCTATAACCGTTATGAGATTTCAACAGTGAAAGGGATTATTCTATTAATTTATTCACCAGATCGTTCATTACGACATTTTAACAACGAGCGAAGCGAGTCCGAAGTCATGCCTCCTAAGACTTTGTATAACCAATTTACTCTGACGGAGAGAGTGTAAATTTAAGGTGAGAGTGTAAATCTAAGAAGACGGTGTAAATCTAAGACGACAGTGTAAATCTAAGGAGAGAGTGTAAATCTGAGAAGACAGAGTAAATCTAAGGAGAGAGTGTAAATCTAAGACGACAGTGTAAATCTAAGGAGAGAGTGTAAATCTAAGACGACAGTGTAAATCTAAGGAGAGAGTGTGAATCTAAGAAGACAGAGTAAATCTAAGAAGAGAGTGTAAATCTAAGAAGACAGAGTAAATTTCAGGAGAGAGCGTATATACATATAAGGAGACAGTGTAAATTTAAGGGGATACAATAAATCTAAGGAGACAGTGTAAATCTAAGGAGAGACTGTAAATCTAAGATGACAGTGTAAATCTAAGGATAGAGTGTAAATCTAAGAAGACAAAGTAAATTTCAGGAGAGAGCGTATATACATATAAGGAGACAGTGTAAATTTAAGGGGACATAATAAATCTAAGGAGACAGTGTAAATCTAAGGAGACAGTGTAAATCATACTATAAACTCAATAAATACTAACGACTGTAGCTGATTTTTATTGAATTTATTTGATGATTTACATTCAATTCAGATGATATCTCGGCCACTGCCCTGACACTCCTCCATAGTCACGAAGGAGTATTAACTGCAATGGTTTATGAAGAATGAGCCAAGAATTCAAGCGAAGGAAAAGGACTGATAAAAGAATTGATTACGAACAAAGGTTATTAAATCATAGAGTGTGTTGAAAACATTGAAAGGAGAATTAGACAGGATAGATTTGCTAGGAGAAATAGCATTATTTTAAGGACTTAAGACTGTAATGTTTAGAGACAAATTAAGAAGTAGATGAAACCTTATCTTAAACATCATCACTTGTGTCTTCCCTTCCAATTTATTGCCAATTACTTTTAAGACACCTTATTAGTTGGCTATCGATGGATCATAAATAGTTTGACCTGACTCTAATTCGTTCACCAGTTTAATCTTCGAAAAAGGACCAAAAAAGTTCCTTAAACATCATTATTTTCCCACGCCTTTCATTTTAAACATCATATTTAGCAATGCAGAAGTGCATCTTTGATCTTAAAGTCTACGAAAAATTCACATAAAGAATTAAACGATCATAAGGAAATAACAACTAAAAGGAAAAAAACAATTAAGTAACGAAAAGTGTAACATAATTAAACATTGTATAACAAAAACAAAGGAAAAATCTTCGCAAAAAAAGTGAAAATATCTAACCTAGGGAAAAAAAGTAAGTGTTAGAAAAATTAAAACAATTAATTAATCTAGTGGATCCAAGAATTTTAAAAAGTAAACCTGTTTGTAAATAAAAGTCACTTAAGAAAATACGTGTATGTCAAGAAATAATACACGTATTAATAATTTGTTTGAAAATATATTTAGTATTATAGATATTTATTTAATTTGTATTATTTTCTTTTACTTTTTTATTATTCGTATAATTTTACTTTTAATCGTATTAAAGTAAGCATACAAGTCTTCATATTATTTTTATGATTTAAAGAAAAGCGATTGAAAAGATAGAAGTCCTTGGGAAATAGATAGTAAGCGATAACATGGCATTGAACCTAATCGAGTGAAAATGAAAGTGTAACTTATATGTTTCTCTATTGTTTGCCACTGAGGATGATCGCTATGAATTTTCACATTATATTACACCTTGTTATATGAAGTATTCGTAACAGCATTATGCAAAGTTAGGTGCAATGCTTTGTTTGTGTTGATTGTATTATAATTAGGTGAAGATTACTAGGTTGAGTTGGTGATGAAAGAATTAATTGTGAATTAATTATTTATGAAGTTTTGCATATTTATTTTAGTCACTGGATCAATAGAGATATTGTTTCATAAAAATAAGTGTATTTTTTTATTGTTTAATATCAAATAGTTTAATTTTAATTTCCTCGCCTACTGTAGATGTAACGTGTAAAATTATATCTACTATTCTGTTCATCCTAGAGCCACTTCCGTGGCCGAGGTCGCTAAAACGTCAGTATTATTACTGATCTTTGACACCATGGAGGTCTGAGGTTCGCATCTCAGGTTACGCTGAGAGTTTATACAAGATTTTGTCAAATAAATAATAATATACTTTTATTGTAATGGCCGTGTGGTTCTAAACGGGTATAATCATTATCATCTTCATCATTGCGCTCATCCTAAATCTCCAAAACCCAGATTTAATCACAATGATAAGGCGCAGAGCATGCACCTTTGCTTGCTACATGGGTAATTTAGGCTGTAGTATATAATAAATAGTAGTAGTAAGATTGTATATAAATTACAATCCAGAATGGAAATTGAGCACAGTAAATACGGAATATTTACCCTTCAGAGTAAACACCCTATGTAATGGGCATGTTTTCTGAAATTTATATTTTATGAAATTTAGGCCTTACACCTTTAAAACTCCTTACCCTTCTTATGCTATAATGAAGTCTCTAAGCCAAAACAGAAGAACATGAAATCAAGAGAGTTGACTTTGAGATTTGAGCTTCACCGGTCTCAATAGTTTAGATATCTGATAGAAAGGAGAATTGAGCCCCTTAGAAGATCTTTAAATCTCTTAAAGCACACGTCGGCTTTCTTTCCTAGAATCAGAACTATTTAAGAGGCCTCAACTGATGCAGACTGTTGAGGTGGGAATCAAAATCATTTTGATGATACTGTTCGCTACATTGAGGAGAGATTTTTAAATCAAAAACCTGAAGATCAGCCACAAATTGGAAGGGTAGATTTATCAGTACTGGAACTAGAATCAGCTCTCCGTCCTAGGACCAGATTAGTCTCTCTAGTATGGGACCAGAGCAGCCTCTCTGGTATGGGACCAGAGCCGGCTCACCGTCTTAGGACCAGAGTCCAAAGAGACCAGATAACGGAGGTTCTATGATAAGAACCGGATCTGTCCTAAGAGAATAGCCAGTTCTGTTTCTCTTTATTGTCAGCTGCTCAGTTTTGCGTCAGACTTCTCGGTGGTCTGCATTAGTTGACTGTTGCCTCATACTTTATTTGTTGGAGGGACTTTTCAATCGTTTATATGTAATTCATCAACTCCATTCTTGATCTATTGCTCTATAACGGAGACGAGAGTTTTTTTATGGAGTAGCGTTACTAATATCGAAACATGTTATAAAATACAAGTTTTCGATGAAATTTCAAAGCCTTGGACTTGAAGACGACAATTACTTTCACTCAACCAGTTCTTAAATCCTATATAACCTTACCTGCGTTATAACCGGTCATCCTACATAACCTTACCATCGTCATCAACTTACAACCTTTTATTGTGACTTTTTATTACAAATTATACAATAATCAAGTAAAATTATGTTTAGTTATGTTAATTTTAAATTAGGTTTATTTTTATATCTGATCAAAACTAAAAGATAAAAAAGTTACAATCCTTTCAGTTATTGTCAGGTTATAATAAACTGTAAGTTTATTATAATTTGATTATTATAATATATATTAATAAATAAAACTGATATACTTTTACATAGTAAAAGTTTTATTATGATTTATTAATTAAATAATCATAAAAATATAATTTTTAGTCATCAAATTAAACCATAATTAGACTTTGTAGTAATAATATCTCTATGATTATAACCTTAACTTACTATTGAGGGAGATTTCATTAAGGTTATACAGAGCCCCTGAGAGCCCCTAAAAGATGTTTCAGGCCTCTCAATGTATTGAGATAGGATATACCCCCTCTAGTATATATCTCTATGCATTATAATATACAGGTGTTTCATATAAAGTGTCCACCAAAGAAGGATGAGTGAATCATAGTACTCCTCAAAGGAAACAAAAAATGACTTATAATATAAACTCCGATCTCCAACCGTTTTCCCACAAGGCAAATTTAATATTTTATTAAATGTTTGACCTCACATTATAAAATTGTTAAAAGCGTTTAAATTGGTCAAGGAAGAAAGGTGAAATTGGTCTCGTTGGAAGGCCAAGTAAATTACTATAGGACAAATTATTAACTATGTCAAATATTTTGGAACTACTGCCCAAAAATTATTTTTTACAAAAATTGAATTTTATGGAATTTTTATGGTAGGGCATTAGAGGAAGTAAGAGATGAGCAAACGTTTAGCCAAGAACTGAAAATACTTTCCTTGTGATTTCCCTTTAAGAAAACCTAAACTTCATCATACATTCAACAGCCAAAATTTTAAGCTTTTTTTCTAAGAAGTTGAAAAAACTGATATTTTTTGCATTTTAGCAAATCTCTCAATGTTAATTAAATGGTACATAAAATAATTAAAAATCTCTAAAACGGGGGGAAGAGGGTTTTTAGAGAAAAGTTTATTTAAAAAAGAATATATTTTGTTAAAATAACACATTATTTCTACTTTTATACGACAAAAATTATCAGTGTTTGCAAATTCTAGCAAGAATAGCTTACATTTTTTGACTATTGAATGTATAAAAATATTTGGATTTTCTTAAAGAGCAATAATAAGAGAAGTATTTTCCGTTCTTGACTAAACTTTTGCTCATCTCTTACTTCCTCTAATGCCCTACCATACAAATTCCATAAAATTCAATTTTTGCAAAAAATCATTTTTCATGCAAATTTTTGGGCAGTAGATCTAAAATATTTGACATAGTTAATAATTTGTCCTATAGGAAATTTACTTAGCTTTCCAACGAGACCAATTTCACCTTTCTCCTTTGAACAATTTCATAATGTGAGGTAAAACATTTTTTAAAAATATTAAATTTGACCTTGTGGGAAAACGGTTGGAGATCGGAGTTTATATTATAAGACACTTTTTGTACCCTTTGAGGAGTACTATCACCTCCTTCTTTGGGGGACACTTTATGTGAAACACCCTGTACATAATATTAGCACAACAAGCAGCATTAACATGTAATGTAAACACACAAATCTTATAGGTTAACTTGAACTGAAACGCGAATAATACCTTATATACAATATATATATATATATATATTATATATATATATATATATATATATATATATATAATATATTATATATATATATATATATTATATAATACCTTATATACAATATTAGCAATCATCAACATTGCATTAACATGTAATGTTACTCCTTCTTTGGTGGACACTTTATATGCATGTAATAAACACACAAATCTTATAGGTTAACTTGAACTGAAACGCGAATAATACCTTATATACAATATATATATATATATATTATATATATATATATATATATTATATATATATATATAATATATATTATATATATATATACAATACCTTATATACAATATTAGCAATCATCAACATTGCATTAACATGTAATGTTACTCCTTCTTTGGTGGACACTTTATATGAAACACCCTGTACATATTAGCACAAAATGTTTAGTTCTCCCTAATTTTCATAATATAATTCATTATCGACCAATAGATTATAATAAACATAAGGAATAATAATGTAAAAAAATAAGAACTTAAAGGCGAAATAAACTTTCTAGACAAGAAGTCAATCATATACTCTCTATAATTTTCATAATAATACCCACAATCGACCAATAACCTAAGATTATAATGTAAACAATTGTAATCTATAATGTAAACTTAAAGACAAGATGCACATTCTAGACAAAACGTAAATCTCACTAATTTTCATAATATAATCAGCATTCGACCAATAGTATTGGATTATAATGTAAACACAGACGTTTAAGCTATATTCGTCCAATAGCATTGGTTTAAATTGTAAACAAACGATTACGTATTGATTAACTTGAATTTAACTCAAATACGTATTAAAATGCACCAACAACACAATTGTTATTCAACGAATTACGTAAATATACTTGAAAGATTACACTAATAATAAAATTGTAAAGAAGATTACGAAGCTGGTCGTGTATCTGGGTTTTATTTTAACTTTATGTCAAATAAAAACCAACTTGATTATTTCAATTTGAATCGAGTTTTTTTTTATTTAAATATCTTTTTATTAGCTCCTGACTTTCACTCTTCAAAAAAGTTGTTCAAATATTAATGCGTATATGTTTACAAACAACAATAAAATATTTCTTTCTATTGAATAAAAATTCTTTTACATTTTATTTATTTAGGAGATGGGGAGAGGGGGGGGGGAGATTACGCAAAAATGGTTCATCGTCTATAAAAAATTCAACAATTTTTTTTATAACATTTTAACAATTAGTTTAGAACCATTTGTATATAAACGTTATTTACAAATTTCGTTATATAAAGTATTTTTAAACAAATTCTTTTAAAAACGAAGCGATTTTGGTATTATACGCTAATACTCTTATTTAGCAAATAAGGGTATTATTTATTTATGATTATTTTCTTTTTAAGCGAATTTTCATTATGAAAATAACGTTTTTGAGGTTTCTCAGATAATAGAAGTGCCGAGGGAAGTGGGGGGAATGTGGGTGGATCGATTGCCTTCTTAATACTAAAAGTATATGTTCGAAAAATAGTATATTTATATCAAGGATCTTGAATAAAAGGAATGTCGCACTAAGTCGATTTGCCATACAAAAAAGTGACCCCATCGAGACACTGCACATGCTTGGTAGAAACTGCCATGCTTACAGTTCTTGTAACAGCGCAGGTCTTAAATTTTAGAGGCAAACTTACCTCTCAATGGTTTCCCATTGTTTATTGCTTGAGAAGGTCATTACAAACCACTGAAGTGGCAAAGCATAGTCCAAAATTTAGAATTAAATAAGCGCAAATGACTTAACAAGCACCACAAATGTAACAATCACGAGAAGCACAAAAGAAAGTTGAGAAGCAAACTCGACAACCTTGCTACATAACCTGCGTTTGGTGCCTTTTTTCATTGTAACCAAGGGGAATGTAATTTTGCTCCTAATTCTCTATCCCATACAACTTCCATGGGGTCAGAAATGTACCTTAATGTGTCATCCCCTTTATTCAAGATCCTTGATTTATACGTATTATTTATGGTCTAGTTTGACAACTATCCCAGACAATCAGTACAAGAGTGGCCTCAAAGGGCCACTGCGGCAATCGTGGCCATTCTGAGACCATAAAGATCGGTTTCAGCTTAAAGATAAATCTGTAAAATATTTTTTTGTTGTCATTTGCCTGCAATTATGATACTGCAAAAATTTCGAAAACTCATAAAACGCGGAAAATGTTTCGATCGGTTTAAGCATGCATGTAGTCGTATATAGGACCAACATATTTGCCAAGTTTCATGACATTATTCGCATTAGTTTAGTTTTTATCAAATGTCTTGTATACGTTTTTTACTTTTCCTTATTTATACCGTAGGTATATAGGAGAAGTATTGTGTTTGCGAAAAATCCGAAAGCGGAATGAAACCGGAATTATCCGTTTCACGTATTTTATAGGTCTCCTGAGTGGTTTTTACAAAATTGTCTGTCAGTATGTGTGTCTGTTATCATCGTGGCTCCTAGTGTATTCATGCTAGAGAGTTGAAACTCTGTACAAAAATCAGTCTACCGTTGTAGTTGTGTTATTTGAAAAATATCTTTTTACTGTGTCATTAACCCGCAATAATGAGTCAGCAAAAATTTCGAAAATCATAAAACGCGAAAAAATGGTGCGATCAATTTGGGATTTAGGATCCATGTACAAGGCTAACATATGTGCCAAGTTTCATCTCGAAGCGAGTCCGAAGCAGAGAGGATGAGCGTAGCGAAGCCGATGTGAACCTCGTGCCCAATTTTTTTCATCGATTCTGTTTAAAACAAAAAATCAAACAGGTTAGAAAATTGTTCTTTTGTTTATAATCTGATTATATGAGTTCTCCAGTATTGCCTCTATCGTCTTTAAAAATCTACGAGTATTTAAATCTTTTATATCCTTTAAAAACTGCTTTGTCATTTGTCCATTTCCCGCCACGTATCATTTTCTATAAAAGGAACACCGCTAATTCATTCTTACTTCCTATTAATTTGATTGCTTTTATATGTTGTTTATTTTCTTAATGATAAATCATTAAAAATAGACTCTGTAAGATATCCTAATATTGACTTTTCTAAAACCCAATAATTAAAAGCGGAAGAAAATGGTTGCGCAGAGCTCTGTAAGTTCCGCAAGACTTTCAAATCGTACAAAGCCCGTAATGAGACTTAACGGACTTGTAAAAGTGTTATTTCTTTATTAAAGAACTCACATAAAATTACTTACAAATAGTGTGATGAAGGAACTTTGAGTTTCATGAACGTGCTTTGTCATTAAAATTGAATGCCAGCTACATAGAAATTATTGTATGAAGACATTAATTCATCATATCTTTAAAATTGCACAAAAATTGTTGTCTACTAAAGTACGACCCACGGCTAAACCAGTTGATAGCGCGGGAAAATAGTGTTTAGGAACCAATAAGCTTGGCCTGATTTGAAATTGAGGGCATGGTTTAGCAACTAGGACTAACCTCATTGGCTTCATCGTATTATTTTCCCAAGCTGTCAACTGATTTTAGCCGTGTGTCGTATTATAGTAATTAGTAATGATCAAATAACTAGATGACTCTTGAAGTTTGGCGAATCAAACCATTTTAATGTAAAATAAATTTTAGATTATCGGCCAAACCGAAATTATAGTTTTTTTTCTGTAAATATATCTCTGACCACCATATCCTTGGAACATCTTTAAAAACTGCTCAAAGTTTGGCAGAATTCAGAGATTATTCATTCATTATACATTCAAAGATCACTAGTGATCCTTGGAATATCCCTTAAATTTCAACGTTCAGAAAATTATTTTCCATAAATATTCCTCCGATCACCAGTGATCCTTTGAACTGTCTATATGAAACTTCTCAAAGTTTGTCAGATAACTTTCCATAAATATTCCTCCGATCACCAGTGATTCTTTGAACTGTCTATTTGAAAGTTCTCAACGTTTGTCAGATAACTTTCCATAAATATTCCTCCGATCACCAGTGATCCTTTGAACTTTCTATTTGAAACTTCTCAAAGTTTGTCAGATAACTTTCCATAAATATTTCTCCGATCACCAGTGATCCTTTGAACTTTCTATTTGAAACTTCTCAAAGTTTGTCAGATTAGTTTCAATAAATATTTCTCAGATTACTAGTGATTCACTAACCATATGTCAAAAATTGCTCGATAAATATTAATATAGTTGCACAATACTATAAAAATAAAACCAAACTTAAACGGAAAACTTAAACTCTGATTAACTTAAACTTACGATTGATTAAGTACAATTTTCTATTTACATGAGATGATACTTTCTCAGGTAGATGACCTCTGGAGATGTCTCCGCGAGGTTAAATTGTACCTAGCTCGGATAATGGTACCCGTACCCCAAGTACCAAACCAATTATTCTTTTTTTATTATAGTTATTAAAAACAAAATTATTCAAACTCACCGTAAATAAAAAGCATTTTTTAATCCTTTATTTCATTATTACATTTGTTCTTGTTTTTCTTGTTTAATCCGCAGTAAAAATTATTTTTGTTAAAAAAAATGTTTCAAAAAGCTATTTTGACTTTCTAAGTTTTAAAATTGTATCATTATTTCTAAATTAACTGTACCATCATAGTTAGTTAACTTTGTCGGATAAGTTTAAATTAGATTTAAAACTAATGTTAAAATTAGATAACAAAACCCTAAGTTAAAAAAGATGAGTCCCAACCGCACGCATTTATTTCAAATTTGTCTAAAAAGTTTTTCCATTTGCGTACGCGCTTATTTTTTATTTTATTTTTATTTTTTTTGAAGTGACAATACAAATTATTTTAAGAGCGACTTAAAAAGTAGGTTTAAAAAATAATAAATAGATGTAACGTGCTCTCGTGTTATGATATCTCTCAGAACAAATTATTTTTGATGCTATCCTATAAACTAGTTGATCTTAAATTGGCCATTCAAAGAACGGAACGTTTAATTGAAACAAAATGTGAAAATTTATTTATTATTTAAATTATTGTTCTCAAAAATTAAATTACTCTACAAATAGTGTTACGTGTTGAGTCTTAATGCGTTTTGGTCTTTAGACCAACATCACCCCAGAGACATTAGCTTGATGGGGAAATTATATGGATATTATAGCCGAATTAATACAACTATTAATATTATATATAAGCTTATTTATATTATATTATATATAAGCTTATTTATATTTAGCTTAAATATTATTTATTTTTTAAGCTGTGATTTTTCTAGTCTTTCCATTAATGTATTGTGATTGTTTATTTATTTATTTATTTATTTTAATAGTTTATTAATGTAGCTTGTAGATATTGATTCTGAAGATGCCTACAATGATAGGCGAAATATATTAAATTGAATTAATCATTCAAAACTTTTATAGAACTAAAGTCCCTTGATCAAGCCTATTATATATAAATAAATATTTCATTTGTGGTGATTCATTAAAAATTTTTGTATTGATAAAATTTAAAAAAAATTAAATATAAATAAATTAAAATTTAGAATTAATTGCATATCATTAAACTCAAGCTTAAAATAAATTCCAATCTGGTACAATGGGGTTGACATTGAGAATAATAATGACACTAACTACAATTTTCCACTACAACATAATTACATGAAGCAGACATGGCATTGACAATAAGGCTGTTAACAGTGAATAATAATGACACTAACAACAATTTTCCACTACAACATAATTACATGAAGCAGACATGGCATTGACAATAAGGCTGTTAACAGTGAATAATAATGACACTAACAACAATTTTCCACTACAACACAATTACATGAAGCAGACATGGCATTGACAATAACGCTGTTACAGTGAAATAATAATGAACAACTACAATTTTCCACTACACAATTACATGAAGCAGACATGTTGTTAACAGTGAATAATAATGACATAACAACAATTTTCCACTACACATAATTACATGAACAGACATGGCATTGACAATAAGGCTGTAACAATAATAAGACACTAACAACAATTTTCTACTACAACATAATTACATGAAGCAGACATGGAATTGACAATAAGGCTGTTAACAGTGAATAATAATGACACTAACAACAATTTTCTACTACAAAATAATTACATGAAGCAGACATGGCATTGACAATAAGGCTGTTAACAGTGAATAATAATGACACTAACAACAATTTTCCACTACAACATAATTACATGAAGTAGACATGGCATTGACAATAAGGCTGTTAACAGTGAATAATAATGACATAACAACAATTTTCCACTACAACACAATTACATGAAGCAGACATGGCATTGACAATAAGGCTGTTAACAGTGAATAATAATTACACTAACAACAATTTTCCACTACAACATAATTACATGAAGCAGACATGGCATTGACAATAAGGCTGTTAACAGTGGATAATTATGACACTATCAACAATTCTTCTGGATACAGCTGAAACCTAATATAATCATACTACTATATTGCGCGAAGAAATTGGCGCAGTCAAATATTTGTTGTCAGCAAAGGTGTTGATTTTATTATTTACGTTTTATAATTTTATGAAAACAAATCTCGGGTTTTACCAATCCATTTGGAAATTCACTAATATTTTGCATTATGTTACTTATAAAGAATCTTATACCAGAGAGCAACAATGTGGCCTCGAAGCGGCAAAATTGTTGTAGTATCGATGTAGGCCGAAGGCTTCTGGATACTAGAGGGGGTTTTCCTCATTGATAAGTTAGGAAGGAAGGCTTGGGTTTGGATGACTTTAGTTAAACCATATTGGATCTTTATTTCATTTTATTCTACATTACATCAAATAGTCTCTATATAGTCAACAGGTGTTTTTTTTTCGGAAACGTCAAACTAGCTCATTTTTGCCAAGTCATATAAATAATTTAAATTACACATATATTTCATTGGTTAAAATAAATTTACTTTTGCAAAATTGTCAATTCACGGAGTCAATACAATCCTTTAAAAAATCGAATGTAAGAAAAGTTGTAAATTTAAATTCTAATTCTTTTAAATATTTTTTAAGTCACCGCTAAGTTAGTCAAAGTTGTTTCTAATTTCTCAATATATAAACTTGTTATACCATCTATGTGTGGGTCAAAGAAAGTGAACCTGTATCCACTAGTAGATGTTCTAATGGTACCCGATGTACCCAAGGACTTGGACCGGTTCAGATATAAACACACCTTCCCACTTTCCATCTTATTTTAATATATAATATGAAACTTTAGTTTTATCAATGAATATATCCGGCCACTGGATTTGGATCATAAGAATGCTGTCGGACAGGGTGCGGGGTATCTCATAATTATTTGAAGACTTTTATAAAATCATTAACTCCGGTTATAACGTAAGTAGATAAAATATCGCATGCAACACGACGGAAAATAATTTTTACTGATAAGTAGAAATTTTGTCTGCCTCGGGCATCATATCCCAAATTTCCTACAACACTTCTGTTGGCAATTTTCATTGCCCCCTCCCTATTAGCTTATGGATTAAATTCATTACTTGCAAAATTTATTTCGACAGTTTTATAGCATTAATAGCTATTTTTAGGTCAAAAATAAAAAAAATGCAAAGAAAAATCTATAATATAGTAGTATAGTTAGCTTAATTAAAACAATCGATATTACACTTAAAAATAAAACAACAGTAAACATAATTGTAACAATTTCAATGCAAATATATACAATTTCAGCGCAGGCTTGTTACACTATATCATATTTTAACACAAAATGTTAGAATTTCGTGGTCACGAACACTTCAAAACAACAATGCGCATGTGTTCCCACGTACTCTTACAGATTATTGTATCGATGACCGAAATATTACCTCTTGTAAAACGCTCCTGGATTACGATCAATTTCATCATAATATTCTTGTGAATATTTTTAAATTAAAATTGTAATTTCATTTTTTATGTATTAGTACGGATTAATATGTAATAATAATTGTTATGATGTGGTACAGTTACGCAATTATTTTAATTTATTTATTTCAAAATTTTAAAACTTTTATTAGACTTAAGGCAAGGCTCATCGTGAATTATTTAACTTCAAACTCCTCGTACAAGTTTGATGTGACAGTTATAAAAAGGTGCCGAAATTTGATGCGACAGTGATTCGACGGTGCCGAAGTTTGAGGCGACAGTGATTCGACGGTGCCGAATACGCCTTAAGCCGACTGCACCTTGCATATCTTATAATTGCCCAAATTACAACGTTAATTTAAAGTTAAATTACTTACGTTGCTAAAGATTAATACGACTTAAGGCAGTGCTCCCCCGAAACATTTTTTGAATTACCTAAATTGATACGCCGTTGCTAAAGATTGATACGACAGTGATACAACGTTGCAGAAATTTGGTACATTTTTTAAATAGTGATAATTTCTCCGCTAGTGAAGTCTTATAGATTTAAAATTCCGCTCATAGGCTCATTTAATGCTGATAAGGTTGACAAGGTTCTTCCTTCTTTAGCAAATTTCCAAAGGAAAATTGAGATTGGGGTCATGGAAAAATGTAGTTTTTTATTTTAAACTTACAGAGTCCTATTGTTTATGAAATGTGTCTAATAATTTATCTAATAGACCAAGAGCCCAGGGGTGTTTTGTTAGTAAAAAGTGTAATGGCTGGAACCGGTCTCAATTTTTCGTAAATACCTTCCTGAACAAGGATCTGCAATTCTGCCGACTCGTATCGGATGGGTGTCCCAGGCAGAACGCACTTTATAGACCAAGAGCCCAGGGTTGTTTTGTTAGTAAAAAGTGTAATGGCTGGAACCGGTCTCAATTTTTCGTAAATACCTTCCTGACAAGGATCTGCAATTCTGCCGACTCGTATCGGATGGGTGTCCCAGGCAGAACGCACTTTATAGACCAAGAGCCCAGGGTTGTTTTGTTAATAAAAAGTGTAATGGCTGAACCGGTCTCAATTTTCGTAAATATCTTCCTGAACAGGATCTGAAATTCCGCCGACTCGTATCAGATGGGTGTCCCAGGCAGAACGCACTTTAGGGGTCAAAGGCTCTGTCTGGGACACCCATCCGATACGAGTCGGCAGAATTGCAGATCCTTGTTCAGGAAGATATTTACGAAAAATTGAGACCGGTTCCAGCCATTACACAAGAACACCCCTGGGCTCTTGGTCTATAAAGTGCGTTCTGCCTGGGACACCCATCCGATACGAGTCGGCAGAATTGCAGATCCTTGTTCAGGAAGGTATTTACGATAAATTGAGACCGGTTCCAGCCATTACACTTTTTATTAACAAAACACCCCTGGGCTCTTGGTCTATAATAATGAAAAAATATAACAAATATACTTAAAATTGAAAACATTTTTGATCGACCCTTAACTTTGTTAATAACCCAATACACTTTGTATTGACAAAGTGTGTGGGTTAATGACAAAGTTGACTTTGAAAATGTCTTTTTAAGTATTTGCATTAAAGATTGATTTAAAATATTCATTCGTGTCCAATAGTTTTGATTTTATCGTTTGACATATACAATTTGATGTGAACAAATCCGGAGCTTTAAAGAATATGTGTGGAAAAAGACCGAAGTCTCTGTTTTTTATTACTTTTGATTAATGTTGGGTCAATCCATTTCAAGTGATCCAGAGATGTTGCTCGAAAAAAATAAAAATTGATGATTTTTTTTTCTGTGTTGGTCCTACCCATAGGTAGTCCAACACAGAATTAGGAACGTTTACCTAAGTCAGAAGACTTAAGATTTTTTCTCAAAGTTCAATTTTAAAATCGAGTGATATAATCGGAAATTTAAGCTTTTAGCGAATTCACGTCGGAACATTATACTTATAAGGTTGTTCGGATGACAAAATCGGAGGGACGAGAGGGTTTAGATCCTAAAATATTCACCTTGGAGACACCACTTCAAGTGGAAATCGTCCACTGTGTTCAAAACAGGGTCAATCCATTTCAAGTGATCCAGAGATGTTGCTCGGAGTCGATACGACCACTTAAAGCCATAGTACCTGAGTTCAAATCCTTTTTACTTACAAACTTACAATAAAGTAAAAAACGATAAAAAATTATTATCCCCATCAGGATTTGAACCAAGGTACTCTGGCTTTAAGTGGTCGTATCGACTCCGGACCACTCTTTTTCAACTCACAGGCTCAAAAAACATCAAAATCGACTCCACACTTGAAATATGTGGTTTACTGGTCATATTTTAGGTTTTATGGTAATCGAACAGCGTTTTTTCGACTTTTTGGTCACTTTGGTTGGTGATGTCGAATTTATTTCCATAGAAAATTAATATATACCTTTAACTATGTTTTATTAGCAAAGAACCCGGATAAACCCTATTTTCAATATAAATCAGTATTTTTTTGTGAAATCGTTAAACTGAAAAACTGCTGATTTTAAAAACGCTGTCAAGTACCTTAAAACCAAAATAAACAAAATGTTACATATTGGGCGTAAAACTGCAATGTATAGAGGTCATTTTAAGACCAATTTGAAAAAAATCGCCCCAGTCCCATTGGACGATAAATCGTCCTGAAAAACGCCAAAATCATGAAATCTTAACTTTCCATAATTCATTGACTCCAAAAGGTAAAATTGGAACATTATAATATTTTTTTTCGTTCCTTATGGTGACCTTAGTAACCAAGAATTATTTCAATTTTTTTCAACATCATCTTCCTTGTTAAAAAAAATAATGAAAAAGTGTATTTTCAGTCTTTGTGGTCAAATTTATAATGCAAACTCACGAGTAGATTAGCAGCAGTAGAACAAAAATAATATTGGTTCCTATATAAAGCCCAAAGAGGACACTTTCAAACGAGACTTGTTTCATTAAGCTAGGTTAAGCCAAAGCCGAAATATAAAGCCTCAAAATTGGCGAAAAAACTCAAAAATTAGGTGTCTCGGGAACTAAAAAGTGATTTTTGAAAATGAAGGAGGCTGTAGAAAAAATTAATACTAGGCGTTTTGGCCTACCTATGGGTAGGACCAACACAGAAAAAAAAATCATCAATTTTTATTTTTTTCGAGCAACATCTCTGGATCACTTGAAATGGATTGACCCTGTTTTGAACACAGTGGACGATTTCCACTTGAAGTGGTGTCTCCAAGGTGAATATTTTAGGATCTAACACCCTCTCGTCCCTCCGATTTTGTCATCCGAACAACCTTATAAGTATAATTTTCCGACGTGAATTCGCTAAAAGCTTAAATTTCCGATTATATCACTCGATTTTAAAATTGAACTTTGAGAAAAAATCTTAAGTCTTCTGACTTAGGTAAACGTTCCTAATTCTTTTGGTAAGTCATTGCTTATTAGAATAATACCTGAGTCTACCCTTTAGTTCTATGCAGGTATACACGTAGTAACTTGCTTACAACCGATTCATTTCTATTTATCATTATGTTATAGCGAATCGAAGTATAATATGTCTTTACTGCATTAACATCCCAAGCTTTATAAATAATTCAATTACCTTTTCCTATAAAAAAAAATGTTATAAATTCCATTTCTCCAACCTTCATAGAATCCAGGATAAGTTGAAAATGTAAAGTATACCCGGCGTCCTTCTGAGAAAGTTAATTAATTTCATTCTTCTAACAGATCCTGAGCTTCTTACATTATGCGCTTACGTTCGACCACGACTATTTTCAATTTAAATTCTAGACGGACTAGAAGCGTGTACATTATCTTCTATGTTGTCATATATCTAGAATGTCAAGGAATGTCTAAATTTATAGCTTATATTCAGACCTTTCAGACCTGCATTAATTAATAAATTAAAGATAAAGTCTAATTGTCATATATATACTTAGAAAACTCTTGCTTAGTGATTTATAGAAATTTTCTCTTTCACTTGTTATTTACCCGTGCACATAAAATATTACGTCGGAACTTAGTTTCAGCATGTCTCATGCCTGCAATATTCTGTAAATCAAAGCAAAATCTCCTTTACCCTCTACTTTTAGACAAAATTATGACAAATAAATAAAATATATAAAAGAGAATGAACATTTATTAAGACCGTATTTATTAATTGATTTAATTATTAAACGGCAAAGCCGATATTATGACAAAGTATTCAAATTCAAAAATCCTTTTATTTGGTTTATAATACTTTTTTTTAGCTATAATACAATATACATATAAATTGTCTTAATACTAAGATTAAAAAGAGCACATCACCACAAGGCTAAGCCTGAGAGTGGAGGAGCATTAAAAAGTATCAAAATAGAGTCAAGAATATAAATTATTATACAATGAAATTTAAAAAAAAATTATAAATAAAAACAGGTTAATTACACAAAAGCCCTTTATTATGTACTATATTATAATAACTAAGCTTTCGACTAAAAATTAGTCATCATCAGAGTTTAAAAAATATAAAATAAAAATACAATTTTACAAACTACTTCATATTACACCTTGGTATGGTTTGGTAAGCTATAGCTTACCAATAGTAGCTTACCAAACCATACCAAGGTGTAATATGAAGTAGTTTGTAAAATTGTATTTTTATTTTATATTTTTAAACACTAATGATGACTAATTTTTAGTCGAAAGCTTAGTTATTATAATATAATATATAATAAAGGGCTTTGTGTAATTAACCTGTTTTTTATTATATTTTTTATAAGTCCACAAAAAGAAAAATTTAAAAAAAAAATATTATACAGTCAAGTTCATTTAGTAATTTATACTATTTAATTTATTTTTAATTAAATATATTTTATTTAATTCAATTATTCGCCTAATTTTTATAACAAAATTATAATAATTAAATACAAATATCAATAAATTAAATTGAATATACGAACTTAAATATTAGTTGTTAAGTATTACAAATATTTATTGATAATTGTACTGTTACACCAAGATTTATGAGTACTTTCTACTCCAAGTACATTTATTTTTATTACAGAACATAGCACTTTTGTTTTTATTTCATCTTGATATTTATCTTTAATAATCTCAATAAATAACAGTAAAAGTTGATATTAAAATTATTTATTTAGAGTTGTGAATATGAGTAAAAATCGATTTATAATTTTATTGTTACATTTTATTGAATAGTTATTTTAGACTTCATCTACCGCCATTTATCAAGCTTCTTTAACCTACAGCCGTTTCATTTAAAGTCACAATTTTTTCACTTAGGGGCCCGCCCTTTTAGATCATTATTTAAATTTCTAATAATTTTTTATTGAGATCAGAAACCCTGATCCCTTTAAATAACCTGTTAATCAAGCACCTTTTTCCGTACACGGCAAGCTATTACAGTCAATATTGCCGATCTATATTTCTCAAGTTTTTAGTAATTTTATCTTTAATCTGTTTTCGGGCAAAATTTAGCATCAGTAATGTTGTTTCGATCCGTCCTGTCTTTCACGGGATGGCTGGAGTTTTCAGAACATCATTATGTTCAACACCACATAGTATTGGATCATCTAACCGGGCTCTGACTTTATTTTCTATGCCATCCCTTTTCAATTTCTATGCCATTAAGCCAATTTGGCTTAATGGCCAAATTGGCCATCAAGCCAATTTAGGCTTAATGGCCAAATTGGCCATCAAGCCAATTTAGGCTTAATGGCCTAAATTGGCCATTAAGCCTCGTAGAAGTCTTTACTCAGTTTTATGAGAGCAAAATGTGGCTGTCAGAACCATGTAGGCACGCCATGAGACCCATCTTTACCAACATCTAGCCGGTATCCTACAGATACTCTATATATTTAATCTATTTTATTAATCTTCAACAAATCTTTACATCAACTCTTTTTTGGGTATTTTCAACATATTTTTACGTATCAGAGTAGACCTGAAATTCCAATCTTATCATTGTATAAATTATCTTGTATTTAGGACAGCGTTAAGTCGCGGTAAGTACCTGAACTGTCGGTCAGGTACCTTTCAACTTATACTCTTAAGGGCATAAGTTTAAGTTATGCTCATTTACCATTCAACTTATAAGGCTAATTCATTACCTTAACTTATATTCTTAAGGGCATAAGTTTAGGTTATGCCCATTTACTTTCAACTTATATTCTTAAAGGGCATAAGTTTAAGTTATGCCCATTTACCATTTCAACTTATATTCTTAAGGGCATAAGTTTAGGTTATGCCCATTTACCTTTCAACTTATATTCTTAAGGGCATAAGTTTATGTTATGCCTATTAGGTTTTAGGTTATGCCCATTTACCTTTCAACTTATATTCTTAAGGGCATAAGTTTTTGGTTATGCCATTTAGGTTGCACATTAGGTTTTAACTTAAGCTATTATTTTCGTATCTAATATCAAAGAAATATTATTTTTTTAGGATTAGGAAGAGGTTCGTCTTTTTATATATTGCTGATTAGAAAGAGGGTCGTCTTTTTATTTATTGCAGATTAGAGTTCTGCATTTGTCACGAAGATAGATACACGCTTCATCATTAAAATCTTTCATTAGCGCATTGACATAAAGATTACAAAGTGACATCACGTGACTCTTGCATTTCCTGCACAGATTATTTTGGTGTACAAAATTGAGTGAAACAAAGATTATCCTTAAGTAACAATTGCAATAGAAATAATCTCCTGTGCTATGATTTCATTTTGATTTCTAATAATTATGACCCCTTAACCCGGAAGAATCCACCAATTACATCTTCTATAAAAAGTTGTTTCTTAAGCAGGAGTTAAACTGTCCGGCATCTTTAGTTTTCCAACAGCTTGACGTTTTGATTTACTGTTGTACAGTCATTTCATGAAATGAAAATCTTAAAGTCAGCGAGAAGTATTAATATAAGAAATCATTAATCATCGTTAGAGTTTCACGAGTTCAATCTACGTGGGAAATGATCATTGTTTTAAAAGGATTTTATCTCGCTTTTTGGTTTAAATTTTTAGAATTTTCTCGAATTTTATAGAGATTAATTAAGCCCTGCGTTGTAATAATTAAGTTATGTAAATAATTAAGACGTAGGTTAAGAAACGGTAATATGAGGAGGAACAGTGGTATGAGTCAAAATCAGAATATTATTGTGTTCTTCCTTTTAGAGGAGGGTTGTCACGCAAAGCTAAAACCATGTCACCACCGTTTTATAGGGAAATAGAGAGACTCGGGTAACATTGCAGTTAAACAGTATTAGAGAAGAACTTCTTTTGCTAACATATTTTAATCTTATTGATTTTTTAACAAATTTCCAAAAGAAAATTGAGCTTATGAGATTGGGGTCGAGAGAGGGGAGGTGGATTTTTTTGGAAGACGGGACTCACTGGATAAGAATATATTTATATGTATGTATGTATGAGATTTTGTTCCACGACGTTTCTATGGGAAACGATAATTTTCAAACACTTTATCAAATCGGAATAAAACATGGTAAAAAAATGTATCGACCTTATTAATTTTTTTAACTCTATTGTTGATGAAATTTATAGATAAATGACGTAGTTTTTCACAGTAATGAACAAGAAAACATAAAAATCACAAAACTTCAAAAAGTTGTCCGATCGTATTATATTCTATATAAGTGTACTAGTATATATTAAAAACACTTGTACGAAGTTAGAGTAATTGTTTAAGAAAAATATATTACTAACTTAGGGCTGACACAGTAAGTTGTTTAAGAAAAACATATTACTAACTTAGGGCTGACACAGTAAGTTGTTTAAGAAAAATATAGGCTACCACTGCTTTATAAGTAGTAATAAGTAAGTCAAATATTTCAAGTAGATAAAACTTAATTGTTAAGAGGTTAAATTTAGTGGCGTAAAGCATGTTCGCTTTCGCTGCAAGGTTTTCAAAAGCACGGGCGTTAGGATTACCACCAGAAGCTTAGGATTATCGCGTCTATATTTCTCAGCAGGAGAAAAAAACTTATTTTAAAAAGCATTTCAAGTTATAAATTGTTATCTTTGTATATTTCCATATCTCTTTGTTATATCAAACTGTATCAAAGGATCAAACTAGGATCAAACTGATCCTATCAATGTATGTACTTAGCCCGAGTGTTAGTAAATAAGACAACACGCAAAAACGTAATTTTTAGTTATAAGTATTAAAAAAAATACGGCTTAATAAAGAACATAAAAATAATTTTGCTCAAGAAATTATAAGTTTAGAAAATTATAATTTTTGTAAGTGGTAAGAATAAAGTTGTTTTCGTCACATTGGAGTCATTTTACACATGGAAGTAAAAGTGACGAGATGATACATCTTGATAACAAAACTAACAACAACCTAAACAATGTAAACAAATCAAAGGAAATGCCAACAAAAACATTCCGTTCTCACCATAACAATCAACTACATATGACTGAGAATCTGAGTAATATAAGAAAGGAAATAAAAGAGAACGTTAAGTAATAAAAAATAAAGAAGATTATAGAGGAATAAACGCTGAGAGAAACGTTAAATAATGGTTTTTAAGAAGAAAATAAAACTAGTGGGAAAGAAGGAGGGAATTATTACTTAATACGTTATAATAAAAATATTATTGATATGTTTAATAAACAGAATGAATAAGAAGAATCAAATACATAAAGTGAATAAAAACAAAGAAATGACATAAATTGTTTAAATATTAAATTTGATAATAACATATAATTGAAGGAGACATTTAGGCGTAAAGTATGAATAATTTCAGATGATGAATAGAACGTTTAATGAATAGCAACATTTATAGGGTTTAAAAGATAAATAGGCTAAATATTAAGTTTGTCCCTTTACCCCAAAAAAGAGTTAAGTGTAAATAAAAAGTAAGATGAATGCAAAGAAAGAAGATGCCAAAAAAATCAAAAATTAAATTTTACAAAATTAATATAAAAACAAATAAAAATACAAAATGAATAGATAAGAGATAATTTCAAACACATGTTTATTAAATATGTTCTAATAGTAGTGAATAGTAAATTATAAAATTAATATCAGAGACTAAGGATTAAATGAACAAAAATGATAAGATTTAGCCTACAATTTTTTTTCGGGCGGCTGTAATGTGTGTAAGTGTAATTTCACCATTATTAGTTTCGTAGTTTCTTACTGTCGCCGGCAGTAAAAGCTTTTTACTGTCGCTGGAGACAGTACAGCATACATGTTATAATATTACCTTCCTTGTTCTTCTTACTTTTTTTTATAATCAAACATTTTTGTTAACGAAGTTTTGTTATTTTTAGAAAGTGAGTAATTAATTATTTATTATCAAGTGTTTAATTATCATGGATAGTGATTCAGACATTAAAAATACGCCAGAATTAAAAATGTTGGCCAATGAAGCGATCGAAAAAAGTATATGGGCTAATATTTATACTTTATACTGTTTTTCTTCTAAATAGTTGTTTACTCTTATTTCGCCCGAAAAAAAGTATATGCTACATAACTTAAAACTTTTTACCTTGGCTTCTTTTACTGTCTCACATCGCTCTAAAGTAAGTATAATCACCTCTGTAAAAAGACCTTTTATACTAATTTTATAATATATACTATTAATGAAATTTGGTAATTAAACGTGATGCTTTGACAAAAAGGAAAAATAGATTCTCATAAAATAAGACTAGTAAATAAAAAAATAAAATGTGAAGAAAAGTGAAAAGAAGAAGTTCAAGAAAGGTTAAAGAAGAAATGAGTCACGAATCTAACAAATGATGGCCAATCTTGACCATTGACACTGTCAGTCTATCTGTGACTTGTACAACTTTAACCTTGGTGTAACTACTTGAAACCAATAATTCTTGCTAACTACTTGAAACTAAATAATTCTTGAACTACTTAATTCTTGGTGTAGTACTTGAAACCAATAATTCTTGTGAAACCAATATTCTCTACTTGAAACTAATTCTTGCTACTTGAAACCAATAATTCTTGCTGCTACTTGAAACCAAATAATTCTTGGTGTAGATACTTGGTGTAAAAACAATAATTTCTACTTGAAATAATTCTTGCTACTAACTACTTGCTATAACTACCTTGCTGTAGCTACTTGAAACCAATAATTCTTGGTGTAGCTACTTGAAACCAATAATTCTTGCTGTAACTACTTGAAACCAATAATTTCTTGGTTCTTGTGTAGCTACTTGAAACCATTGTGTAGCTACTTGAGCCTACTTGAACCAATAATTCTTGGTGTAGCTACTTGAAACCAATAATTCTTGCTATAACTACTTGAAACCAATAATCTTGGTGTAGCTACTTGGAAACTACTTGATAATTCTTGGTGTAGCTATTGAAACCAATCTTGGTGTAGCTACTTGAAACCAATAATTCTTGCTATAACTACTTGAAACCAACAATTCTTGGTGTAGCTACTTGAAACCAATAATTCTTGCCTTGAAACTACTACTAGAACCAATAATTCTTGGTGTAGCTACTTGAAACCAATAATTCTTGCTGTAACTACTTGAAACCAATAATTCTTTGCGTTAACTACTTGAATAATTCTTGGTGTAGCTACTTGAAACCAATAATTCTTGCTGTAACCTTGAACCAATAATTCTTGAGCTACTTGAAACCAATAATTCTTGCTGTAACCTACTTGAAACCAATAATTCTTGGTGTAGCTACTTGAACCAATAATTCCTACTGAATGGTGTATAATTTCTTGCTGTAACTACTGAAACCAATAATTCTTGCTGTAACTACTTGAAACTTGCTGTAACTACTTGAAACAATAATTCTTGAAATCAATGATTCTTGCTGTAACTACTTGAAACCAATAATTCTTGGTGTAACTACTTGAAACCAATAATTCTTGGTGTAACTACTTGAAATCAATGATTTTTGGTGTAACTACTTGAACCAATGTTCTATTTTCCAATTTTTTTAATAATCTTGACGAGCTTCAATTTCTATTCAGAAAAAAATAATATATCAGATATAATCTCTTTTAGCAATTTTTAAAGAAAATTGTTTATTACCCTTATATGTACTTAAAATTACTTAAAGTATCGAAGATAGGAAATATAATTTATATCAGCGTTTCTAGCGACTAAAGCCTATATTCCTTCTACAAATTACCACATTTGTACTAAAAATCAACAATTTCAGGTTTGAGAATATGCACTACATCCAGATAAACATAAATAACATTTTCTAATGGAAATTCGCTAAACGAAATCAGCGAATAGCTTTCAGCTAAAATCCATACCTTTTATATTCTTTATAGATGCAATCCATGCCTTTAATATTCTTCATAGATTCAATCCATACCTTTAATATTCTTCATAGATTCAATCCATACCTTTAATTTTCTTCATAGATGCAATCTATAGCTTTTATATTCTTTATAGATTCAATCCATGCCTTTAATTTTCTTCATAGATGCAATCCAAAGCTTTTATATTCTTCAAAGATGCAATCCATACCTTTAATTTTCCTAGAAACAAAAGCTGCTCCTTCATACACAAAAATTTAAGAGTAAATTTACAGTTACTTTAATAAAATTACCCTGAGATTATTACACTATCATAGTTTAGTTCCATATACTCCTAAGCATAAGTAATATAAATCTTCTTTAATTTTTATATTTTCAATTTACTTTAGCTTCTGAAATGCATCATCAAACCCTTTCACTACGGGTATTACAAGTTCGAAACCCGGCGAAAAGACATATAAATAGCGTGATGAATTTAACCTTTAACTACAAAAACTACTTACCGAGATTTTTATGTCTTCATAATGTACCTTTCCATGCTTTAACAGTGTATATTTGTACTTTTACAGGCCATTAACTACATTGTGTACAACAAGAATGTACTTAGTGATTAGTAAGTCAATGGAATGTATTATTTCAGCAGCTACATGCTTATTAGTGTATATTTTTACTTTTCTTCATTTATACCCGTAGGTATATAGGAAAAGTATTATGTTTACAAAAAAAATTGAAACCGGGATGAAACCGGAATTATCCGTTTCAGGTGATTTAAAGGCCTCCTGAGTGGTTTTCTCTAAGTTGTCTGTTTGTATGTGTGTGTGTATTATCGTAGGTCGTGTGTGTGTGTGTTTATATGTATGTGTCTGTTATTATCGTAGCTCCTAGTGTGGCTCATGCGTTCCAAATTTTAATTAGATCGCATAATTTTTCCGCGTTTTTTATTTTTTTCAAATTTACGCTGTATCATTATTGCGGGTTAATGACGTCATATAAAATTATGTTCAAAGGATTGAAACTTTGTAGAAAAATCAATCTACCGCTGTAGTTGTGCTATTCGGAAAATAATTTTTTATAACGTTATTTACCCGCAATAATGACACAGCGAAAATTTAAAAAAATAAAAAACGCGGAAAAATTATGCGATCCGATTGAAATTTGGGAAGCATGTAGCTGTGTATAAGAATAACATATGTGCCCAGTTTCATCTCATTATCAGCATTGGTTAATTTTAATGACTTATGTACGTTTTTTTTTAAAGTGTTAAAAATCAGAAAATGATTTAATTGAGTTGAAATTAAGTACAATGTTTTTACCTTTACTTTAATAAATAAGTCAGTGCTGTATGGATGACCGCTGAGAATGAAACGGATGCATTTACTATCTAAGGACGAGATTAAGTTTGCTTAAATTTGGCGAATTGTATATTCTGAGGACGAGCGAAGCGAGTCCGAAGCAGGGTGGATGAGCGTAGCGAATCCGACGTGATGAGGAAAAGTTCCGAGGTACCCTGTACCCGATTTCTTTATTTATACTACAACAGCATTTTACGTTCAGTTTATATAATGAAGTATTTAATATTAATAATAATCAAGTATATAAGGATTCTATCAGATACTAATAGAAGATCATTCCTTTCGAGTTTTTGGATTATAATTGATTCTTTTGTAAAGATATATTGTAAAAACCAGGTACAAGAAAGCTGTTTAAAATACCCTTATGTAAAATCTATTAAAGTCTGACAAAACTTTCATAAGCTAATTAATTTGAATGAAGTGAATGAGTGTCTCTCAACAAAATCATTGCTTATTGGCAAAGCGTTTTTAACTTAGCATAAAGCCATCATCAGTGTCTTAGAGGAAAAATGAAACTAATAAAACATGAGTTAATAACTACGTCTTCTTCCGAGATCTTAAAAGCTTGGTGAGCCGTGTAAGCTGAGTCTCACATTTCTCACTAAGTTTATTCTATCTACGAAGAGAAACTAGTCATTTGTTGTTTAATAATTTATTTCTCTCATGTTTTATTTATTCCATTTTTACTCTATGGCACTGATGATAGCCTCATGCTAAGTTGAAAGCGCTTTGCTAATAAAAAATGGTTTTGTGGAGAGACTCTTGTCTTTCCAATTATTAATAATTTATCTTTATAGTAAACCGCCAATAATAGATGTTCCTTTTAGCGAATTTTTATCAGAAAATTAAGCTTATGAGGTGGTAAAAATAATGGAAGTGGAGAGAGGAGTGAGGGAATCTTAGAATAATACTATATATAGAAGGAGCACAACTGATAACACGAAAGGCGGTTCACTGGTGCACTTAAGTAATGCTGCCACCCTAACAATATACAATTTTCTAAAAAAAAGTTGGCAATACTTCCGGTTGCTGAATTATTTTGTTCGATTATTAATTAATGATTGATTATTCATTACATACTAATATAAATATCGGTGCATTACAATATTTAAAGCATTTTAAATTGTAGTTTACCGTATTCTTTAAAACTATATAAAAATTAGTCCTCGTCAACTAAATGTAGATTCATGTATTCTGCCACCTTTTTGCCATCTAAGACCGGGTTTATTAAATACTCAGCACGTGTTTTAAGTTATTATATTTGTTCTTTACGATCTTTCTTCATTAATAGATATTTATGACACATATTTAAAATAATGTTTTCTTGTCAGGTGCACCAGTCAACCGGCTTTCGTGTTATCAGTGGAATTACATTGTGTTTACGGACCTCTGCTCCTTCTATATATTGTAATCCATTATAATCTGCATTGATAGTCAGGCTGCAATTAAAGCCCTTACCTCCAATCCTAGTAGCTCCTCTGCCCTTGTTCAAGAATGTAGAGCTCACTTGTCTCTCTTGGCAGAGAGCAAAACTGTTGAACTTAAGTGGGTACCAGGCCATATGGGTGTCGTGGGTAATGAGGAAGCAGATAAACTTGCTAGACTGGGAGCAGAAACCCCATTCATTGGACCAGAACCTGTCCTTCCCTCTCAGCAACACATGCTAAAACACTCTTGGATAGCTGGCTAATGAACACCCTAAAACTTAACTGGCATGCCTTTGCTGGTGGCAGACAAGCAAAAATGTTCATTACTGGGCCAATTGTAAAAAATACAAATTTTCTAATTAACCTCAGCAAGCCTTGCCTTAGGAACCTAGTTAGTGTTCTGACCGGTCACTGTAGATTAAATAAACATCTTAATACTTTAGGCATAATCCCAGAGGCTAGTTGTCCCATGTGTGGGCATTATGAGGAGACAGCCTTTCACTTGCTTGCAGAGTGTGAGGCCTATACATCTCTTCGTACCCGCATATTTGGCGTAGGCCTCTTGTATGAAGAGGAGCTTTCTTCTCTTAGTTGGAGAGATATTCTACAATATATCAACCTTTCCAAGAGGTTCTTGGTAGAGGTGGTGTAGGCTAAGGAATCGGGGCTGGCAAGAAGGGCCCAACAACGTGGCCTATTTGCCTGGCTTTGCCTCCCCACCCTATTACTACTACTACTACTCTATATATTGTATTATTCTAAGGAGGGAATCATCTGTTTGGGCTCCTAATGCCAAAGCGTTTCAGGAGCGAGTCCGAATTACACCGAGGTATCCCGTGCACAATTAAAAAGATACGAGTCCAAAGTTGTGAGGAAACGTTCCGTAGTACCTCATACCAAATTTTTATTGTTAAATATTACATTATAGAATCGAATTATCAAGCCGAAATAATAATACTACAAATAAATTCTAACAATACATCGAATCCATCTATAGCTGCTCATTGACAAAAGCAAGTTATTCAATAAATGTAAATAAACAAATATAACAATAAAAACATATGCTAGTCAAAAGCCAAGTATAATAATAGAATATTTAATAATACACAATAGTTTTATAAAAAAAAAAAACTGCAAGGAAAAACTATTATTTATAAATAATAAAAATTCTGTTACTTTCACTGTATGACGACAAATTGTTTTCTAAATATGGTTTTAAAAAAAACTTGGAAAAAATGACGATAATGGAAAATATTATAAAAGATGCGCCCTGCTTTGAAATAATATTTCCAGGTTTCCGAGTCACAAAACTTTGTTCAAATCTGTCTTTAGAATCTTTTTTTTGAGATTTTATTGTTAAGTAAAAATATAGTGTTTTTTAAATGATGAATTCACATTTATTTGTTTGAATAGTTTCGTTGCAAAGACAACTTTCACGATATTCGTGTTGTAATGAGATTTAACTAAATATTTTGATACAGGAAATAAAATTAAAAATTAGGTAACTAGAGTAATTAAATAAAAAAATAAAATGCCCGTTTTAGGGCCTTTCGGCCCATCAAAGTATTCGCCCTGCGGGAACCACCTCAGGTGGGTTGCATCTACTACACTCTAAGAATTAATTAAAGTTGGTAAAATCATTTTAATACAAATACTATTCATAAAATCTTTAGAGCATAGCCCGGGCTGCGAACCCCCAACCTCCGGTGCCGAAATCGAACGCCTTTACGATCACGGCCACGGAGGCAGACTATTTTTTTAAAGACTATTTAATTACTAGAGTAATTTGGGTGAAATAAACATTATATTTTATTAGTGACATAAAGGAGATAAACATTCAAGAGAGATGTGTACTCACAATCTGCTAAATTTCAACTTAATTGCATCATTTCCCGATTTTTTAATCAAGTCATTCAATAAAAAGTAATCTAATGCTAATAATGAGATAAAACTTAACAGATATGTTACTCATATATATGGTTACATGCGTGCTAAATCTAAACACAGGGTTCGGGGCATTAACTAGGTTGATTAAAGCGCTAACAACTAGGCATTAAAGCGTTCGAAAGTTATTGTGTCCCATAGAAACGTCTAGAAACAAATATATATACATATATATATATATATATATATATATATATATATATATATATATATATATATATATATATATATATTTGTGTGTGTATGCATGAGATATTTGTTCCTACACGTTTCTATGGGACACAATAACTTTCGAACGCTTTCTCGGATCGAAATGAAACTTGGTACAAAAATCAACCTTGTTAATGCCCCGAACCTCAACTATTATTCTTGATCAGGGAGCCCCCCCTTCTACCAAAAAATTTACAAAAACTCTACCTCTCCCAAGTTCATTTTTTCTTTGAAATTTCGCTAAGATGTATATAGAAATATTATGATCACTGCAATCGTTTAAATTTGAGACAACTACGGAGACCAGGAACAAGATTTAAGACAATGATATCATGACAAGAGATAATAAATCCACTTAAATACTTGAATGAGTCAATAAACGGGCTATTATTTTAGTTTCACTTTTCAAAGATGATTTTTAAGATATCAATCCAACAATATTATGTAAAATTTGTCATTTTATGTTCGAATATATGATACAAATTATTTAATCTCTTAGTACATCAAAAATAATTTGTGTTTAAAGTTCATTCGAAAATTGTGGAATGTCTACAATAAGACTTTTTAGCGATTTTTTTAAAAAATGTGGCTTTTTTGAAAGGGGGGTGACAACCAGATCAAGAATATATATATATATATATATATATATAATATATATATATATATATATATATATATATGTGTGTGTGTGTGTGTGTGTGTGTTTGAGTGTGTGTGTGTGTGTGTGTGTGCGTATGTATTTATATGTAAGTACGAAAATTTGTTTCTGGACATTTCTATGGCGCTTGATAACTTTTGAACAATTCTTAGTTCAAATATGAATGAAGTTCGGTACAAAAATTAAACTTATTATTACTCAGAATTCAATTTATATATTAGTGCCTGGATGGTTGATCGCTGGGAATAACGGATCTATTTACTCTTTGAGGACCAGCGAAGCTAGACCGAATATGTGTTGCAGTATAAATTTAACGACTTTTATAATTTGAGGACGAGAGAAGCAAGTCCGAAGTAAGTTGGCGTAGCGAATCCGATGTGATGAGGAAAAGTTCCTAAGTGCCCCGTACCCGATTTTTTTATAATATATTTGGGAATTCGCTTATATCGTAGCAGTATGCTACTTACATAAACTAGTAATATGACAATTTGGTATAGGACATAAAACCATATGGTTGATGGTAGTTGGTAGATCGTGAAGATCTACCAACTATATTCCTGTATTGCTTTCAACGATTGCTTGACGTGTATCGTATATGTTTGTTCAAAACTACAAGAAAGAAACATATCTATCAAAAGTCTATGATATATGTCAAACAATAACGTAATTAATAATAACCAAAATATAGCATTATTAGTTAGGTTTAGGATTGATGTTTAGGAGCTTAATCCGGGGAGTAATATCTCTCGAACCTCCCTAGAAAAGAATTCTGTATTTGAACTCCACCTCAAACGCTCTACCATTGCCGTACCATTGCCGGTCTCCATTGCCGTGTGGGACCAAAGCTAAAGGCTATTGAACACTTGAATATTCTAATCATAGTATAATGTGTTAATTTTTATTTCTCCAGTGCAGAGATTGGGAAGATATAGTCTTGTTCCTAGAATTTAGTTTATTACGTATGACACAACTTCCACTAAAGAAAGGCCGATAACTCCTTTTATTTTGTTATCCAAATAAAAACCTATCATATTTTCTGCAATCCATTCTATTGACCAAATCCGTTCAAAAACGCTTCAACCTAAGGATTAATTTCCTCACCTCATGTGTTAAAGATGATCTCGCAAATAACCACAAGTTCGGATTATACCGTACCAAAACCGTTTTGTCTAAATATGGCCTTGACTCTGTGATCCTTACAAACATCTCGTTTAATTTCCCATAATTTTACTTTCTTTCGTTAGAAAGATCATCAACTCTTCTCATAGAGATCTCTTAAACTTTCCAACTAGCTATTGTTTATACTTTTTCCCACCTCCCTCTGCAGTGCTACCGACGCCTCTGTCCCACACCTTCCCAAAGTCATTTCACTTATTTTTACTTCTTTTAAATTGTTACGAAAATTCGCTCATTCATAATACGAGTTAAAATGGTTGAGTTTTTTCTTGTAAGTGTCGCACAATTATAAACTTTTTTTTTATTCTAAGAGGAAATTAGTTATGTCATTAGTTTTTATTTCTTTATTATTATAGGGTTTTGTTTTGTTAATTTAGTTTTTTGGTTAGTCATAAGTTGTTAGAAAACATGCATAGCAAGTGATTGTTATTCCACGTCTTAAGAATTGTATTCGCTGTTACAGTTACATCATCTCAATCAAAATTCTATACCAGTATGTAATAAATAAGTCCGTACTGAGAGCTTTGACTTGACGAAAAAAACCTCCTCATTGGCTAATCTCAATAAATAGCGTAGAATGACAACTTTTTATCCCATGCATTCAAGCTCGATGAATATCGGTAGTAGTGATAGTGATAGTGGTAATATGGGGGGAGTGGTAGTAACGACCAGGCAAACAGGCCACGTTGTTGGGCCCTTTTTGCCAGCTCCCTAAGATAGTGTTCCACTCCTTTTAATTTCAAGTGTATGTATATTTCATCTAATCTACACTGAAGAGCCGTGAATTTCTATTGTTCCTCTCTTGCTTTTTCAAGCAATTATACATATTTTCACTGACTCTTATAGTCTAGTGAAAATTGGGAACAACACGTGCTCTCACTGTTACACCAAACCTCCACACACTTTAAACTACAAGGCAGAATCAGTATAGTATTATAATGAATCTACAATGAGAGTCCTAAATTTTGCCTATACTCAGTTTCATTCAGAGTAAGGGATCTTTAACGAGTACCTGACAACGCACAGGCTCGAGACCACCGGCTTTACGGCCCTTCTAAAGGACGTGATATGCAGAATTTTTATCCCTCTCATAAAAATCCTCGAGGCCCGTGCTATGATTGAACCCATGACTGAAGTCCATTCATTCTGTGTATTGGCCGCGTACCTTAATCACTACACCACGGGTGACATTCGGTAGTAGTAGTTGTAGTAATAAGGGCGAGGTCAGACCTTTTGAGTAAATCACGCCTTTCCGTTTCCTCATAAGTAGATCATACGTTTTCGTTTCCTCGTGAGTATATCATACGTTTCCGTTCCCTCATGAGTCGATCACATCTTTCCATTCCTTGATGAATAGATTAAAGTTTACCATTCCCTCATGAGTAGATCACAACTTTCAGTTTTTTAATGAATATATGACACCATTAATACAAACTACTATAGTACATACTCGTATATACAAGAAAGTTATTCTGATCGGACCGAATGTTGCGCAAAAAAATTAAATTAATAGTATTGACGCTACTACTTAGGACAGTAATGAATTAAAATTACTAAAATTAATTAATTTAAAAATTTTTAAAATTAAAAATTGGATTAATAAGGAAGAAAACAGAAAACGCGCATTTAAAAGAAAATGCACCCGACTTGCGGACCTACGTGCCAGAATTGTTTCCCCTTATCACTGTTTTAATTATAATTTATTCATCAAATCTTCATATAATTACGAATATTTATACTGATACAAACCCTATTAAAAACCAGGATGTTGTGACGAAATTAACCCATTTAGCCGATAAAGCCAAATTTTCAAAAAGTCAATAAAATTTGGAATTATAATATTGCACCCAGAAAAAGGACTTAATTTATCTTTATCAGGTGCGCTGAATCGAATAAAACTGGTCTAGAGTCAATACAAATACTTCATTAAAAATTACATTTCATAAAAATTAATTTTCGAGTAAGGTATAATAAAATAAAACCATAGTAAATAACCAGAACATTTTTATCTACGGAAGGTAAACGAACTTGAGTAGTATGTCGTTTTCAATATTTTTGGGGGCTTTAAGTAAGATGAATGTAGTGCGGAGTCGATCTGAGTGCTCAAACCCGGGAGCCCCGGTTCAAATCTTGGATCCGAAGATGAGGGGGGAGGGAATAGATGGGGGGTTCTTTTGGCTGATAATAATAATAAACGTTTAAAAATGCTATATATATATATATATATATATATATATATATATATATATATATATATATATATATATATATATATATATATATATATATATGCGTCAGGAAAAAGGAAAAAACGTTTTATGACAAAAATGAACGGTAAAATAAGGATGTTACATATTCAGGTAGACGGCAAGCTAAATCGATTGAGGATGGTCTCAATCGATTTAGCTTGCCGTCTATGGCGCAAATGGTAATTATATATATATATATATATATATATATATATATATATATATAATATATATATATATATATATATATATATATATACTTCTAGGTCAATGACCTCTGCGATATCTATTAGGTTCATTTTAAAATGATTGGACTAGTTTCAAAAATTAATATCATCGGACCATTTAAAAAATGGTCCGATGAAAAAAATATGGTTTCTTTTATTATACATTATTTTGACAGAAGTTTAGGCATATTGGATTTTATAGTTAGTCATTATGTTTTCAATGGTGCTGAAACCAAATCTGAGTGTGTAATAAATATTTAATATGTTAGAAGTTAATTTAGGTTTGTTGTGTTTAGTAAAAAATTCAGAGTATTTATGCTGTAATAAATAAATTACACGAGTAAATATTAAATAGTGTAATTTAATTAATAATTTAATAGCTAAATTACTAAAATAAACACGCATACCATATTTATATTCGCGATTCAAAGAGATAGTTGTAAGGTTGGCAATGCCAATGGCGGGAAAACGAAAGGGTGATCAAAATATGTTTTATCATATGATTTAATGCATTTAATGTGATTTTGTGTGTTTGTGCAAACTAAAATTATTTAAAAGTAACAATAATTAACAATAAATAAAATAAAACACTATATTGTGGTTTTCACCTTCGTATCACTCAATTCAACAACTCATGGCAACCCATTAAGATCCTTATTTTTTAATGAAATAGTGATTTTACTGAGTTCATACGCTCTAAAATTAATTAAATTAAAGCACTTCAATAAAAAATGTAAAGAAATAATCACATGTAAGAAAAACAAAAAAACCCATAAGGACTTTAACAACAATCACCCTTTCGTTATCAATTTCTTATCACTGACGGTGGCACTGCTACGGACTTTGAATCGCGATTAGGCTGAGGCCACACTCAAGCTTTCTCATGTGGCTGTAAAATTGTTTAATAGAAACTTAAGACCATTTTTACCTGCCCAAGTCTTACAAACATAAGACTATATTGATTTGTTAAACTTAAGTCAATGTTGATCTCTGTACTAGATGAAGGGGAGTATGCAATGTTTAAGTTAAATAAGTTGATCTAAATGTTTTACTATATGCTTCATTAAGAACTTTATATGGCCCCGACGGGGCCGTAGCCGAGGCCCTACGGCTACTACTCATTAAACTTCACATTATTTATCGCCTCATGATAAATAAATAAAAGTGACTATTTATACTAAAACTATGCATGCAATGTTCGGTCACGGGTCGGTAGGTGTCGAGGAAGCAACAAGTGTCAGTGAGAGTAAATACACAACGCTAAGTGCTGTGTCAGGTTACTCTAATCAACGTTTCATTAACTTGGCATAGCATAAGTTACTATTGTGTAATATCCTTAGTAATCCTGTACAGACCTTATCACTGTAATGTAACGAGATAACTAATGAATTAAATGCCGTATTAGTAATTGGATTTCAAAATAGAATAACTTGTGTTTAGTGCAGTTTTACTCGACTTTTATTGAATGATAATTGCCTCTCGAAAGGGGGTTATTATAATGATAACAATGCTTAAAAATTTATTAGTATTACTCACCATTTTATCACTTAGAATAAGAACTTCTTACTTCTTTGAATGACTACATTTTGCCTGGCCCCAGGCATACTCATGTCTACAAACAACATAAAATACAAAGGATATTATTAACTCATGAATTGACTTACATAACTTAATAGCTAAAGTGAAAATGAAAGGCTCATAAAGTAAACACAGAATAAAAATTAAAACTAAAATCGATAAAAAAGTTGTTGTATTATAATAATGTAATATTATTAATAAATAGTATAAATATTATAATATTATAATAAATATTATAATAATATAATATAATATAATTAATAAATACAATATTAATATATAAATATTATTAATAATGTAATAAACTTTAGAGCTTTTAGATTGTTAAAATTGTAATAACAATTAAATTGATAAAGACTTTTTTTATCAATTTTTAAGTACTCTTTTAAAATTGTATATTTTTTATTGAAAATAAATTGATGAAAAGCTTTCGCCCAGGAATTTACACACACACACACACACACACACACACATACACACACATATATATATTATATATATATATATATATATATATATATATATATATATATATATATATATATATATATATATATATAATATATATATATATATATATATATATATATAATATATATATATATTATATATATATATATAATATATATATATATATATATATATATATATATATATATTCGTATAAATGAGGAATAGTAAAATTAAAAATATCTAAGACTAGAATTATTATTATAATTGTTAAACTCCACCTTTATTTAAACAGCTTCATATAAATCTCTCTTTTTAAAAGAAATATTTTAAGAATGATAGCAGAAAAATCATCTCATTTTTCGAGATTTTGCCTTATCTATGTACTTCTATCCATACTGAAATTCATGTTTTGAACCTCTAATTGCTTATGAACCAAATCTAAAAGATTAGTTTCTATGATTTCAAATTTGATTCAATTACATTATGTGGGTCACAGCTGCGTTAGCTCGACAAGTTATAAGAACATAGTGAAAGCTTATGTGAAATTATTCGCTATTTATGGCATTAAAATAATAGGCAAGACATACTTTACCATCTTTGTTATATTGCACCATTTTCAAGATCATTAAAGTGAAAAATTCACTAAAATTAACTTAAATATAAATTATGTCTTTATAAATTTATAAAACAATTGATATTGCAAAATTATGTTGTAATTTTTGATAATACTTTTTATTATCTTATATTTTATAAGATAAGTTCAGAAATAAGTTGATTGAATAAATACTATATAAATCATTCTGCTTTTGCCAGAAATTTGCCGACCTGACAAATGGCGAGGTTTATTGATCAAGGGGTATTGTACAACCAAAATAGTTTTTCCACCGTTTTCTATGTAAATAGAGGTCCCTTTTGAAGGACGGCACAAGAAAGGATTTCCATTTCTTGCATAAAAATCTTACAAGCCCGGCCGGGATTGAACCCAGACTGTGTGGGTGGCAGGCACGCGTGTTAACCATTTCACTAGTGGGATCTCCTTAAGGTTTTAGCGTCAATGTAGATAATGAAGCAGTGAGAGCGAAACGTCTGATTCATTATATTGGTGGTAAATTTCAACGACGTTTATTAATTCACTGGAAACCCCCATTTTACTAGCTGTAATAAACACAGGTTGTGTTTATCTTAACAAAATACTCTCCTAAATGCTACTGTATAATTAAGGAAAAATAAAAATTGACCCAATATAATTGTGCGAGAGACACCTAGGAAATGTAACAAGCAAAATGCAATGCTACATCTGGGAACTGTTCCATCATTCGACATTCGTCATCATTGATGGCTCGACATAATGTCATGTGCCTCTCTGTTTCGTTACGTCTAACTCATCAGGGCGCCGACAGAGCCTAAACTCACTCTGACCTTCAATTAATTCCGAAGAATGTAATGTGAATTATTTACCAGAGACGAGCGGTGCTCTCTTACCGCCATCATGCATGGCAATCAAAACATATATCATTTGATACTACCGAGTTTTGCAAAACTAATTGTGCAAGAGACACCTAGGAATGTAACAAGCAATTGCAATGCTACATCTGGGAACTGTTCCATCATCCGACATTCGTCATCATTAATGGCTTGACATAATATCCTGTCCCACTCTGTTTCGTTACCTCTAAGTCATCAGGTGTTATATCTAGTATTATATCTAACTCGGTATTATTAAATGATACACGTTATGCTTGCCATGCATGATGGCGGTAAGAGAGCACCGCTCGTCTCTGATAAATACTTCACATTATATTCTTTGGAATTAATTGAAGGTCAGAGTGAGTTTAGGCTCTGTCGGCGCCCTGATGAGTTAGACGAAACAGAGTGGGACATGACATTATGTCGAGCCATCAATGATGACGAATGTCGAATGATGGAACAGTTCCCAGATGTAGCATTGCTTTTTGCTTGTTACATTTCCTAGGTGTCTCTTGCGCAGTTATACTGTGTCAACTATTCATGTTTTGTAAAACTCGATATCATCAAATGATAAAAATAAAAATAATCAAATAAAACAGAAGTATACAAAAAAAATCAATCTTGAATTTGACTAAGACCACACAGACGGGTATCGCAAACTTCAAAAATGACACCAAATTATTCTCAAGCGTAACTTTCACCAGAAAAATATTTTCCTAACTAATGACTTTGAACTTCAGACTTCATAAAATCCTACGGGTCATAACTCTAAAAGACTTATGCCTACAATAAAACTTAAAACTATACACAAAAACTATTCTTTACTTGAGGTATATTATTAGTTGCAAAAGTTTAAGTAAAGTTATATTATTTTATTTGCTCGGTATACTATTATTTTCAATATTGTATTATCATTTATTATTCATCGTAATGAATCTTTCGTGTTATATTGTGTTTAAATGCACTGAAAATGACCACGAGAGTTATCATTGACCTTTTGGTTTAATCTTCAATCAAAAGTAAGAGTGATTTTTATAATAAGTATGATTTATTTTATTTAATATTGGAAGAAAGTTTGATTTAAAAAGTTTGGATTAATTTCTTTTATTTCATATTTTAAAGTTTCTCTGGACTTAAGTTTTTACAAGAAGCCTGTTTTTGATAATTATTTTGATATCAAAATCTAGTAAGCATTTGTGCATTGTGAATCACAGAACGATCACAAAAATCCTTCACTTTATAGAAATCAGTTTTGATTTAAAACTGGCTTTTGTATCCCTTTGGAAATCTGAATGGAATTGTGTTGATTCAAAATTAATTGTCTAGTAACAATTACAATATGATCTTTTATCTTGAATTAGATTTGTGTTTTAGGCATACATCTTCAGCTATGTTTATAATCTATTTTGAATAAAGATCAGTATTATCGTCAAATACAGTATAATACTGTAAATGACGGTGTTGTACTGTGTACATCCAGTATATCCATACTGTATTGTATTGTATTCAATATACCAATTTCAATAAACAATACCGTCAAATACAGTACAATACCGTAATTGACGGTCTTGTACTGTGTATTCAGTATATCCATACTGTATTGTATTGTATTCAATATACCAATTTCAATAAACAATACCGTCAAATACAGTACAATACCGTAATTGACGGTCTTGTACTGTGTATACAGTATATCCATACTGTATTGTATTGTATTCAATATACCAATTTTTATAAACAATACCGTCAAATACAGTACAATACCGTAAATGACGGTGTTGTACTGCACATCCAGTATATCCATACTGTATTTTATTGTATTCAATATACCAATACCGTCAATACCGTTATATATAAACAATACCGTCAAAATACGCTGCAATACTGGATTGCCGCGGAAGGGCTCCAGAGGGGGCATAACTATTTGTAAAAAAAAATTAAAATATTTTTAAAAATAACCCATGATTTATTTAATAATTTAGTTGTGTAAAAACTACTTTGGAGGTTTTAAAAACACCTAAAACGTATAATCCAGGTGACATGCCGGTCTCGCATTTTTTGCAAACACAATAGTTTACCTAGATACCTACGATACAGACTAGGAGAATTAAAAAAAATGGTTAGAAGGGCTTCAGTATGTTTATCTCATATTTTGACTAGCTTCGCTCACACTCAGATATCCTGAAATAAAAGTAAAAAAAAGTTTCATTTGGAGTGAGGGGAATCGGTTCCTATTGGCTTTCTGATAACAAAATACGGGCCGATTTTTGTTGTTTTGTATTATGTATGGTTTCATTATCGTTTCTTGTTACATGGCATTTTGCCACGTATTTACATGGCATTTTCACAGCCTCGTTTCACAGAGGCTTTCTTTTTTCTCGTTTCAATTTAAAAACGCCTTCGAGAGTTATCGTTCGCCATACGAAAGGGTAAAAACTCTTACATATATATATATATATATATATATATATTAATATATTATATTATATATATATATAATATATATATATATATATAATATATATATATATTATTGTAACAAGTATTTTAGCCGGGGAGCTGTTGGCGAGGTGGTTCGGGACAATGAATTTTAATTTGCCACACTCAAGGTCTATAAATGAACAAACAACGTTAAGCGCCACTTTGTTCTATTAAGGTTGAACAAAGAAGAACCTAGGATAGGGAAAAGCACGGATTGGGTAACAAGGAGAGTGCACAACTTAAAACTACTGTAGCCCTTAAAACTATAAAAGTTCATAAAAAACAATACAGGTAAGGTTAAGCAAAGAACTTATACTTAATTAAAATATTTACAACTTAACTCTAATTCTTAAAATTATTAATATGTCCATCACAGGGAAATTAGTGGGGAAAGTTAATTTATTAAATGACGTGAAAAGAAAGGTTCAGATATGTTATGGCAAACTATCTGTGCTGAATGATAACTCAATTATAATGATTTATGTTTATTTAATATAATATAATTGACTATCTTGCTGTCCTGGATCAGTTAAGTGATATTGCAAGTGTCCAAAATTAATAACGGAATATTAAGTGAGGTTCAGTTGTGACAAACCAATAAGCTTAAATTAAAAGAAAGTAAAAATTATAAAAATACTGTCCTGAAACTATGGGTAGGATGACCGAATTTCCTCAGCACCACCTAGAGTACACCTAGACTAACTTTTATGCACTCCGAATTTGACTCTATCCTGGATCCTAACACACGATCCAGAGTTCACAATCACTAGCCACTTCACTACCGGTAACCGTGACTTTCAATGTGACCGACGAACTTGTCAACGTTTCGGAGACGGCACGCGTTCAAAAACGAAACGGTTCCGAAAATCCGGCCTCAGCCAGTAACATAAAAAAAGTTCAAGGCGAACAAACACAGATCTGTCCTGGTTAAGGGCTGACCAGGAACTCTCAGTGCAGACCCCTAGAGGGCTTCTCCCTCCACTCAGTCAGACTAGCTTGGGGCAGGAAATTGGATTAGCTGAAACTCAGGTCCTCTTCTTAGTACTTAAGATTAAAACTACCCTAATAATATCATTAAACAACTTAAACTAACAATTATCAAAACAGGGCTACATGTTTCTTAAATAATAATTGAAACTAATTTTGTTAAAACTAAATTATCGTTATATGTGACTCCTCCTTGGGGAGGAAAGGATGAGATGAGGAAAGATTCAGGAATAAAGAGAGTAATAGTAAAGAATAGATAAGGAAATATTATAGAAATGTATGATATAAAATATAGATAAGAGTAAAACTTAAGCTAATAAAATATACACTATATATACAATTAAAAACGGTAAGATGCCGTGTTTACAGGTCTTTCTTCAGATCCTTGACATGCCATGTCCCAAGATCTCGTCCATTCTGGTCTACAAGATCATAGACTAGAGAAGAATGTTTCTTGGCAATATAACACTTCTCATACTTTGGAGCAAGCTTGGAGGAGTAGTGTCTTGCAGCATCAGACAAGGTGTAACTCTTCTTCCAGACTGTATCACCTTCCTGAAACTCTTCTGCTCGCCGTCGAAGATTATAGGGTATCACATTCCTCTCCCTAGCACGTTTAAGCTTCTTACAAACCTCTAAACGTAGCTGTTGAAGTCCATTAAGACGTTCAAGTCTTGCTTCCAAAGGATCTTCGTCTGGTTCTTCTGGGTTGTGCAGAAGGTTATATTCTTCTCCTGAGCACATCGGTCTCTGTCCGAAGTTAAGAAAATAAGGAGTGTGACCAACAGATTCTTGTTCAGCTGAGTTGATGGCAAACTTAAATTTGGCAAGATGTACATCCCATTTTCTTTGATTCTCCCTGATGAAGGCTGTAATCATTGTCTTAACCGATCGATTCATCCGTTCGGCAGGATTGCTGTGCGGACTGTATAAAGGGTTGTAAACTATCTTGACACCATATTCAGTCATCTTCGCCTTAAAATTATTGCTAGTGAACTGAGTGCCGTTGTCACATTTAATGGTTTGAGGAACTCCGAAGGTGGTAAATATACTGTTCTCAAGATGAGCAAGTATAGCTGGTGCGTTGGCTGCTTTAAGAGGAAATAAATGAATAAATTTGGTAAAAATATCACCAACCACAAGAAGGTATTTATGTTGCTTACTAGAAGCAGGAAATGGCCCAACAAGATCCATGCAGATAATCTGCCAAGGCCTAACTGGAATCTGTGGATCACCCATCAATCCTCTCATTGGTCTTTGTTCTGGCTTGGTAGCTTTACACATTGTACACTTCCTTATGTACCTAACTACGTCAGTGTGCATACCAGGCCAGTAATATAAAGATTGAAGACGTCGTTCAGTCTTAAAAATACCAAGGTGACCAGCCATAGGTGTGTCGTGGTATTTAGTGATTAATTCTTGTCTCCGTGGTTTAGGAACAGCAACACGCCACGGATTTTCCTGAAGCGGATCTTCTCTCCTACTAACGCGTTTGTAGAGCTGTCCTTCTTGTTCTTTCCATAGAGGAAAACTCTGAGGATCGTTTCTCACACCAAGCAGCAGTTTAGAATACCAGCGATCTTGTTCTAGGTCTTCAACAATGATGGTATCAACTAATGGCTCCTCTGGAATAGACCTAGATAGAGCATCAGCTACTTTATGTTGTTTTCCAGGACGATGACGGATGGTAAACCTGTATTGCTGTAGCTTAAGTGCCCATCTAGCAAGACGACCTGCAGGATCTTTTAAGTTCTGTAGCCACTTAAGTGCCATGTGATCAGTTATCACAGTAAACTCTGTACCCTCGATGTAGGGGCGGAACTTCTCAACAGCCCACAGTACAGCCAAACACTCTAACTCTGTAGCTGAGAAGTTCTTTTCGCACTTAGTGAGAGAACGGCTGGCGTAAGCTATAACTCTTTCTCCTTCGTCGAACTCCTGAGATAAAGTAGCTCCTAGTCCGCTAGTTGAAGCATCGCACTGAATGAGGAAAGGTTTAGTAAAGTCTGGTCCAGTAAGTATTGGAGCTGAAATAAGTTTTTCTTTAAGTGAGAGAAAGGCATCTTGACAAGCTTCGGTCCATACAACCTTAGCATTTTTTCTGAGAAGGCTTGTAAGAGGGTTGACAATAGAAGAAAAATCAGGCACAAATCTTCTATACCACGAGGCTAGACCAATGAATTGTCTTACTTGTTTCTGAGTTTTAGGAGCTGGGAAATTTACAATAGCAGACACCTTATCCGGATCTACACGTAAGCCTTGGCGGTCTACAACATATCCTAGATACTTAAGTTCAGGCCGACAAAACTTGCACTTTTCCGCGTTCAAGGTAAGTCCCGCTGCATGTAGTTTCTCTAAAACTCTCTTCAGAATAGCTAGATGTTCAGAAAAGCTGGATGTAACTATAATAATGTCGTCTAGGTACACAAAGACGTTCTTCTAGTTCAGGGCCTAGGACATTATCTATTAGTCTTTGCCAAGTAGCTGGACTGTTGTGGAGTCCAAAAGGTAGTCTCTTGAAATGAAAAAGTCCTCTTCCTGGTACTGTGAAAGCTGTCTTTTCACGAGAGTTTTTGTGGACAGGCACCTGCCAATAAGCAGACTTAATATCTAATGAGGAGAGGTACTTCACATTTTAAGACGGTCTAAGATGTGACTCACGAACGGAAGGGGTAGGCGTCTTTTTTGGTCACAGAATTAAGACGGCGGTAGTCCACACAAAATCTTAGGACCCATCAGGTTTCTTAATCATGACCACCGGTGATGACCATGGACTTGACGAGGGCTCAGCTACACCTTCCGCTAACATTTTGTCGAGTTCCTCATGCATTATTTTCTGGATATGAGGCGAGACCGGGTAATAGCGCTGTTTAATCGGCTCAGCATCTCCCGTATTAATTACATGCTCGACAAGGGTAGTGCAGCCAAGTCTTGTCCCTGACTTAATAAAGTAGTCCTCTACCACGCTTTTTAGTTCTCTCTTCTGTTCTTGAGTTAGACTAGACTCATCATTCAGGCCTTCAGTTGTAATTGATGATAAGTGAACTTCATCACTAAAGCTCCAAGTACCTTTGGCTAAATTAGGAACTAAGTTCATGGCTTTCCAAAAATCTAGACCTAAAACTAATGAATGAGTAATAGATGGAACGAGTAAAACTGGTAGAACTTTGACAGTGCCCTCGAGCTCAAAAGGGACATCAACTGTTCCTGAGATATCACATTTGCGTCCATCAGCAACTTTAACTGTCGTAGGATTTGTTTTAGAGTCTAAAATTTTGGTAGTCAACTTGAGAGAAGACAATAATTTAATCCCTTTGGGTCCGACTAGAGTTCTTGAGGCTCCGGAATCCAACAAGCCTTTAATCGGGACTCCAAGGATGTTAACAGTAAGATGAGGTCTCTGATCACGAGGAGAAGATTTTATCAGATACTCTATGCTATCTACAACCGCATCTTTCTAATAAAATCTACCAAGATTTTCTTTCTTCTTGAGTGGTCTTAAGACTTATTTGCGAATCAGAAGAAACGACCACTTACTTCTTCCTCGCTTTCAAGTTTAAATTCTTCATTCTTTTTTCAGCACATCGCAAACACTCTCCGTTGGATAAATTTTTGTTTCCGCAACGCGTACAAAATTTTAATTTAAGTTCAGGACACTGCTGGTATTTATGAAAGCTAGAACTACAATGCCAGCAGGTTCTATTGTTAGATTTAGAAGTAGTATTTGACGTGGAAGGTAGACTATTGTTGTGAGGGTTACTACAGTGTCTGTTATTCTGATGAGTATTGCGGGTTACAAAATTTGAAGTTGAAGAGTTTGAATGGTTTGATGAAGTTGAAATGTCGGAAAATTTAGGTTGTTCTTTTCTAGGTGGAGTGTAGGCAAGAGAAGGTTCTAACATATTTTTCTTAGAAGAAGAAGGAGGTCTAAAACTATCCATATGTTCTTTGTCTCGCTGTATTTTACGTCCAAATTGTAAAAGATCTTCTACAGTATAGATAGGTTGTCCTCGAATGCGGTCAAAATAAAATGGTGATATATTTTTAAGGAGTATCTTAAGTTTCCTATCTTCTGTGAGTGGAGTTGGCATTCTAGTAAAATATGTCTTCATTATGGCAATGTAAGAAGTGAATTTTTCTTCAGTACCCTGAGTACGGTTCATTATTTCTCTAAGTAGTGAGTCATCATAATCTTCGGGTTCATACTCTTCCTTAAGAAGATCGACTAAATGAAGCCAAGATTTAGCTTGATGTCTCACAGATCTGTACCATATCTCTGCTGGACCAGTAAAGAGATCAATAGCAGACAGAAACACTTCACGCTGACTCATGTTTCTTGCTTCTCTATACATCTCCACATCATCCAGAAAAGATCTTAAGCTAGGGCCATTGCCGTCACCAGTGAAGGTAAGTTTCCAATCCTTAACCGGAACTTGTAACTTCTGAACCATAGGCAGGTAATTATCAGGGTCACAGGCAAATTCAGAACCTCTTCTTGAGTAGAAACTCATATTAGATAATCGTCTCCTGGCATTTAGATATAGAGTATCTCTAGCAGGTGTTTTATAAGCATCTCCAGGATTAGGTTGGTCGTCTTTAGGGTTAGGATTAGGCTGAGGTTGGGGAACAGCAGGTTTTGGTTGAGAAATCTTAAAAAAGTCTTCAAGGCGTTGCCACATTGCTAAAACAGATTTTAAATGGGCTGATCTAGTCTTAGTTTGTTCCTCATTCTCAGGCTGAAGTCTCTCAATCCTACCTAAAAGATGAGTTAAAACAGTATCTATTTTCCTGTACAAGTTATCACCTCTAGTTCCACTATAGTTATCTATCATGGTCTCAATTTTAGCCAACTTATTCTTGATAACTGTACTTTCTTCTTTAAAACTGTAGGTCACTGGAGTAGCTAATAAAAAATTGACCTTGCTTCTCTCTGTCAAAAATACACTTAGGTGTAGATCTCATTTCTGCAACGGTCTCCAGATCTACAATACCTCTAATTTTTAACTCGTATTGGAGCTCCTCTTGACCTAATTTAGATAGATCCATCATAAAATAATAATTAAAACTAGATAAAATAATTACAAATAAAATTATAAAAATATTTAAATAGAAAAGAGTGCGTATAAAAGTTATAAAGAAGTAACGACAGAATTCAATTGAAAAAAGTATAATGATAGAAGGGTAAAAAGTATAAAAACGAAAGGAAAAATTCTGAGAATCAGAGAAGTATACGAAATATACCCTTTAATTAAAGTAAGATAGATTATAGGGAAATTAGATAAAAGTGAAATGTAAAATTTAAAAGAAATAAATATAAAATCATGGGTATAAATAAGAAAAGATAAAATAAGAATAGTATCCAAAATGGTAAGGGTAAGATTAGAGAGGGTAAGGGGATAAAAAGGATAATTAGATTGGGTACTACAAGGAATAATACAGGATGCAGCTGACTGCTAAGTAATTGGCAAGGGATATCAGCAGGTAGCACACAAATTTTAGCTTGATCTTAAAATTACAAATTTTTACCATAAAAATATTTAAAATTATTGCAATCAATAAAATAGAAAAAGTTACAAAATAATGGGATTTTGAAAAAAATATTTATGGAATGTAAGAATGAATTTGTAAACAAAATTAAAAGAAAATTGAAGTAATGATTAATTAAAACAGAATTAAGGTAATTAATGTAGCAATAAATATTCAGGTCCCCGCGTTGGGCGATCATTTAAATCTGTAACAAGTATTTTAGCCCGGGGAGCTGTTGGCGAGGGTGGTTCGGGACAATGAATTTTAATTTGCCACACTCAAGGTCTATAAATGAACAAACAACGTTAAGCGCCACTTTGTTCTATTAAGGTTGAACAAAGAAGAACCTAGGATAGGGAAAAGCACGGATTGGGTAACAAGGAGAGTGCACAACTTAAAACTACTGTAACCCTTAAAACTATAAAAGTTCATAAAAAACAATACAGGTAAGGTTAAGCAAAGAACTTATACTTAATTAAAATATTTACAACTTAACTCTAATTCTTAAAATTATTAATATGTCCATCACAGGGAAATTAGTGGGAAAGTTAATTTATTAAATGACGTGAAAAGAAAGAGTTCAGATATGTTTATGGCAAACTATCTGTGCTGAATGATAACTCAATTATAATGATTTATGTTATTTAATATAATATAATTGGAGAAACTATCTTGCTGTCCTGGATCAGTTAAGTGATATTGCAAGTGTCCAAAATTAGATAAATAACGGAATATTAAGTGAGGTTCAGGTTGTGACAAACCAATAAGCTTAAAATTAAAAGAAAGTAAAAATTATAAAAATACTGTCCTGAAACTATGGGTAGGATGACCGAATTTCCTCAGCACCACCTAGAGTACACCTAGACTAACTTTTATGCACTCCGAATTTGACTCTATCCTGGATCCTAACACACGATCCAGAGTTCACAATCACTAGCCACTTCACTACCGGTAACCGTGACTTTCAATGTGACCGACGAACTTGTCAACGTTTCGGAGACGGCACGCGTTCAAAACGAAACGGTTCCGAAAATCCGGCCTCAGCCAGTAACATAAAAAAAGTTCAAGGCGAACAAACACAGATCTGTCCTGGTTAAGGGCTGACCAGGAACTCTCAGTGCAGACCCCTAGAGGGCTTCTCCCTCCACTCAGTCAGACTAGCTTGGGGCAGGAAATTGGATTAGCTGAAACTCAGGTCCTCTTTAGTACTTAAGATTAAAACTACCTATAATATCATTAAACAACTTAAACTAACAATTATCAAAAAGGGCTACATGTTTCTTAAATAATAATTGAAACTAATTTTGTTAAACTAAAATTATCGTTATAATATATATATATATATATATTATATATATATATTATATATTATTATATATATATATGTATGTATGTAAGAGTTTCTACCCTTTCGTATTAGGTAGAAACCCTTTCAATTTGAGAACTCTTGAAGCCGTTCTCAAATTGAAACGAAACTTTGCAATTCGCGAGATTTGTGGAGGTTACGAGGCCTATTGTTTATAAAACATTATGACGTTATCAATCAAAGTTATGACTTCATGAAAAAAAATAATTTTAAACTTGAAATGGCTTTAAAACAAGGTATTTCGTGTTTAGGTAGACGGCTAGCTGATCGATTAAGACCAATTTCAGCTGAATTGAATCATCACAAATGGCCCAAACGGTATACACACACACACTCATATTTATATAATCTTGTATATATGTATACGTCTAGGTCAAAGACTCGTACGATATATCTTGGGTTCAGTAGTGTTAAAGGGTAGGGATATAGTATAAAAGAGGGGCCTCTACCTCTTGCTCTATCCTGGTAAGCCTACTGTCCCAGAGAGATAGGACAAAAATGGCTTCCACTGATCCACGCCGAGATAAGCAGGCCTGTAAAGAGGAAGAACCTCGAAGTAGTCTTTATATGGTCGAAGTCATTCTAAAACGATTGCGACCGGTTTAAGCTCAATCGGACAATTGTGACGAAAACGGTATTTTTATTTTAAAAAATCATGAATATATTTTTTTCAACCTAAAGATTACACTCAAATGAACAATTTGTTTACGAAAAATACTTGACATTTTTCTTTAAATTGTATAAACAATCATAAATGTATGTAAGAGTTTATGCCCTTTTGTATGGTGGACGATAACTAAAACTGATGAGAGATAATACTATAATCTTTTCTTACCATTTATACAGGGTTACTCCCTGTAACAGTTGCAACGTGTGGATTTTTTTTTTCATTTATTCTTTATACCTCTATAAAAAACGTATTAGTTATGTATTTAAACATACTTATTATTTTTTTATATTGCTTGTTAACTGTAATATTATTGCTTACTATTAATAATAGAGGATTAATAAAATCAAATTTGTGAGAAACCTCTCAGGCCCGCAAAGCGGGCCTGTGAAACGAGGCTATGAAAATTCGCTAAATACGTGGCAAAATGTCATGTAACAATAAACGATAGTGAAACCATACATAATACATAACAACAACAATGTGGCAGCGAAGCGCCGAGGCCGCGTATTAAAATACGCGCACTGGTGCACATTAAAATGTGCACCAGTGGAGTTATTTATAATTAAAGAAACGAAGAAAAATCTCTCTCTACAATACAGCCATTTATTCAGGTCGCTTCCAACCTAACATGAGGCCATTAGTAGGGCCAGTATAAAGAAGTAAAATATTCTAACGCGGTAGTTCACAAGCCAAGCGAATTTCCTTTGGAATGCTTACTTTATTACTTACCAGTCTAGTTCTGGCTCAGGTTTATCCTACATAGTTGGAAAAGTAGCTCTCTTGCTTTTGTACAAATTCGTATGGATTTTTCAAAGGATGTACCATAGGTGGTGCGAATCTACGCTCACCCTTGTTTAGTAAATACTGCACTACATTTTAGACAGTCATACAAAGCTCAGTTTATGTTGATCTGGAAAATTTTATAGCATATTCCCTATTTAATATCCTACATTATTGACAGAAAAGTACAATTTTCCAACTATGTAGCATAAACCTAAACAAGAACTAGATTGGTGCGCAAGAAACCAAGCATTCTATGGAAGCCGGGTGAATTTCCTTTGGGAAATTAGCCCGGCTTGCAGATATGTTAAGCAAAAAATGTATATACATAAAAAGATTCTCTGGAACCAAGATTCGATTCCGGGTGTTTAGGTTTTAGTAAATTGAATACTCGGATCGACTTCGGACTAGCTTCATTATGTTGAGCTCCAAAAATATTGAAAACGACTCGCCACTTGACATTTGTTGTTTTCCTTCCGCATTTAAATGTCCAGTTATTTAACTGGACATTTAAAATCGTTTTTTCGACTTTTCGATCACTTTGAGTGGTCGTATCAACTCCAGACCGGTTTTTATTCAATTTTGAACCCCCTACAACATTTAAAACTACACCCTTCTTGAAAATTATTATTTTGGTTTCCTGTTGTTTACCACGTTTTATTACCGGTGGGTCTCACTTCCAGACCCTTTACCACTGTGCTATTCTGCCCATGTACACCCTCTAAGTATTAACCCTCTAAGTATTACTCTTTAGTTAAGTACAACCATTTTTAATGATAATTAAAGGTAAGAGATGACATTCATATCGAGACACTTATGGTAATTTCCAATAACTGTTGAACTATTAATTTAAACGATCATTATTAATTATATTTCACTCTTTCTCTTACTGTTTACATTTTAAAGTGGTATAAACGTCGTAAACGACGTTTACGACATTAACATAACTGCTGATAAATCAGCAGTTATGTTATTACTTGAAATTGTCAAATTTATAATTATTTAAGAAACAACAAAATTTTCCAAAATGTGTGAAACAAACAAAATTCTTGAGTTGTCGTTCTCTTATAATACTCTTGTTGCTCGAGCTCTTTCTAACTTCCTTGACGAAGAACAAAGGAATACCGTCGTAAAATGGTTAGATTTTTTATCTAGCTGTGAAACCCGCAATGCAACTTTAAGGGATGAAAAATATAAGTATCTTTGGCTCCTTATTTACACATTACAAAGAAGTGAAAGATTGTTCAAGTTTAGTCCGTTTAATTTTGATCCACCTACAGAAATACAGCCGCTTAGTTGTTTGATTTCATCTGATTTGATTGATAAGGTGATGGATTTGGCGAAAACGGAGCGAAACCCGTGGATTGCTAAGCGAGAGCAGGCTGAAAGAGATGAAGCTGATTATGGAGAGTTCGCGAGTAAAGAGAGCGTCAAACCAAAGTGTTTCTATTATTGTCAACCGAAACCAAAAACCGGTGGATATTGTTACGCAGGAGTGTTTCATAATGATGGTGATGATTAATAATCAGTCGAAATTATCAACAAGTGGCAAAATAAATTCTTTAAACCTTGATCTGGGTCATTGACCAAATTGCCTTTAATTGCAAGTTTTCATTTGCAAATTGTTACAAAATGCTCGTATCATGTTACACAATATTACACACGCCTTTATTACAAATGTAAAACGTATTCAGTTTGCTGGTGCAAATTATTATGACTCGCCTTTATGACACACTTGCTACATTTAATACGTATTCAGTTTGTTAGTGCAAATTTTTGACACGTCTTATTACACACTTGCTACATTTAATACGTATTCCAGTTTGTTAGTGCAAATTATTTTGACACGTCTTATTACACAATTGCTACATTTAATACGTATTCCAGTTTGTTAGTGCAAATTATTATTACACAATTGCTACATTTAATACGTATTCCAGTTTGTTAGTGCAAACTATTATGACACGCCTTATTACACACTTGCTACATTTAATACGTATTCCAGTTTGTTAGTGCAAATTATTATTACACAATTGCTACATTTAATACGTATTCCAGTTTGCTGGTGCAAACTATTATGACACGCCTTATTACACACCTACATTTAATACGTATTCCAGTTTGTTAGTGCAAATTATTTTGACACGTCTTATTACACATTGCTACATTTAATAAGTATTCCAGTTTGTTAGTGCAAATTATTTTGACACGTCTTATTACACAATTGCTACATTTAATACGTATTCCAGTTTGTTAGTGCAAATTATTATTACACACTTGCTACATTTAATACGTATTCCAGTTTGTTAGTGCAAATTATTTTGACACGCCTTATTACACACTTGCTACATTTAATACGTATTCCAGTTTGTTAGTGCAAATTATTTTGACACGTCTTATTACACACTTGCTACATTTAATACGTATTCAGTTTGTTAGTGCAAATTATTTTGACACGTCTTATTACACACTTGCTAATTTATACGTATTCCAGTTTGTTAGTGCAATTTTATTTTGACACGTCTTATTTACACACTTGCTACATTTATACGTATTCAGTTTGTTAGTGCAAATATTATGACACGCCTTATTACACACTTGCAACATTTAATACGTATTCCAGTTTGTTAGTGCAAATTATTTTGACACGTTTTATTACACACTTGCTACATTTAAAACGTATTCAGTTTGCTATCGCACATTGTCATGATAGGCCAATATTAACCAATTAAGCAGGTTACAATAGCGCATTGTTACAGTAGGACGCGTATAATTTCTTTCCATTACAAAATGTTTTCATATGAAAGATTTTACAGAAACATCTCTGTCTTCATGTTTTCACAGTCGTGTCTTATAATGTCATATTAAAAAATAACAAGTTGAGTAAGTAAATAAACAAGTTTAACACGGAATATTTATTTATTTTATAAATAAACCACGAGCCTAAGCTTTTCGTTTATTCTCTCAAAGGTTTAGTTTTCCGGTGGCGAACGCGTCACCATTGTTGCGTTCACTGTCAATATGAACATCAATGAAATTCAACATCAGTATAATGAATCCGACGTTTAGCTCTTACTGCTTCATTGACGCAGTCACTACTGAAAAACCTAAACCTTTAAGACTTATAAGATGTTACTAAGGAAGTCCAACTGGTTAGCTCATGTGCCTGCTTCCCAGACAGTCTAGGTTCGATCCCAGTCGGGGCCTCTTAGATATTCATGTGAGGGATGGAAATCCATAAATGTAAAGTCCTTTAAAAGGGACATTAAACTGGTGGTTCCGCGCCTGTGCGAGTGCGAGGTCAGAAAAAAGATAAAAGATTCCAAGCCCTAAATAAACATGAGTTTCAGCAAAATTTAAAACTCTCAATAGTAGCTTAGAGACATAATACTATATTATGTAACAAGACTGTGAAAAAGGTCTTTTTTTACCGTAGTGTAAAAAATTAATATATTTACTACCGATCGAAGTGAGACAGTAAAAAGAGCCGATGTAAAAAATTCTTTCCCAGTCGAGTAGCATATGCTACTTATTTGTGGCGTAGTGATAAAACAACTATTTACATGAAAAACAGTAGATATAATGTAAAAATTTGCATTATAATTGACACTTTTTCCGATCGCCTCGTTGGCCAAAAGTTTCAATTCTGGCGGCGAATTTACAATTTCTGAATGACTATCCATAATTATTAACACTTGATAGTAAATAATTAATAACATACTTTCCGAATATAACAAAACTTCGTTAACAAATACGTTTGTTTGATTATTTATTTGAAATAAGTAAAAGGAACAAGGATATTAGCGCCTATCTAATAGACATTGAAAAACTTTACCAGCGGCAGTTATGTAGTTTTTTAAATTCGCCGGCAGTAAAGAACTACGAAACGTTCGCAGACGTAAGAACGCATTCCACCTTCTACTATATATATATATATATATATATATATATATATATATATATATATATATATATATATATATATATATATATATATATATATATATATATATATATATATATATATATATATATATATATATATATATATATATATATATATATATATATATATATATATATATATATATATATATATATATATATTATATATATATATATATATATATATATATATATATATATATATATATATATTATATATATATATATATATATATATTATATATATATATATATATATATATATATATATATATATATATATATATATATATATTATATATATATAGGGTCTGGAGGGGTATTACAACAGTTGTTACAGCTTCGTATACAAAAAAGAAAAAGAAAGGTGCTTGAAATTCTCGGGCGAATTTTCTTTTGAAATGGGTGTTTCCATGTTTAACAATTTATTTCTTGCTAAAGATTCCGGTTTATGCTTTATAACTTGAGAAGTTACTTAATTATCAGCTTTACTTGTAACTTACGTTTTCAGTATTTTTCAAAAGCATTCGATTTCGACACCGAAGGTCCGGTGTTCGCAGCCCGGGCTTGCTCTGAGATTAATGTATAGTATTTTTATTTCAAAGATTTCGTCAACTTTAATTAATTCTTAGAGGATAGTGGATGCAACCCACCCGAGCTTGTTTTCGCAGGGTGAATACCCTGATGGGCCGAAAGGCCCTAAAACGGGCATTTTATTTTATTTATTTTTTAAAAGAAATGCGCATAATTGTCTCCCGTTAGTTGTACAAAACTAAGCCTCTAAAATTGACAGTGCACACTATAATCTGCATAGAGATATATTACTAGAGGAGCCCTATTGGTTGAATTTTGAAACATGAAACATACAACGAAAAAGTAACCTGACTGTATTCGGTTATAAAAATAATTAAATAAACAGAACAAAAATACAGTAAATTATACAGTAGACCGTTTAAAATACAAATCAAAACACAAACAATGTGCGGGAAGCCGAAAACAATTGATTTATTATAACCTTAACTTACTCTTGAAGGAGGTTTCAATGAGGTTATACAGAGCCCCTGAGAGCCTCAAAAGATGTTTCAGGCTTCTCAGTGTATTTAGATAGGCTATGCCCCCTCTAATATATATCTCTATGATAATTTGCACTAGTTTAATGCTCAGTTGATATTTTTCTTTAAAAGCTTTACCGCAATTCCTTTAAAAAATACAGCCTAATTAGTAGAGGAAATCGTCATCTAGCAATTTGTCAATCCTAACAATGTTTCTATGTTAATTCTCTTTGCTCTTATTCTGATTCATTATATTTCTTAGCTAAATTAGTTTACCTTGTTAACAGTTTTTGTAATTCTTTACAACGTTTCAGATTTGTAATTTCATTTAAACAAAATCAATCAACAAATAATGAAATAAGTGACGTAAGAAACAAAAATTTGACGATTTATAAACAGCTGGTAAGAAATTAAAAGGAGCCATAAACATCAGTGTTGCCAATAATTTATTTAAATTTATTTTAATTTATAAAAATGTTTAATACTCAATATTATATCGTACTTTTACGTAGTAATACATAGAAAATATTATTATAAACCATAATCATGTTTACCATCATAGAGGTATATACTAGAGGAGGCATAGCATTTCTCAATACATTAGGTGGCCTGAAACATCATTTTGGGGCTCTCAGGGGCTCTGGGTAACCTTACTGAAACCTCCTTAAAGAATTAGTTAAGGTTATAATATATCAATTGATTTCGGCTTACCGCAAATTGATTGTGTTTTGATTTGTATTTTTAACGTTCTACTATATAAGTTACTGTAATTTGGTACTGATTATTTTATTGTATTTTTAGCGTTTGATTGTATTATAGGGCCCCTCTAGTTATAATGTCTCTATGTTTACCATAAAAAACGAAATTGCACTCAATAACCTGCAACATAATAACCTCAACTCATTAATTTCTCCTACTTCTTCATTTTTTACGATTATTTTTAAAAAGGTACCATAACATCCTTGGAGGTAGATTATTACCGACTTGACGATGTTGGTGAGTCGTAATAGACTCACTGACATAACATAATAGACTCACTGTTAGGTACTGTTTTTAAATATTTTGTCGACAGAGCTGGTAAAATGACATTTTGCAGCTAAAAAACAGTAAAAACCAATAGTAGTAGTTCAGTTTTAACTAATTTTGCAGCGGCAATATAATATTTAAGCCTATGGGTAGGCGATCAGAGTTTCATGATTTGCTGTTTGTTTTTAAGAAATATTATAAAGCAATAGCCTGAAAAGTTCCAAGCTGTTACTTATTTTATTGTATCTCTGATTTATTTTAAAAATTATATTGTAAGTACAGCTTAAGCGGTAATGCTTCAAAAATACCTATAGATTCTAAAGCATTTAAAGATAAGCATATATATAAGAAGGGAAATTTGAGCTCTCTTATTAGGCGATGCTTATTCAAGGCCCGTCTACAACCTTAAGTTAAGTTAGGAAGAATTGAAGAATTCCCAGGAAGAATCGAAGAAGTGAAGAATTCCTCAGGAAGAATCGAAGAAGTGAAGATTTCTCACTTAGAACAAACTATTTTGAAATTCCCGCTCTTTAGACTTAAGAGATCCGTAAACACGTCTACAACCTCTGAGTTGTTAAGTCAAGTTTTAAAGTTTACACATTACATAGCTGTGTTTACATATTACACATATAGCTGTATTTAGACTACTTTTCTTCCTACCGTCTACACACATTTTATTTATTGTAACAACGAGCAGAGCTCAATAACAATTTTAATACAATTTAAATAAACATAACTACTAAATAATAAACTACTAATAAACTAATATAAACTACTTTCTTTTCTACCGTCTACACACATTTATTTATTTATTTATGGTAACAACGAGCAGAGCTCAATAACAATTTTAATACAATTTAAATAAACATTGCTTTTTCAATGGTCTTTCCTTTCATTTTTTAAAGACTTTTTGCAAATATTTTTTTACTTTACTTCTAAAATCAACCGTGTTTTATTTACTTTAATTAATAAATAAAATCAAAATGGATGAGGTAATTGTTGGGAGCGTTATTTTCCTTATCTCTATTTAATTTTATTTTAATTTGTTATATTATTATTATAATTTATAATTAATTTTAATTTAAAGTTTATTTAATATTATATCATTTTATAAATTGTTATTAATTCAAAAAATAAAAATATATATTATTATAAAAAATATTCAAACAACAAAACAATCAATCACATCACATCGTTACAAAATATTGTAATCATTCAATCAGATAACGTTGTCTATTCTTCTTTAAAAAAACTTATAAAAAACCATTTCTATGGTTTTCTTAGTCAAAAGAGCGGGAAAAAGAATTATTTAAGAAGAAAAGAGATTTTGAAAAATTCTTCACTTCTTCAATTCTTCCTAACTTAACTTAAGGTTGTAGACGGGCCTTCAATCAGATTAACTAATATAGAAGTATTAGCAAAAAAAAAGTTCTAGAAAGTAAACGTACGCAAAAATAAATGCTGGTTTCTGATAAGATGTTCACTATGCGCGATAGTTATTTAGGAAACTATAACTTAGGCGAAAAGCGCTTTAGTTATACAGAATACGTAGAGGGATTGAATAACTATAAGGGACTCTAATTAAGATACTGATTTGTTGTCACACTAGGTACAATGATTGCCAAAGCCTGAATAATTTGTTTTCTGATTTATTATCCCTCGTGAATTTTTTAAGGCTGAACATTAATGCGTTGAATTGCTATGTTTCAGGTTCTCGTTGCAGCTCTTGTGTTAGCGAGCAATGCTGAAGAAAAGAAGCCATCTATAAGTCAAAGAATAGCGAGGTGGTTGTGGAATCCAGGGAGTCAAACTGGACCGTCAGGACCAGCTCATGGCAGTGCTAGGGGAGGAGTCCAGAACGCACAAGGAGACAATTGTTTACCTTGCAATCAGATACCATGGGTTCCTATAGCAAGAGCACTAGGACATGTTCCTGCCACGTATCAATCTAATAATGGAAATAAATATACATTCCAACTTCCCACCATAGGAATCTTACCAATGAGACCGGTATCTAATACTTACGGTGTTCCTAAACCGGAGTATGGTCCACCAAAACAGGATTACGGTCCACCAAAACAAGATTACGGTCCACCAAAATCAGATAACGGACCTCCAAAACAAGATTATGGTCCACCCAAACAAGATTACGGTCCACCAAAACAAGATTACGGTCCTCCAAAACCTGAATATGGGCCTCCTAAAACGGATTTTGGGCCTCCTCCCCCACCACCAGTTAATCCTGGACCACCAACCATAAAGCTCAATTACGGTCCACCTAAAAATGAATTTCCTCCAACAAATTATGGTCCTCCTAAATCTGAATTCCCTTTAACGAATTATGGCCCTCCTAAATCTGAATTCCCTTTGACGAATTATGGCCCTCCTAAATCTCAATATGGACCACCTAAGCAAGAAAACAGCCCACCAAATAATATTATAAAACCAGAATTCATTCCACCAGAACTTCATCCTCCGAATCCTGTTACTATAACTGAACATTCTAAGGTACCTGAAACTTCTCAGCTACATTTTATTGCTCCCAAGCCAGATATCTTACATCCACCTAGTAATTTAGATCCTCCAAAGCTGATAGGTCCTGCTTACGGAACCCCTAGTTTGGAATACGGCCAACCAAAACCCGACTATGGGCCTCCAAAGCCCGATTTTCGCCCACCAAAACCTGAATATGGTCCTCCAAAGAATGAGTATGGCCCACCGAAATTTGATTACGGCCCACCGCCAAGCCAACAATTCAATGGTCCACCTTCACCTAAATTTTCATACAATTCAAACTTTAAAGGTAGCTATAGACCAGTAGCTCCAAGGTTCAACAATGGCCCTTCTGTGCATACATTGCTCACGCCTCCTAAGTTACCGTTTCAATTTCAAAAACCAACTGGCCCACAAAATGAAGCTATGAGTTACCAAAGTTTTCATCAATATTTAACACCTCCTATTGCGCCAAACGGACCAAACCCTAATCACGAACACACTATAATACATTCACAACCTCAAAACTTTAGGCTAACTCAGCAAAATTCACCTTTAATTTACCAAATCACGGATCAGAACCAACTATGCAACAAATGCCCATCAGGGCCTAATTTATCTCAAGAACCACATTCGCATACACCAGGCATTGAAGATGCAACAAAGGAAGTTGGAAATTTTGGGGATCTTCCACTAAGTGATTCCGCACATGAAGCTTCAAGTAGCATAACAACGTCTCATAACTTACCTATAACAGAAGTAAGTGTAACGAAGAGTGTTCCTATTTCCGAATATCTATCTTCAATTGAATTTCCAGTACAAATAATACAAGCACCGTTGCTAGATATTCCTGATTTACCAAAGTTCGTTAGTTTAGGGTATGGAGATGGAAAAACCGCATACCATAGCTTAAATCCCGTTCGAAATCTTAGAGACGAAGGAGGAAAGATTCTAGATTCCGATAAAGCATCATCTACAAAGCAATCGTCTCGTTCAAACATTAACTCTATTCATTCTATATTAAAGGCTGAAGATAACAGCAAGGGTTATCCCACAACCCCCTCTCCAGCAGGTTATCATTACTACACTATTACCGATCAGACAATCGGAGATACAACGCCCTACTTTCCTTCCACGTTTACTTCTCCAGATGTATCCCCTACAAATATTCCAGGGTCAGACACAAATGCTCACGGTCCAATGCAATACTTTGAAGTTCACAACACCACAGAGTTAAATGATCATGATCAATCAGAACTAAGATTATCTGATGGTCCAGCTAGAGTAGCTCCGTCTCAAAAATCATCATGGACTACTATCACAAGTTCTAATGCTAGACCGTTTTCAACCCCATCAAGTATAGACCAATTCGTGATTCCTTATGCTACGCTACAAAAAGTTGAATTTCCTGTTAATACGCAAGCAAGGAAAGTACCAACAGATCCATTAAGACAGCCTGATCTCCAAGCTATGATGGTTAATCGAGAAATCAACGGTGGAACTGAATTCCGTTTTCCCACCGGAACTGAACACTTAGAGCCTCTTGATTTGCCACGACTTATCGATACTCTTCCCACCGAAGTAGCCAACAAGTTAAGAGCGCTAGTTGAAAAGCACGGTGAAACCGAACTCCGTCACATTATCGCTCAGAATCTACAAGATCTGTTAAAAAAAGAAGAAGATTCTGTTGATATTGTAAGGCTACAGAAAAATATTGACAACTGGACAGCTGAAGGCTTTAGAAGAGCATTTACAAATCTTCCTCAATTCGAAAAAGATCCCGGATGAATACCTGACAACGTCCATGCCGGAATACGAAGCGTCCGGAAGTCACTTAGATCCTGTTAAGTCCAACAAAAACAACGCTACTGATTACGTCAAGGTAATCAAAGGGTGGGCATTAGTAGAAACCAAAGTGATGACCACAACAGAAACAACACCTGAGCGAAAGCCATGGGAGAAACTAGAAGTCTCGATATCTCCTTTGACTAAAGAAAAAGTCTACGTGGTGACTCCACTTAACAGCAGAGCTCACCCAACCACTATACCTCCAGACTTAAATAATAGAATTACTAGAGAATCTGCCAAATCCACTAAAGGTAACGTTATTTTTCATTATTTTATATCTTGGATTTAAATATAAATTATAGTAATATCATAGGGGCATTGGTTTAACTTATTTAATTGAAGGAAACATGTTTAAAGGATCAGATTACGAGATGTTTCTAGGAAAATATGTTTTTTTAGTATATGCTCTAATGAACTCACAACATATAAAAGCATGAGTTCATCCAAAGTTGGAATAAACAAATTCAGGGCCAAGCTAAAAGTTCATAGACCATTTAAGAAACATGTTCTTTTAACCTTTAAGACGTGTGGATGAATAGGGGTCATGTCAGTGTGAGTGAAAACCCGGGAATTTGACTTTGACTTATGAATCTTATACTCTTAAATATGACATAAACATATAATTACTAATACTACTATTTTGTCTTCTGATTAACACCTTGGTAGTTTTCAGATATAAAAAGGCCAGGATTCCTAGTCAAAGGAACCCCCACTTTCTGTGGGGCTCCGGACTGGCATCTGGTGTTGTTCTCTCCCAAAGTCCTTCGGTTTAAGTGGCGCAGTCGGTAGGATTATACAAAACAGTATGTAACTAGACTAGTAGGACTATCACTTAACTCACGCTTCCAATAACGGTCAACCAATTTCGTTTTGACCAATACTCATCGGATTACTTTTGTTTTTTGCAACTTTGGATAAACTCATCTTTCAATTATGCTGTGAAAGATATACCAAGATATGCTGTATAATAAAAACATATACTAAAAGAACATGTTTTCCTAAAAACATCTCGTGATCTAATCGTTTAATCAAGTTTCTTTCAAGTAGACAAGTTAAACCAACGCCCCTGTTATAATAAGTCCAGCACATGTTCATGTTTATATAATAATAATAATAACAGTAAAATTGGGTACGGGGTACCTCAAAACTTTTCCTCATCACATCAGATTCGCTCCGCTCATCCTCCCTACTTCATGCTCGTTTCGCTTGTTCTCAGAATATACAATTCGCCAAATGTATACAGGAACACGTCATCGGACTCGCTTTGCTCGACCTTAGATAGTAAATATATCCTTTTTATTCTCAGGGGTCACCCATACAGCACTAACCACTATCAATGCTGCTTAACTTTTATGATCCAACAAATATCATAGATATACTGGTCGTATTAAAAAGAAAAACACGGAGTACTTATTTAATACTTAAAGGTATATACTCGTACCAAATTTCAACTCATTTAGATTATTTTCCGATTTTTAAATTTTTTTAAAAACGTACACAAGTTATTCAATACGAATTGAACAAATGCTGATAATGAAATGAAACTTGGCACATATGTTAATTTTATACATGGCTACATGCGTGCCAAATCTCATCAATCTCATCCAATCGCAACATTTTTCCGCGATTTATGATTAATCTTTTGAAATGTTTGCTAAGTCATTATTGGGTGTTAAAGACGTCATAATAAAATTATTTTTTCGAATAGCACAACTACACCTATAGACTGATTTTTGTACAAAGTTCCAAGTCTCTAGCATAAATACACTAAGAGCTACGATGATGACAGACACACACACACACACATACACACTCATACAGACAGTCAAATTTGTGAAAACCACTTAGGAGGTCTTAAAACTTCTGTAACAGATAATTCCGATGACATCTCGGTTTCGGATTTTTGCAAACACAATCATTTTCTTATATACCTACGGTATAAATGAGAAAAAGTAAAAATTCAGAAAATAGATCAAAGGTATTGATGTATTTTTAATTATATTTGAGTGGAAATTTATTAATTTATAATATTTTGTTGTAGGAACAGTGGCGACAACTACGACGACAACCACAACAACCACGCCGGTGCCTACTAGAAGCACTTATATAACCACATCAAGATCTCCTAGAAATGCTGACGTAAGCCACTAAATTTCAATACTATCGCAATGGGCAATAGCTACCCATAGCGAATAAACTTTGACTCCTAGAAATCTAATAAACAATAGACCAAGAGCCCAGGGGTGTTTTGTTAATAAAAAGTGTAATGGCTGGAACCGGTCTCAATTTTTCGTAAATACCTTCCTGAACAAGGATCTGCACTCGTACTCGTATTGGATGGGTGTCCCAGGCAGAAGCTTTGACCCCTAAACTGCGTTCTGCCTGAGACACCCATCCGATACGTGTCGGTAGAATTGCAGATCCTTGTTCAGGAAGGTATTTACGAAAAATTGAGACCGGTTCCAGCCATTACACTTTTTATTAACAAAACACCCCTGGGCTCTTGGTCTACAACATTAGTGTGTGGATGGTCTATGTCTGAAAATAACCTTATTCGTTACTTAATAAATACTATACAGCATCCAATCAAGCCGATAAGTACTTTTTTGAGAAATACGATTAGCTAATACGCGAATTGATGGATTAATGGAGTATATTAATCAAATGTTAAATGAAGGTTGGATACAAATAATGGGATGTTGTCATGATCGATTCATACAAAAAGTGTAAACCACAAATCCAAGTATAAAATGTTAATTTCTATGTTTACTCATAGAATAAGATTATTTAAAGATATTTTCCTTAAGACAATACTATACTACCTAAAACGTACAAATACTTCCCTTGTTGGTGAAACTAACGGGCGAGTGAACATCAGCAAGCACTAACGAACAAATGAATTTAAAAGTATTTTTAAATTAAGTTATGATACTTTTATTTTAAAGTATTTTGTTAAGTTATGATTGTTACTTGTTTAGGCACTGTAGATGGCATTATAGCCGAAAGCCGGCTCTGCTCAGAGTAAATTAAAGCTTATTGGTGGAAAGACGAAGTTGGTGTTGTTAATATAGTAAAGAAACGTCAGAAACTTTTACTTCCTTTACTTCTGACAGAAAATTTCTAAATTACCTAATTCCGCAATATACTGTTTTAACTACTGTCCATCTGTTTCAGAATCTAATTGACGGAGTTACAGCATCTGTAAAATATTTAGGTAGACACGGCCGATAGGAAATCAAGAAATTATCAATAAAACTCAAATCAGCGATCCACCGAGAAACTAAGCAATTATGCTAATCTAAGCAGCCAGGTTTCAAAAATACAAATATACCTAACGTGTAAATTTTGACTGCCATAAGATATATCACACATATAGCATAAGGTTCTTAGTTTTTAACCAATTTTCAAATAAATTATTTTTAGGAGTAAACATTTTTAGATTGGAAATTGATAATAGTGATTCAATTTAACACCTCTCAAAATGATTTTACCTAATTAATGAAAAATATTTTTGTGGTGAACATATTTAGAAGAGGTAATTGCTGTGAGTGTTTCTATTTTATCTCTGAAAAATTTTGAATTTTTTAAAATCAATAGTTAAATGATTTATAAAAGCTTAAATTATAATTTTATTTAAATTATTATAAATTTTATAAATTCATTTGATAAAATTCATTTGTTAAAAAGAGGGGCAGCAATGTGTGTGCAAGTAAAAATATCTCTACTCCTTCGTCCGGAAATGACGAATAATAAATACATACTTGTAATCAATTAATAATGTATAATTTGCAATTAGGTATTATAATCAAATATTTATTTAGGGTGTATTCATTTTTATATTTGACAATCCGTATAAACTCAATTTTATTTACTTTTTTTTTCTTTTCACTTACTAATTTTATAATTATTTATTTTTAATTTTTAGTTTAAAATTTAGTTTTGCTCATCCCTAAGGATTGTCATCCATAAAAATAAATATCTTATTAATTTTAAGTATATTATAATGTGAGTATTAAATTTTGTAATTATAATTTATAATTAAATATAAAATAATTAATACTGAATAAATAACATTAATTTTATTTGAGGAATTGTAAAAACATATAAAGAAAATGTTTTAAAAAATGCATTGCAGTGCAAACAAAAAAACAAACTAACTTATGTAATTATGTTTTAGGTATTTAAGTTTTTCGTTTTTTAGACTTGAGTAAGACATGTTAAAGTTAAATTTAAGTTATGCTCTAGTTCGACTAGTTCTAGAAAACTATTCTGAATACTGAGTCTAAGCCGTACTTAATTTGTTTTCTAATTCATTATAGTCAATTTTGATACACTATTTTAACAAAATCGTTTTAAATTAAAATTTTGTCAAAATTAATTTTACTAAAGAATGTAAATACTTATGCAAAAGTGTTCACTATAAATATCTACACCCTTAACAATTTAAGAATTATTTGTAATTTGTCACATGATTTTCTTTATATTAAAGATACTAGTTAAGCAGTACAGTTAAGTATTACATGTTTAATATAATTGTGTTATTTTAGGCGTTTTTAATAAAGTAGATTTTACTTCTATATTATTAGACAAGTTCTGATGGCTATATATTTTTAATAAGATCATCGAAGGATAAATTTGGCAACGACCAAAATTATTATGAATACATTTAAGTTTATTTACGAAAAATACACAAGGCAAAATGGTGAAAATATGAAAAATAATTTGTTGACATATTGTCAAATTTTATAGGGGCATACTGAAAAAACGCCTGTGGAAGTTGCGGTCATTATCAAATGTTTTGATGATTCCAAATAAAGTTAGCTCTACTTTAGTTATAAATATATATTTAATAAAATAATTAATTTAAATAAAGACTGCTACATTTATATATTATATTAGTATTAATTTATTAAATTTATTATTATAAAAACTCAAATAAGAAAATAACAAAAATACATAATTTGCAGAATAAAATGGATGAATTCATTCTTAACTGATACCATCGAAGATATATATATATATCACACAAACACACACACCACACACACACACACACAATAATATATATATATATAATATATATAATATATATATATATATATATATATATATATATATATATATATCTAATATATACGTTTCTGATTTTTGGCTCGAATCCCAGAAATCTGTTGAACGAGCTAGTATACTGAGGCCCTCAGCCTGTTTTTATCCACAAGAAATGTTTAAATTCTTATCGAATTTTTAAAACACTATTTTATAACATTAAAACTTAAAATAATTTATTGTAAAAAGATAAAAATATAAATTATTCAATTCTTAAATTACTATAAAATAATTTATGTAATAGAAAATACTGAATAAGCGTCTAACAGATAAAATAAATGTATAACTAATGTAAATAAAATAAATGAATACAAATATTAGAATTAGCACCTTAAAAATATCATAATTTTAATAAAGGTAATGAAAGATATTTAGAATAATATGTTTTAATGTAATTAAAGGGATATATTTACAAGTTTATAAGTGCTAACCTTATAATTAATATGGATCTAAATAAAACGAGAGATAAGATACAAGACCTCCTCGGAAATGGGTTATATAGCAAATCTCGAAAGAAAAATTAGATAACATGATTGGAGACAGTGATATATTACTAGATATATAGGGTCATAACCTATGTGAATTCAATACATTAAGCGGCTTGAACACATTTAGAGGCACTTTGTAACCTTAGTGAAACCTCCTCGAGAGCGTGTTGAGGTTAAATATAATATATATATATATATATATATATATATATATATATATATATATATATATATATATATATATATATACATATATACATAATACATAATATATAATAATAAATAAATAAATAATATATATATATATATATATATATATATATATATATATATAATATATATATATATATATATACGTATTTATGTATGTATAAAAATTACAGATACTTATCTGTAATTTTGTACAGCTAATATGATTGGAGATAAGCTTAATATTTTTTTAAGCAACAGATGACAATCGCTCTTAACTACTTAATGGTTTCGAGTGTTTAACATATGTTTTTATGTGTTGTTAAAGGTAATTACACATAAATAACTGATATTTTATATAGGGATAACAATATTACTGTCCACATCATGTTTAATGAAATCGTTTGGTATAAAAACATTTGTACCAAACTTCTTTTTTCAAATTTTACAAGTGGTCTAACCAAATTTTGATGTCTTTGAAAACTCAAAGACTTGTTGAAATCTTTTACTATGAAAAATTCAGCTCTAAAAGTATCTCTCTTGACTCAGCATCGGGAGTCAAATTCTTAGCAATCTCCCTAGAGAGCTGTTTCTACAGAATAAAAATTTACTTTACCTTTGCCTATCCAAAATAAAAATTAACTTTGAGCAATAAAACATTTTTCTCTCTCTGGCCATTATGAGATTCCAATTGATTTTAAAACTCGGATACTTTCAGGTCATTTTATAATTATTACTATTACTGTTAGATAACAAAACTCATTATGTACATAAAATTATTATTTTATGGTCTTTATTTGCCATGAATATTATAAGTAGATGTAAGTTTTAACAAAATTAATATTAGAAAATCTGTAATAAATAAAATATTTTTTTGCATATTAATTGTAATTTCTGCGAATTTCCAATGAAGAATGTGCTTATGATTTTATTATTCGCATTTCTCTTAATACTAAGTAAATAGTTTGTCTTCCTTCCCTGCTTCTGTAAAATTTGTCGAACACATCTGTAATAATAATAATAATAATTCCCGTTTAGGTCTTGCAGGTCATCAGTGATAACTAATGCAAACAACGTAAGGTGGTAGTAGCAACCTTTACGCTCCAAGTGTATTTTAAAGTTGGCGACAATTTATTTGAACAAAAAGTATCATATAAACTAAGAGCGTAATCTGGGATTCGAACCAAAGACCTCTGTTGTGTCAAAGGTTAGTATAATTGCTGACGCTATAATAAGCTCTACCACGGAGGCTAATTCAGTAATACCTTCTGCAATATGTTTGCAGAACCCTAGTAAGGTTCCACATCAGGGTATTAAATCGAAGAGTTGAAACGTCGTTGTACTGAATGACTGATCAGACATGTAACGATAAGCAGAAGTACAGAATCATTTATAGATGATGCGCTCGTGACCTTCCGCGCACCAGCGCTCGCGGTTTTCCTGATACCTTATGTAGACCTTTACCAGAATGATCAAGAGTCGGGTATAGCCGAGGGGCATCGTCTAGTTCCGTCACGAAGAGAATTAAAGAAAAAACGTATTGTCGAGTTCCGTCACAGCCTTGGTCAAGTTCCGTCACAGCCATGGTCGAGTTCCGTCACAGCCATGGTCGAGTTCAATCACACCCATGTTTGAGTTCCGTCACACCCATTGTCTAGTTCCGTCACACCCATGGCCGAGTTCCGTTACACCCATGGTCGAATTCCGTCACACCCATTGTCTAGTTCCGTCACACCCATGGCCGAGTTCCGTTACACCCATGGTCGAATTCCGTCACGAGGTTTTATTTTCCATAGAACAGTTCCGTCACAAGATTTTCTTAAGAAATGTGTTTTCTTGCGTCATATAAGAGAAGTAATAATAATAATAATAATAATAATATTTATTTCCATCAATAAAAAATACAGATAAATACATTAATATTCATTATGCTAATTTCTATGCTAATTTCTATTCTAATAATAAGACTATTTTTTGATTTTATGATTTGAGAAGAAAAAAAAACTATATAGGGCAAAAAATAATCTTATTTTATAATACACTAGTATACATTATTTTACATATGATGAAAGCCCTCAGTAAGTTTTAGAAACACCTAGAGCGAGGGCTCCGTCTCTAGTATTCTTTAGATATTACTTTTCATTTATTTGTATAAAATATTTAAAAAATATTTATAGTGTGTTATTTATATTAGTGTAAACATTTATTCTAAAGTGTTTTAGAATAAATAAAAAAAAAACCTCTTTCCTAAAAGTAAAAAAATAATAAATAAAAAAAAACTTGCATACTTACATTCATAGATACATACATACATTCATATTTTTTTTTATTTTTAAGTTAATTTAATTAAATGTTCTTTACATTTATAATCAAATACATATATATATTAATATGGAATAAACATAATAAATCGCTGTCAAGGGAGTAAATTAGGCCCTATTGAGGTACTGATCTAAAAGATATTGGGTTATTTGTTTTTAAAGCAATACAGAGATGAAATTTGTTGTAAAGTATTTGGTAGCTGATTGTAATACGTTGGTCCCAGGTAAATTGCATGTTTCTGTTTTTTGTTTGTTTTACATTGTGGAGTTTGTACGTAGTTTGTGTGGTTGTGATCTAGTGTCGTGTGTATGTTGTAGTTTATCTTTGTTATCTTGTAAATAGTATTTTATTAGTACAGATTTTTTAAATAATTGTTCAACAGGTAGCACTTTAAAACTATTATATATGTCTTTAGATGGGAATCTTTTTGGCTTTTTGAGCGCTATTTTAAGAGTGGCTTTCTGCGCTGTTTCAACCGTTTTTAATAGAGTGTTCGATGCACTTCCCCAAGCTAGAATGCAGTAATTTATCACTGACTCAGTGAGTGCGTGATACATAGCTTTTAGTATCGGTTTACTTGCGAAGTCCCTTACTTTAATAAATGCGTACATGGTTTTGCGTATTCTTTTTACTACTTCGTTGATATGTTCTTTCCAGTTTAAGTTGTTGTCTATGATGATTCCTAAATATTTAATTTTTGTAACTCGTTCTATGTCAGTGCAAGTACAGTCAGTGTTTAAGTATGAGTTAGTGTTTTGTGAGTGTGAACATGGTGGGTGGTGAAGTTTTAGTTTTAAGTGTGTTGGTGGTTGACCACGCTTATCTAAAGAAAAACACATGTACTTAGTTTTGCTAAGGTTCATCGTGAGGATATTATCTTCAAACCAAGATTTTACTTGAGCAACAAGTACTTAAACAAGTACCACTGAATCTTGACAAATTGTGATTTTATAAAAAAATATACAAGTTTGATATCCGTTTCAAAAAACAGGTAAGGAACAAAACTATTAATTCCTTTTATGTAATAGTTATTTATGCACCAAGGGAGTAAAGAATGATATTATTTCCCTGAGAAGTTAGTTGCACTAACTTCAATTAAAATTCAATTGCACTAACAATTTAAAAATAAAGCACTCTTAATTTTTAAATTGTGTCACTGTTAAATTTCGTCTTAGGTGTCACTAAGAACTGTATGCTTGGCTAATTGTAAACCTTATTCCTCATTTATACCGTAGGTATATAGAAAAGTATTGTGTTTGCAAAAAATCCGAAACCGGGATGTCATCGGAATTTTTAAGTATAGCAGAATATAATAAGGCATAACACAAAAGAAATTCAGAGGTCAGTTGGATTTGATAAGAATTATCAAATCAAATTTTCAGGGTTTATCATAGAACAATAAGTGATAACCCAGAATTAAATATAGACTAATACTCCGATAAAAATATAGAAAATAGTCATAAACTTGCCAAGAATGAAGAGCGAATTTTTTCCTTGTACAGTCAAATTGGTTCCTGAGGCTAAAGCCGAAGAAACCATATGATTCAAATTTTGAGGCTTTTCGAAAGATTTATTTATTTAAGGAGTTCTGGGCTTTGTCGATATCTAAATCCGCTCACACTCACAACACTGAGAGTGTGTATATTTCTAGACACATTTTTTAAAACACGCTATCAATCGAATAAATAAATATATTTTAATCAAACTTGGAAAGACAAGAGCACTATTGATAAACCTGGTTGTTTTCAAAGTACTCAATTTCATTTCAATTTCAGATTCCTACTTTTGTATAACCAACAGGATAATTTTAAGCATTTCCTTTAAAAAATACAGTGAAAGTGAGTTACGAGTAGTTCTTGATAATTGAGTTACTGCTCAAGTTATAAAGCATACACCGAAACCTTAAGCAAGAAATGGATTGTTGAGCACGGAAACAATCCAGATTTTTTTTTAATGCCATACCCCCGAGGAAATGCACTAAATATTTTTCTGTGTATTACAGAATGGAAAGGTAAGGTAATTAAATAATGATATTTTAAATAATTAGATATTTCTGCAAAACATACATCATATCTCTAAGACATGACTCAGAGGAGTTCGCTAAATACATAGCAAAATGACAAGTAATAACAAATAATTAAATAATAATTAAACAACGAGTAATACAAAGCAACGAATATGTGGCCGCGAAGAGGCCCGAGGGCCGAAGCCGCATAGCGGCTATTTAATTTTTTACTTTAGATATTGTATGGTGTCAGGTGTACCGGTGTTTCAGGATTATCCCGATTTTCAGCTTCAATTCCCGAAAATATTGTCAGGGACGCTTGATCATCCCACTTTTTAACGATAGGTACCCTGTTAATTGATTAACTAATTTGATACTTGATTATGATTAATAACAACGTACATCATAAATGAAACTTTATGAAAAAATATATTTTATTTGACTTCTGTATCGGTCCTGATGACTTAACTGAGCCTCGAAAGAGGTTTTAAAGTACCCTTCTGTTTAAGAAAAGTATTTTTAGCCACAGTCAACGCCCTGAAGATGTTCTGATCACTTGCCAAATTTACCAAGTTTTTAAGTCCATTGAAACTAGAATAACCAGTATATTCAGATACAGTTATTGTTGAACTTAGCAAAGTGCCATTGAACTTCAGCGATGGTATGCGTAATAATACTTCCCTATTACCATACTGATCGTTAGTCTTTACTCTGACCTTTGACACCATGGAAGTCTGGGGTTCGTATCCCAGGTTACATTCTCAGTTTATATAAGATTATTGTTTAAATAAATCATCACCAACTTTAGAATTCACTTTGAGCGCAACGGTTGCCTCTACCACGAGGTTGTTCCCGCAGGATATATCTCTGATGGGCCGCAAGGCTCTTAACGGGCATTATTATTACCATACTGATAAGGAATAGTTCATTTCAGTCAATTCCCTGTAAGAAACTGATAATATCAGTCGAAACCCAACATGAGCCTTTTCAAAACAGCGAGAGTGGTAGAAATGTCACAATTTATTTCATTAATATTATTTATTTATATTGTATCGGGGCTCAGTAAAGGTCTAATAGTCTACGATAATTTCCCCTAGTACTTAAAAAGACTGGCTTTGGTAATTATTATGAAAAATAAATAAATGACCTCACCAATGTTATGGCAACTTATGGTACCATAACACCATATTAGTTATTGTACTAAGCTACCCAGGGAAGTATAAAAGCCCTTGTATAAGTATAGTAGAGCCCTCTAAGTATAAATCTCTTTGGACTTATATTTAGAATTGAAATATGAATTTACCTAGATTTATGAATTGAAATTCATAAATCTAGAGTAGGCGGAAAAAAGCACATAAGACATTATTATAATTACAATTATTATTTTATCAAATTGGTAAAAAGTTGGATTTAGTCATTATGTATTTTTATTTATTTAACGGTATTTTGACTTAAGTGATTTTTACATTTGTATACATTGTATTACAAGTAAGGTCTGAAAAATATTTTAATCATAAAAAAATTGAAAATTTTGACTTGTGTGCTTTTTCCCGCTGACTTTAGAAATACCCAGAGAAAAATTGACGGTGGCTCGCACACCTGTCGTAGGTGGCTAGTTTATGAACTAAATGGAACAACAAAATTCTCATTTACATTGAAAAGATTCATAAAAGATGTATTTCCTTTGATATTTCCACAATCTATTATTGGATTTAGTCATTATGTATTTTTATTTATTTAACGGTATTTTGACTTAAAACAATACCGTTGTAAAAATACATAAGAAATATGAATTGAATATATGTTCAATGAACATATATTCAATATATGTTCAGACCTATAAACACCTGCTTTGACCTGCTTTGATAGCCCGAGAACCTATCAAATAACAAATTACAACAAAATGCAGCTTAAATTTGGTGAAATATGGTTTTTGTTTCTCCATTATAATGATTGCTTTGAGGGGAAATGTGAATGAACGAACTTGCCTCCATGTTGTAGCATATTAATTGCAATTTTTGTAGCAATATTAATATTGAAGCAGGTGATATTTTTGCACATCGTATGGTTTTTATAAAGTGATACAACTATTACGAATAAAGTCGAAACTGCCGACTGCTGTTGTCGCGGACTTAGGACAAGGCTAAGGAGAGTTACAAGATTACCCTTTCAACATGTATGCATTACATACATATCTATCTATATTCATAATTCTCGTGGCGCCACAACATTTACCTCACCCGAGAACTACAGCTATAAAGAATGGTGATCTGAGTCGTCGGCCAACTCGTGAATATCAAAGAAGACATGTTGGCACTATTATAGAAAAAGACAGAACTGGAATAAAAACACATGATTGAACCATAACTTATCGGATGAGTCGCAAAAGAGTTGAACAATAAAACAAATACAAGAGTTAAAATAAAAACCAACAATAAACGATAAAAAGACAAATAAGGGCGATGTGGCAATAGCAGCAGGTAAATAATAGACAATATAAAAGACAAATGAAAGGCGAAGTGGCAATAGCAGCTGGTAAATAACATATAATATAAAAGTCATATGAAAGGCAAAGTGGCAACAGCAGCTGGTAAATAATAGACAATATAAAAGACATATGAAGGGCGAAGTGGCAACAGCAGCTGGTAAATAATAGACAGTATAAAAGACATATGAAGGGCGAAGTGGCAATAGCAGCTGGTAAATAACAGATAATATAAAAGATATATGAAAGGCGAAGTGGCAATAGCAGCTGCTAAATAATAGACAAAATAAAAGAAAACTGAAGGGCGATGTGGCAATAGCAGCTGGTATAATAGACAATATATAAGACAAATGAAGGGCAATGTGCGAATAGCAGCAGGTAAATAATAGGCAATATAAAAGACCACTGAAGGGCGATGTGGCAATAGCAGCTGGTAAAAAATAGACAAATGAAGGGCAATGTGGCAATAGCAGTAGGTAAATAATAGACAATATAAAAGACAAATGAAGGGCAATGTGGCAATAGCAGCAAGTAAATAAGAGACAATATAAAAGACAACTGAAGGGCGATGTGGCAATAGCAGCTGGTAAATAATAGACAAATGAAGGGCAATGTGGCAATAGCAGTAGGTAAATAATAGACAATATAAAAGACAAATGAAGGGCAATTGGCAATAGCAGCAGGTAAATAAGAGACAATATAAAAGACAACTGAAGGGCGATGTGGCAATAGCAGCTGGTAAATAATAGACAAATGAAGGGCAATGTGGCAATAGCAGTAGGTAAATAATAACAAATAAAAGACAAATGAAGGGCAATTGGCAATAGCAGCAGGTAAATAAGAGACAATATAAAAGACAACTGAAGGGCGATGTGGCAATTGCAGCTGGTAAATAAAAGCCTTCTAAGCAAGCCCTTTCACTATTTATAGGTATATATGTATAGCAATTTAGCAAGCAAAGAGAATCCTTTTTAAGGAGCCTAATTTTTTATGTTAGCCTTTTGCTGTTAAAGCGAGGCTTTGTTCCTACTGTTATGTATATTTATAGCAATCTGGCATCAGGAATAGAGGGAGACCTAGGATAAGATGGGACGAGGAGATGAGGAAGATTTGTGGTGAGGAAACATGGCAGAGGGTCGCGTGGGAGAGGAAAGAGTGGATCAGGATGGGAGAAATATATAGAAACGTTTGGCTTTACAAAGAGTAACATCATTCTGTAATTAAATAATGAACATAAATTGCATGAATAAAAATTATTATAGATAAATCCAAAATAATAATAAAAAAAATACGAATATGGAAATTAGAAATTCAATAAAGATAAAAGTAACATATAAAGATATTAAAGTAAGGAATGTATTAAAAATAAATAATTATGAATATGTAATAAGAACATTAAGAGAGAATATAGAATAGTAGGAAAATAGTAGAGAAGTAAATATAAGTTTACAATTAAGGTAAAATGCAGTATTATGTTTGTTTTGTGTATGATGTAATGTAAAATCAAGTTTTGTCATAATTATTTGTGTTTGTATTGTTATACTGTTGTATTTATTAGTTATAAATTCCTAATTTAATAGTATTTATTATATTATAGTATAGTTAGTATTAGTTCTAGTATAATAATCTAATAGTACTGCTAATAGCGCTGTAATGGTGTACTACTAGCAGGATACAATAATAATAATAATAATATCATGATAGTATTAGTCTATGTATTATAGTAGTTACGAAGTGCATGCATGAACTCCAAAAAGAACCTCATTGAGGAGCCACGGCTTAAAGCCGAACGGCACAAATGAAAATTTAAAAAATAATTATATATATATATGTAAAATGTAAAAAAAAAAAAAAACAAAATATTTGTGCTAATAAATGGTTTATTTATTTATTTATTTATTTATTTATAGCAATCTGGCGAGCGATATCTCCATTCAATTAATAAATTAATACTAATTAATTTAATTTCATGTATTCTTCTAACGTAAGTTCCTGATAAAACTCATTGATTGTATTATCTAATAACTAGATTTATCCTCCTGGGTCATGCAATAATATAAAAAAAATATTCTGCATAGATAAAATTGAATAAAAATTATTAATCATAGATAAAGTTATAATTTTATCTCTAAACGACATTAACTACAATAAGTAAAGTTAGTAGATTTGTTTGATATTTGTTGGTGCTAAAACTTTGACATCTGATAAAAATAAGTTGGGATCTTATTTATTGCCAAACCAATGCTTTTCTTTACTAGAAAAGGGGATAGGAAAGCGAAATTGCTCTGTATAAATAAATATAAAACAATATATAACTAAAATAACAACATTTTAGAGGGAATCCCCAAATTTTATCTGAACCTGACGATGAGATAAAGGAAAGATGCAGGGAACTGAGAGGGGGCGAGAGACTGGTTTTCCACACTTATGTGACTATATCAGTGGCGAGGAAGATCAGTGTATCGCGATAGTTAGTCCTCTGACTCTAGTCTAGCGGAGTCAGATAATTGTCTTTCAATCAGCTAATACGAAGGAGAAGCATAAAGAGAGTTTGCAAGATGATTAGACTTAGTGTGTTAGCCGGTATATTTCTGGCTAGTGCAGTCACTTCGGAAAATTCAGGTAAACTACTTATTATAAGGACAAGTTCGTTTAAAAATATCGATTTAAATCAACTTTTTCAAACTGCGTGTCCGAATGAGGATCTCATATTGCTGAGTACCTCAGTTGCATATACCCTGCTTAGGCTTATACCCCATATATTTTTGAGATTTTTATCTCTCATTACTATAAACAAAACCTGAAAATAATCAGTGTTTATTTTTTCATTCTAATCGAAGCTGGCTTTCGTCCTAAATGGTCATCATCAATGCCTAAACACAAAAGGTAAAAATTTGACGGGGTACCTCGTAACTTCTTCTCACATCATATTTGCTGCAAAAATACCCACCGTTTTAGGCTCGCTCCGTTCGTCCTCATAGATAAAAATCTGCAAATTTATAATGCAACATGTCTTCAATGTACAATGATAAGTGTCTTCGAACACGCTTTGCTCGTCTGCAGACGCATTAAAAACATTTATTTCATTCCTAGTGGTCATCCATCTATGCACTGACCTCACTTGATGCTGCCTAACTTTTATGATCAACAAAAACCGTAGATATACATGCCGTATTGAAACGAAACATGGTATAGTTTTTTAAGTGCATAAAAGGATACACTCGTACCAAATTTCAACTCCATTGATTATTTTTCGGTTCTCTTACAATATTTTAAAAAAACGTATACGTAAAAGGTCATTCGATATAAATGGAACTAATGCTGATAGTGGTATGAAGCTTGGCACTTATGTTGGTCTAATATAAGACTATACGCCAAATCTCAAACTGATCAAAAAGAATTTTCCGTGTTTCACGAATTTTCAAAAAATTTTCCAAGTCACTATTGCGGGTTAGTTACGTTTTAAAAAATATTTTCTGGATAACACAACTAAACCTAAAGATTGACATTTTTACCAAGTTTCAACTCGTTAAATACACTGAGATATACAATGATTGCAGACAAACACACATTTAATCATTTACAACTTTATGTAACAACAACTAAATTTTATTCGCACGTTTACAACTTCGTAAAAACCACCTAAGATGTATTAAAAACACCTGAAACGGATAATTCAGAAAAATCCCGGTTTCGGATTTTGTAAACATACCTAGGGTGAATGCACGAGGTACGTCACCACGTCAGAGTCGCTACGTTCATCCTGTTTACTTTGGACTCGTTCCGTTCGTTTTTAGCATATACAAGTCGCCAAATTTATACTGCATTAAGTCTGCGGACTCGCTTCGCTCATCCTCAGATAATAAATACATTAGTTTTATTCACCGCGGTCACCCATCCAGGCACTGACCTTGTTCAATGCTGCTTAACTTTTATGATCCATAGATATGCTTGCCCAAAATGAAACGAAACTGAGTTTACTTATTTATTACGTAAAGGGATACACTTGTCCCAAATTTAAACTAAATTGGATTATTTTTCGATTTTTTTTTACTATTAATAACAACATGTTCAATTCATTTGATAAAAATTGACTTAATGCTGATAATGAGATGAAACTTGGCACAAATGTTGGTCTTATATATGACCACTTCCGTGCCAAATCTCAAATCGATCAAAACACTTTTCCGCGTGTTATGAATTTTTGAATGGTATACTAAGTCATTATTGTCGGTTAATGAGGTCATAAAAAATATATTGTCGGATACCTCACCAAAACCTAAATATTTTCGTACTAAGTTTTAACTCTCTTAATACACTGGAATTTACGATGATAACATAAAACACACACACACACACATATATATATATTATATATATATATATATATATATATATATTATATATATATATATATATATATATATATTATAATATATATATAATATATATAATATATATATTATATATATATATATATATATATATATATATATATATATATTTATATATATACAACTTTGTAAAGACCACTCAGAGGTCTTAAAAATCCCTAAAACAGATAATGCAAATGAAATCTCGGTTTTAATCAGGAATTTCAATGCAGCCACAATACTTTTCCTCTATACCTACGGTATTATTAAAAATTATCTTTACTTCAACCCCCTCCTCCCACATTCGTAAGATGACTTAATTTAACAAAAAAAAATTTAACAACTTGCATTGTTCTGGTAATTATTATATTAGTCGCTTTAGAGTGCAACTATTTAGCGCAAGAGGCATAGTAGGAATGTTAATATAAATAGTCATAATAGTCTAATAATTAAGTCTATTAAAAATAATAGTCTTGAAACAAAGTCGTAATAGATCCAAATAGAACCAGTATAGTATAGGTATAGGTATTATTTATAATAAAATAAACCATAATGATCAATAGATCATGGTCATAATCATAGTTTATGGGAATTACGAACTATAGAACTATGAATTATACAACTATAGTTATAATCATAGAGATATATTACTAGAGGGGCCCTATTGGATGAATTTTGAAACACCGATAAAGTAACCTGACCACATTCGATTATCATTATCATCAAATAAACAGAACAAAAAAACAGTAAATTATGTAGTAGAATGTTTAAAATACAAATCACAACACAAACAATCTGCGGGAAGCTGAAAACAATTGATTAATTATAACCTTAACTCCCTCTTGGAGAAGGCTTCAATGAGGTTACACAGAGCCCCACTAAAAATGTTTTAGGCCTCTCAATGTATTAAGATAGGCTATGCCCCCTCTAGGATATATCTCTATGGTTATAATAATGACCTATGGATCATGTTAATCAGAAAGAGATGTATGATACTGGGAATTACAAACTATAGAACTATGAATCATACAACTATCGTTATAATAATGACCTATGGATCATGGTTACAATCAGAAAGAGCTGTATGACACTGGGAATTACGAACTATAGAACTATGAATCATACGACTATGGTTTTAATAATGACCTATGGATCATGGTTATAATCAAATAGAGCTTATGACACTGGGAATTACGAACTATACAACTATGGATCATACAAGTATCGTTATAATAATGACCTATGGATCATGTTAATCAGAAAGAGCTGTATGACACTAGGAATTACGAACTATAGAACTAACATGTAAATATGTTACCCATCATCGACCTACATTATCTATTAAAATTTTGCTAAAAACCAACATTCTTCATTAACTAAACTATAAGATACCCACGTTTGTGTTGACTTCTAATATTCGAAAACCATAGTAATTTGATGTATTTTTAATTTTAGTGCGACTGTGCGTGCCTAAAGACAAATATGAGGACTGTCAACAGATGGTGAAGGATTCAGTATCACTTGGTCATGACTTTAAATGTGTTCAGGGAACTGACAGGTAAGAATCAAGAGGCTTAAAGTGCAATTAAGTTCGATTTGACACAATATCATTGTGCAATATTTTGCAAAACTCGGTAGTATCAAATGATATAAGTTCGATTATAAAAGGAAGATAGGAAAAAGGTTAACGGAGTATGTGATCTACAGTTATTGGGCCAGGACTATTATTAAATACAATATGTTAAAATACAATTTATATTTAAAACAAATTATAATGAATTACTTATTACATTAGTACATACATTACTACGTACATGAGTTACAATAATACGTTAATATTTAACGAATAATGGAACATTAATTAATAATTTAGCTTAATATTCCAACAACTAGAAGTTGTGCCAACTTTGTTTAAAGAAAATTGAATGCTATTAAGGTAGCCTTAACTAAGACTACTAGAAAACAGGCTTTATGGAATCTGCAATGCTTCCTTTATAGTAAATATCATTCCATCGTTCTAGACTCATTACCGTTATCAGAAAGAAAACATATAGTATATAAAGAAAACAAATAGAATAGATTACAATAATGAGATAAGGCACAAATACAATTACAGGAATATCATTGAATTATATGTAAATACTAGTAAATGATTGTGACTAAGTAAATATACGTATTTCTACGCATGTATATTACGCGTATTGATAGCTTAAAATATATCACGTAAAAAATCATCACATCTAAAATACGTTTAAATACGTTTTATTGTATCTGTCACTGCTTTGACGATGAAAAGCCTGTTAAATCTATTTTTATATTTATTTGGTATAAACTGACAAAGACAAGTCTTGTCAGCATTTATCTTTAATATTTTTTATATATTTTTATAGATTTCAAAATTTTCTTGACGTGAGAATAAAGATATTAAATTCTCTCAGTCAAAAGGTAGTTTTATTTCTTGCGTCTAACACAACAGTATCCTCACTTTAATTCGGGCAATTTTATCTAAGAGTAACTGGGGGACAAGTGCATTCAAAAAAGGTTAATTATTTTAGTTATTTGTAATTGTCACAGGGTTACGCAAATATCACTGCTTCGTGGGCCCCCATTTCAGATAAATGGTATTTGGTGGACCCCCTATTTTACATGTAACTCCCTCCCATCTCACTATAAATCTGTAACGTATCCTCATCGCAACTCTTCTAGCGTTTAATGTTTCGAATGGGCAAAGCTTAAGTAATCAGTATATTTTATGGGTTGATCTTGACGATTTGAACCATCAAGCGAATGCTTTATCGACCCTAATTATCTTCAGCGTTTGTGAAGAAACCTTGCGAGCGAATCTAATAAGATGATTATAATTATTCACAAGAACAAACACTCATAATTTATATAAAATGTCCGGCTTTCAAAACAAAAACACGATTATTTGTCCAAAAACAATTTATTTTGGAACAAGATGAAGATTAATGCGGAACCTCTATCCATAATCTTTTAACAGAGCCTCAGGAGTCTGAGGACCTTATACCACTTAAAACCCTTCAAATGCCACATTAGTCTACTAGACTATAGAAATCTACTAACCAAAGAATATCGATACAACGAGGATAATTAAGAGGTCTGACCACGCCTGACAACTTACCCCTCATAATCTAACCACAAAGCGTCTTTACGCCTCAGACGCTAGGCACCCACTGCTTCGCAGGCCTACCCCCTCAAAATACGGCCCAAATGAATTGTTAGTTCCTTTGTAATATTTGATGTTACATAGTACTTTACCACGTTACTAGCAAATTATCAACATATGGGCTGCTCTACTTAACGATCAAAGAATGTCTAGCAACTCTTACATTAACACAAACTCACATATATACAATTCGCAAAAAACTGGTTTATCCACGCGGCTAAAGAGCCTAAACTCTTTAGCCTCTTTAACACTCGAGAGCTGAGATAAAGCTCAGCTCACTTCCCCTGAGCAAAAAAAATCAGAGTTTACCGCACGACTACTACACTTATTAAGTAATATTTCAACCTATCTTTTCAGGCAAGACTGCATTGATAAAATTGTCGGCCCGTTTACAATCTACCAGATGTCGCCAATGGCAGATGTAATGTATGCCGAGCCGGAAGATCTTCTACTAGCTTACCAGAGAAGTAACTCTACGTTTAGAGCTTTTAAGACTGTCAGAACTAAGGAAGAGCCTGAGTGTAAGTTATTAAATAATTGTCGAATTTAATGATCTGGATAATTTATATAGGAAGTGACTGCACATCCTTAACTTGACATTCAACAGGACTGGCAACTAGCCCTATTAGCACTTGAAAAGCAGGATAAGAACTCTTGTCCAACTTTGGTATACCCAAAAAAAATCCTTTTGCATTTCTGGGTTAGTACTAAGCTTAACACCTGTTTACCAATTGGTTAAAATACCCGATTTTTAAGTGCTTCATATCGAACAAGTAGTTTTCATCTCGAACCCCCCCCCCTACCCCTCTACAATTATAAATTATCACTATTAGATATTTGTAAAATATTTTTATTTCTTCTTTGTTTTACAACTAATCCACTAATAGTGATATTTAATTTGAATTTCAGCTGAATTCCGGTACGAATCAGTAGCAGTTGTACCAGCGGATTTACAAGTGAATAATCTCAAAGACCTCAAAGGATTGAAATCATGCCACACTGGAGTTGGAAGAAATGCTGGATATCAAATACCATTCACAATCGTTAGTAAATTTTGAGAATTGATTTATCTCGTCGCAGTTTTTTAGAATACATAGAACTGTGAAATTTTGATTCTCAAAGAACAAGATTGACAAAATATTTAATTCTAGATGATTTTATGACTTTCATGTAGCTTCTCCGCCATGGAAGAATTTGTAAAATGGAAGGATTCCTTTAAGTTGGCATGAAAGGCGTGATGATAATGAAAAGTCGATAGTAATGAGGTATGATGAATACGAAGCTGATCAAGTAATTTATTAATCAAGCATGAACTACCCATCTCCTTCTAACTGCTATACTGGAATGGTTCTTAAGTCTGACGTCAGATTATTGTATAAGATTTGACAAAAAGTCTATCCAAATGTTAGAGGTGTCATTTCGTCTGTGCCAAATCCGGACCGGGACAAAGGACAAGTAGTTGAAGGGGGAACGGGTTAAGTGTTCTATACCATGCCTACTTATGAGTGTTAGTCATAACTACTTATCAAGAAGTTAGTCCACACACCAAAATCGTTATCAACAGGAAGCATCTCCGTACAAGTTTCAGACAGTCTCAAATCAGAAGAAAGACACTTAATCTGTAACTGATTTTAAAATCTGGTTTGTTTTAGTTGACGAAAATGGGTATAATGAGAGCCGATGATGACCCGACACTTTCAGCTAGGGAAAGCGAATTGAAAGCATTTTCACAATTCTTCTCCAAATCTTGTATTGTTGGGAACTGGTCCAACCATCCCGATATGAATAGTGTTATGAGTAAGTCCGTTATCTTTTCTCTTTCCACGTTCTTTTCAGTATTATTAGATTTTCCACAATAATTTGGTTTTCTACGCTATCAAACGAGCAACAAGTCGTCAACAAACCTGTTTGTCAATAAAGAACTGTTTCTTTCTAAATATTGTTCATATCCAGTAAAACCAATAACTTATTTGAGTCCATCCTACTTAATTTATAAATCTGTTCCATTATAAGGGCAGTTCCAAGGGGTTGCGAAGAAAATTATTACTGAATTCAATGAAGCAAACCTCCAAGAAAGGTGTTAGAAACCAAATTTATTATTATTACTCATTTCCCGTCAAGGCAGCTAGTAAGCTTTTCACTATCTTTATCTTGATGTCCAAAGCTGGAAGAGCTTTGACCATAAAAGTAGTAATGAGACTGATAAGATTATAACAACATGGAGAAGACAACTACATCCCTATTATAATAAGTTCTGTACAAATGTTCATATTTCTTTAAAGCTTTATTTAATTGATATGGTATACACAACCGCGTGAATTCCAAACCTTTTTAGAGCTTTATTTAGATGTATGTACACTATTGCATAAATTCTAAACTTCTTTAAAGCTTTATTTAGATGTATGTAAACAATTGCGTGAATTCCAAAATTCTTTAAAGCTTTGCTTCGATACACTACCACAGGAACGTGGCGTAGAATCCACTTAAAATAAATAAATACTTTTATGTTTGAAACCCACGAGGGCCCCGAAAACAAAATAATACCACTTAAAAAAATTCTATAAACTTATTTTATGGACATCTTAAAGCATATTGATAAGCGTGATCATTAATTATTGTACATTTTTAGAAAAGAAGTATTCCAACTTATGCGAACTATGTGAAAATCCTTCACAGTGCAACTATCCAGATACCAGATCCGGATACGATGGAGTCCTGCGATGTCTTGCCGATGCAGGCGGAGAAGTTGGATTTACAAAAGTTATCGCCGTCAAAAAATTCTTTGGAGTGAGATAATAATATATTATTTTTAATTTAAGTTATACTCATGTTAATAGTTACAGTACTTAGTTTTGACAATTGTTAAGATTGTTGAAAAGCTGTTTCATCCTATCAATAAATGTTACATGGTCAAATGATAAGGAAACCTCTTGTTTAAAACCCAGTAAGCAGTTATCTTTTTAAGGCTTTATTACATACTTTCTTCAACGGTGCTAGGACACGTGCCACTAAAGGAAGTGAAATAGATATCACCCTACAGCGTAGCCTGTCTCTAAATGGTGATGAAGAATCTAACAGGTTACCCTTCTTTAATTGTCTTTTGAATATACTTTTGATAAAGAAATTAATTTTATTTAAACTTCATTCATTCCTTGCTTTGACTTTTTTTATTCTTAAAAATGAATACTTTGTTCCAGCTTCCTCATGAAAACGTTCCAGCTCAAAGTAGTTCTTATGATCATACTAAATTCAGATACCTTTGTCCTGATGGGACTAAAAAGCCATTGGATGGACCTGCTTGTCCTTGGGCTGCACGACCATGGCCAGTTTTTGTCGCCAACAAGAAATACACCACGTAAGATTTAATTTATTCAATTTTGTTCAATTTAGGTATATTTTATACCTAAATTGTGTTAAATAGAGGACAACAGTCAACATGGTGAGTAAACCACATCTTTGGGTTCTTACCACCAACTTCGAAATCATCCAACTTCTACTTCGATGGATGAAAGTGAGAAGGTCTTACTCTCATCAAAAATTAGAGACTCCCTTTCTAACTTGTATAGCATTTCTGTTCCAAATATTTATATGAGGCGTTTGCTAAGATGTGCTTGGTCAGTTTAGAAAACCTATATAAGTTCTTATTAAGTTGTGCAGTATACATTGTTCGGGACTAGCCCTACCATCGTAGTGTTAAAATTGATAACATGAGCTATACCATGTATTGTCCTTTTATTAAGTTATTAACCTTCCCCTGGAATAGGGCATTCACTGCTAAACCTGTAAGACTTTGCCGTGTTGCTGATTTAGCATCTTTTAATTCTTTGCCAGTGTAACCAACTCTGGACTTGAATCTCAATTTAGATTTGCTGCACCAGCTAATTCATCTAGCAATGGAAGCAAGATGGAGAAAAAGTGGTGGTGATACTGTTCAGGATTTAGGGATACTTCTAAGATTTGTAGGTATTGTTACAGTTGGATTTCCTGTACTCTGGGAATCTAGGTGTCCTTAATCCCTTAATTTAGGGTTTCCTGAGAGCCCCCGCTCTACACTTAAACATCTCGCCTTTACTGATCCAAGTAAAGGAAGTTTAGTTGCCTTCAGCCTGCTCAAAGTGCCTCAGCGCATCTTTTTTAAGTTTTATGCCCGGCCGGATGAATGCATCGCGTGCTCTGCGGTTTCAGTTTGCCAGTAGGTCGGTTGTGATCAACTCACAATTTGTCAAGAAAAGTTATAAACTATCTCTTTTCTTTTATTAACAACTTTGGACAATTCCACCGCGGTCATCAGCATCCGTTTTATGTGGATTGTTTCATCTTTTATTTGGAAACAAAATTATTATCAGTTGGCCTAACATTTTATGGATCATCACTACTGTATACATATAGTGGAACAACTTATGAATTTAGCGGATAATCTCTCAGGATCTTCAAGGAGTCTCTTGGATTAACCACCTACAGCTAAGCCTTATTTATCATAATTATTTTCCAACACTATCTACCCTTCATATTCATTTTTTACATAATTTTACCTATATTAATGACAATTTTGAAGATAACTTTCTATTTTAATTATAATCAACCTAGCTAATCTTGATATAGCCTGCCCGATTTGAGACTCAATTTGCACAATTTTTAATATTATACCTTATGTTCCTTAGAATTGAGATTTATCTTCTATTAACTAATATTATTAACCTGAAGTTAATAATTTAATGTATTTTAATATAAGTATCTTTAACAATTATTTTATTGTCAATTTAGTTTTAAGTTTATTAAAACGGAGCTCCTTTGTAGGCAAGTTAGGGCGAGTTTTAGTTATAAGTATTTAGAGAATTTTATTAATTATTTTAATGTTTATACTTTGACATGAATATACATGCTCTTCGAGCTTGAAATTTACTTACTTGTTTTTAATCTAAGTTAAGTTCTCCCGTTCATTTTGGATCTGCTAGGAGCATTTCTCTTTTACAATTTCAACCATAGTTTTGAATACGCAAATTTATGAGCGAGCCCACGTATGTGCGCACTTGCGTGCACATACATTTTTTGGTAGCAGAGCGTGGTTATTCCATTCAAATTTTCTCCAATAAATTTGTGTATTCAAAATTATTTTTATGTTTATATTTTTAAGAATATTTTACTTTAATTATGAGCTCATAAGAAGGGCATGTTTTAATTGTTTATTTACTAGCTTCTATGTTTTTTATAAAATTATTTGCATGTGCAATAATGCATTTTTCAATTTAATAAATATAAATTTCTAAGCTTAATTTTGAATTTAAACTTAATGAAAGTTATTATTTTATTTTGCATTTGTATTTGTCATTTTATGAATTCTATTCTACTACATGGAATAACTTTTACAAGTAAGGCTTATCTATTTTATGAATTTGTTTATGAAATATATTTTCATTAATATTTATCAAACTAATTATCAATCTAAATTTGGACTTAATTTTAATTTTAACATATTTTTGAGACTCACAGCTAGTCTTATTATTTTAATAATTTTCAATTTAAAGTATTTTCTTTATATCCATTATATTAATAAGATTATCGGTCAATCGTGGCTATATCATAATTTTAACTTTATTATAATCTTCCAACTTAAATATATAAGCATTTCTTTTGCTTTTTCCTTTATACTTATCAGGTGTAAATTTATTTCTTCCTTTATTTCTAAAATACTGATCTTAAAATTACATCTATATTTACATCTTATATTAAATATTTATTCTACTTTAGTAACATACTATTTACAAAATAATTATTTCAATAAATTTTACTTATTTCTTAGAAATATTGGAAAGATATTTTTTATATAGAAGTTATATCTCTCATACTCTTTTTACCTATTTTATCTTTTAGGTTTACTTTACTTTCAGACTTTCTTTTAGGTTTATTATTTAACAGTAAGCAGACATGTCAGATACCGAGGAAAAGGGTCAACCTGCAGGTAAACCAGGCGCGATTGGTACTAGCAGTATTAGTACTGGCACTATCCAAGATTCATCACAGCTTACCGGAAAACAATATAATGATTATTTTACTTCGCTTAAACGTAAGCTTTATCAAGCTGCTAGGGAAGTGCAATCTATTAATGATTGCGGTCGTTTAGCTCTCACAGACTCAAAAGAAATAATTCCATTTAAAGGAATGTTCAGGTCCCTAGATAAATATTATTCTAGATTTGAGTCTATTTATGATGAGATGTTAGATCTTCAAGCTGCGACTAACAAAAAGGATTTTCCAACTACCAAGGATACAAACACACAAACATCTATAAGGAAATATTATTATGAATCTTGCGCTAATTTCGAAACACTTTCTCAACCAGCTGCTATGCAACAACCAGCTAATATCACTCTAACTGGTGAATATAGGGCTACAAATAATTTACCTGTGATAGTATTTGAAAAATTCGATGGCACTATTACTAAGTGGCCAAAGTTTAGAGACACATTTCTGTCTCGTATACACAATGATTCCTCTATTCCTGATATGTCAAAATTTCATTATCTTCTTGACTACGTCACTGGACCTGCAGCATCAGTAATTAGTCATTTGCAACTTGAGGAAGCTAATTACCCGTTAGCATGGGAAGCTCTCAATAAAGCTTATGATAATAAGCGTATGCTAGCAGCAGCATACTTAAATAATATACTTACTTTTACTCCGCTTACTGGTAAGCCTAATATTGAGTCTCTGAAAAAATTTATATCAGTAATTACTGATAGTGTTCAGCCTTCAAATTGCTAAAAATTAAAGATGAATCAGAATACATTCTGTTTCACTTAGCAATCAAATGCTTAGACTCTGTGTCAAGAGAACAGTTTGAGTTGGCACATAAGGATAAGGCATTTCCTACTTTTAAAGATTTAAGTAAATTTGTAGAGGAAAGGTGCTTAGCACAACAACTGGCGGAGACTAAGATGTCTAGCCCAGCAAAAAACGATTCTTCTAAAAACGATAAGTATAAACGTTTTACAAAAGCTAATAATTATAAGACCTCATTCCTGTCTAGTGGGTCGGATTCTAAGAACCCTAATGAGGCAAGAGAATCTTATAAAAATAAAACTAGCAAATCATATACTTGCCTGATTTGCAAAAATGGTCCGCATGCTATTCTCTCATGTAGAAAGTTTAATTCTGCATCGGTACCACAACGACTTAATATGCTTAAACCTTTTAAAGGATGTATTAATTGCCTCTCATATTTTCATAAAGTCAATGACTGTACAAGCCGTTTTAGATGCCGTTATGATGGTCTAAAACATAATACTGCTATTCATTATGAAAGCAGGTTTTCAAATCAAACTAAAAATGAAGATGCATCTGACATAATAAATCAAGAAAGTCAGACAGAGAAGACATCAGGCTCTACTGCCGGGTTTTCTGGATCCGTTACTTCTTATTCTGAGAACAAACGTGTTGTTCTAGGAACTGCCATGGGTCAGATTCAAGACTGTAATGGTCAGTTTCAAAATATTCGGATGGTCTTGGACTGCGGTAGCCAAGATTCTTACATCACAGCTAAGGCAGCTCGACGTTTAGGTCTAGATATTCGAAAGTGCCGTAAACGGATACTAGGTATCGGACAAACACCTTTTGAGGGAGCAAAGGGTGAAGTAGACTTTGTGATCAAGCCTCGCGACTCAAACTCACCACTTCTCCAAGTTCATGCTACCGTCTTACCAACCATCTCACCACACTTACCAACTTCAAACTTATCATTCTTGCAAAAGCAATACTCAAAGTTTAAATTAGCTGATCCAGACTTCTTGGAAAAATCTCCTATTGATTTACTACTAGGTGCAGACGAATTTCCGGACATCCTCAGCGCTGGAGTCTCATCAGTAGAAGACAACTCACGAAACTTATCTCAACTATCTTTGGCGAAGTTGTCATGGGTAAATACTCTCCTAAAAATCAACATCCTACCAGCCTTTCATTCTTCGCCTCCCATTCTAATTATATCTTAGATGATAACTATAATAGTTCTCAAGAACTAAAGGAAATAATTCCTGTTAATCATGCTAATCTAGAGAACATTAAATGTGACGAGCATTTAACAAAAACTAATTCCTCTATAATAAATGGTAACAACGCTCATTCTATATTTTCAAATGATGTCCACGAGTCAAATAATTTTAATATCACTACACCTGAGGTGTGCAGTGACTGCGTAACTAAAGTTAAGAAAACACCTGATATAAATCCAGAATTAGATTTTATTCAGGATAATAAAACTTTTACTCGCAAGTCTATTATTGAAAATACTGATTCCAAATGCATCTACTCTCGTGAAGCTATTCCAGCTTTGAATAAAATTATTCTACTATCATTAATATTGAACTTTCTGCCTCATCTTTTAAATTTATCGGCACAAAATTTTATAGCACCTGTAATTCTCATATATTTTCTAATGATGGATTTTACAGACCTGTCTACTAACCTTTTAAAATAACTAAAAATGGTTCTGTTGTTCTTGCTTCTTTCTTCAATGTTATAACAACTTTGGTATTTATGATGACAGAATCGTTTCAACGACTCGAACTGTGGTTTCCTGAGTTATATGGTAACCTCTATAGAGGTATATCTACTTTTTGCTCAAGAGTTTCATCAACCTTTTTTACGCTTCACCTTTCCACAGATCCTTATTTTGTTCTTAGTTGGCTAAGAACTGCTACATTTAAAGACTTACCTGAAGTGAATAGAGATGTTATATCACTTGCGGCATCGACTTTTCCTTCTGAGGATTTAACAAACTGGATGAAGGGTTCTTCTCATCACATACAAACAATCTTCAAAGAATATATGTTTACTATTTTTGTCTACTGTAGAAGAGCAGCAGGAAAAGTCCTATCTCCTCTAATAGTAGATGGTCTTAATCGGACATGGATTATGCAAAAAATATTTTTAACCTTAGTCTTCTTTTTGATGAACCAGGAGATCTCAGGGTGGGCGGTACATTACCTCACTCACAGCTATGTGACAGCCAAAAATCCTTAAGTCTAATTACTTATAGGTGTAACTTTTCCTCACTTTTAGTAGTCTACTATCCTAAGAAATGTCACTTCAGGGACAACCTTTCCTCCAGTCTCTCATTATAACTAAATATTTGATTCCTCCTCGTAGACATTCGGTCAAACAACAAACTATCCACTGTTTGTGTGGCTGCCACCATCGTAAAGGACTTCTGTGGTTAATATCTTCTCCAAATCTTGCAGCTAATGATCTCGCCAGCATAAAGCCTAACTCTCCACTCCCTGGATGGCCAATACATAATGTAGTTGCAACCATCAAGCAAAGGTTGTTTTCTCCCCTTCTTCTACTTCAGGAACCCCTCTTCTAGTGACTTTGAAATTTGATTCCAAATTTGGTGGGCGGTTATGTTCAGGATTTAGGGATACTTCTAAGATTTGTAGGTATTGTTACAGTTGGATTTCCTGTACTCTGGGAATCTAGGTGTCCTTAATCCCTTAATTTAGGGTTTCCTGAGAGCCCCCGCTCTACACTTTAAGATCTGGCCTTTACTGATCCAAGTAAAGGAAGTTTAGTTGCCTTCAGCCAGCTCCAAGTGCCACAGCGCATCTTTTTTAAGTTTTATGCCCGGCCGGATGAATGCATCGCGTGCTCTGCGGTTTCAGTTTGCCAGTAGGTCGTTGTGATCAACTCACAATTTGTCAAGAAAAGTTATAAACTATCTCTTTTCTTTTATTAACAACTTTGGACAATTCCACCGCGGTCATCAGCATCCGTTTTATGTGGATTGTTTCATCTTTTTTTGGAAACAAAATTATTATCAGTTGGCCTAACATTTTATGGATCATCACTACTGTATACATATAGTGGAACAACTTATGAATTTAGCGGATAATCTCTCAGGATCTTCAAGGAGCCTCTTGGATTAACCACCTACAGCTAAGCCTTATTTATCATAATTATTTTCCAACACTATCTACCCTTCATATTCATTTTTTACATAATTTTACCTATATTAATGACAATTTTGAAGATAACTTTCTATTTAAATTATAATCAACCTAGCTAATCTTGATATAGCCTGCCCGATTTGAGACTCAATTTGCACAATTTTTAATATTATACCTTATGTTCCTTAGAATTTAGATTTATCTTCTATTAACTAATATTATTAACCTGAAATTAATAATTTAATGTATGTTCATCTAAGTATCTTTAACAATTATTTTATTCTCAATTTAGTTTTAAGTATATTAAAACGGAGCTCCTTTGTAGGCAAGTTAGGGCGAGTTTTAGTTATAAGTATTTAGAGAATTTTATTAATTATTTTAATGTTTATACTTTGACATGAATATACATGCTCTTCGAGCTTGAAATTTACTTACTTGTTTTTAATCTAAGTTAAGTTCTCCCGTTCATTTTTGGATCTGCTAGGAGCATTTCTCTTTTACAATTTCAACCATAGTTTTGAATACGCAAATTTATGAGCGAGCCCACGTATGTGCGCACTTGCGTGCACATACAGATACAAGTTTCCTTTTGAGTTTTGTAATTTTGATTTCTTTTATAATTTTGTGCCGTTTCACATAAACCCCTTTCTGGAGGTGAAATTTGAGCCAATAATTACATTAACAATTCAACTTCTTGGACTGTGCTGTGTTGTGAGTTTCCCCTTTCATAGACAACATTCAGCAATACTGAAGCCACCTAATTCAAGAAATTAACCACCTAAATTGGAATATTGGATTCAACAATTACATAACATAGTCAGGTTTTGCTTAGCTATAATTATTCTATTTTGGAGGTCTGGTGCAGGCATTCTACTAATTCACCACGAGCAACAATCACCAAAATTTATCACCATTGCCCCATTTCTTTCATAGCTCGCTTGGCCCCATTTACTTGATTTATGTAAAATACATGGTATGGTATTCTATTTGTTTCTTTGTTGATTTCTTAGCCGTTAATACTGTTCCCGAGCTAGTGAGTTGTACTCAGTGCGGACTAATCGTGACTAGTCTCACTTTAGCCCAAACATAATGGACCTTCGAGCCAGGGATACAGTTATTTACAGTTTAAGAAATGATTTTGCTGAAATTTGCAGTTTTGCAAAGCCAAGTTACTCATAAATGTCAGGTTATCTAACTCAAGTTATCGACAGAACAATATTTATAAAATTATCTCTATTTAACAATTTCATTTAATTATTACACTATTTTTTAATCAAATACAGTCCATATAATAGTAATTTACACAAATACTGATAAAAATAACTTAAATAATTAATAATTAATTACACTGAACATTCATGACACTTTCACAACACTTAGGGCACTTCCTTCATATTTCTAAGCTCTATCTTCAGTTTAAACTTTCTATTCATGAAGAATTAAAAACATTTATACAGTCTACCTGCTTATTTACCTCACTATTCCTGTTTGTTTACCTAGTTTTACATTCTTATGAAACCTACCTTGTCTCACATCCTATTTTTAAAAAATATTCACGGTTATTCTTCATTTAACTTGTTTAAATGCTTAAAGGTAATCACAAACTTCTTAACAAATCATAATTTGAGGAAAAATATTCTTGAAATTGCCTATTGTGATTTACTTAAACTTGATTATAGTGTATCGACGACTTTAAAAATCTTGACAGCTCAGTTTAGGCACCACCGATTCTAAAAAAAAAATTCCCTATAAAAAGGCAGCGGGGAAAAAACTTTGTAAACAAATCAGGTTATGTTACCCGTGTTTTCTTGGCGATGTTTCTACATTTCTTTTGTGTAGTTTTATTATTTAGGAAGTATGCAAATGTGGAAAAAAATGAATTGTGAAGGGAAATAATAAGTGTACTTCTATGTTTTTACATTAAAAAAGAATTGTATGTTTACTAGTTTTGACAGCCCTTAAAAATTGCTACATAAAAGGCAGCCTTGAAATAAAAGTTTCAGTTATGCTTTTATTTACTTAAGTTATAAAAAAGAATATTTGAGTGCAATAATAATGTTAACAGTCCAACACAAACACAATTCACAGAACACACACAACACAAAAACTCACAAAACGATGTAAACACAAAAAGAACCACAAACGAAGTGAACGAATGCCGGGAAGGAGGTTATTTCCCTACAGGGTTATGGGAGTAGGGAATTTTTTTTTCTCTTTCAAGACAGGGGTTGGCAGCGGCTTCTCTGATTGGTCGATCCCCAAAATGCTTATGACCTTGGGGATTTTTAAACTTAACGATACACTGTAAGTTCGTTTGTTTACAACTTCAACTTGAATGTTTGTTTTGAATAGAAAATTGATTTAAGCAGTACTTATTCAAGTTCGTTTATTGTCAACAACACTTTTAAGTATTAATGGTTTGCATACCTACTTTAATCAAACTTATATTACTTTGTACATATTTTGTTATTATACTATGTTACTTGTTTTCTCATATAAAATTAAAGTTTATATAGATAAATGTAATATTTTATTGTATGCATTTTGTTGAATATCAATTTATTTCTAAATAATACCAATATAATTGCTCCTATTTTGTCATATTGTGTTACTTATGTATGAAAGTTATTTTATTATTGAAATTTTGTTTTTTATGTACTTATCTGTAAAGTAACTATTTTGTACTTATACTTTTAATTTATTATATTAATTTAAGATATTTTAATTTATACTTTGATTTATTTATACAAACACAATGGCTGGAAAAGAATCTGTAAAGGAATCTTCTATAAGTAATGAAGATTATTCTACATTAAATTACATCAATGCCTCAGATCAAGACAACCCTTTCAGGAATATTACTGTGACTAGAGGTTCAGGGAAATATTCGTTCAAGAACACAGGTGCAGCAGACCAACCTATTGAAGAAATCGTGGGTTTAGAGGAAGAGGACCCAACCTTTGCAGCTCTGAGATGCAAGTTGCTTCGAGCTGTTGAGGACTTGGAAGAACTTCACGCTGTCGGGTTAGGTGCGAGAATAACCCTGCCAGACAGTCAGGTTCCTTACCATGCATAATGCTACTACAGAGTCTGTTTTCAGGCGGTTTAATGATCTTTTTGACGAGTTAACAGATCTGCTGGGCACAGAGCAGTTAAATGATCAAGACCAAGCTATGAGAAAAGATGTTAAGGAACTATATTTTGCACTGTGCTTCATAGCAGAAGAATTTAAACCTACTCCTCCTCCTCCTACACCTCCAGCACCGGCAACAGAAGCTTACTATAGCCATCGTCCTGCAGGCTTGCCTGATATCAAACTTATAAATTTGATGGGCAACGTACTGCATGGAAACAATTTAAAGACACTTTCGAGTCAATAGTCATTCATGCACCAGGTTTAAGAGATATCGACAAGTTTCATTATCTCAGAACGTCTCTCAAAGGTGCTGCTAGTGCTAAAATAGCGCAATTGTCAATGACAGCAGAAAACTTTTCTGTGGCCTGGAAAATCTTAACAGATGCTTACGATAACCCTCGAGTCCTGGCCTCAGCATACTTGGACCAATTGTTAAATATTAAGCAGCTGACTTTTAAACCTTCTACAGAACAGCTGATCGAAATTACTTGCCAAATAGCAGAGAGTGTTGAAGCATTTAGGCAGATTGATATACCTAATAAGACTGAGTTTCTTCTCTTTTATCTTGCACGTCGAGTTCTAGATAAGCATACTAGAGGCTTTCGAATTACAGTTAAGAAATTTAAATACTTTTCCAACATATGATAACTTAATTACGTTCCTGCAACATCGAAGCACCGCTGGAGAGCTGGCATCAGGAATCAAGGCGCCATCATCAGTGGCTGACATTAATAACAAGTCTTCAACTTCAAACAGGGGAACTTATCAAAGAAGACCTAACTACTACTCGAATAAGGACACTAATAAGGAAAGATCTTCCCTTTTGATAAATTCAAATAATAATAATAACAGCTATAATAAAAATAATAATTCTAATAAAGAGCATAATAATTCGTCTTATCAAAATCGACCAAATGGTAGATATAACAAGAGACGTAATCCTTATCACACTCCGTTTCCTCCATGTCCAATCTGCACAGAGGGAACTTACTATCATCCTCCAGCCCGTTGTGCTAAGTTTCAAAACATGACGGTTGATCAGCGCAAGGAAGCTCTTAAAGAGTGGAGAGGTTGTTTTAATTGTCTTTATTCATCCCACTCGACTAAGGATTGCAAGGTAACAGGAACATGCAGATTTTGCAATAGTAGAACACATCACTCTCTACTTCATAAAGAAAATAATTCTAATAGCCAGTCCAACTCTGCTAGTACTAGTGTCAGCTGTCACGGTATGCTCACAAACCCATCCACACAAGTTTTATTAGGAACTGCTGTGTGCTATCTCAAAAATGCTAATGGTGAACTGCATAAGATCAGATTAGCCTTAGACTCCGGCAGTCAGTTTTCTATCATCACTTCTAGTGCTGCTGCCCGCTTAGGACTAACTATCAACAAATGTGACATCAAAATACTTGGCATTGGTCAAACGCCCTTTCTAGGTTTCAAAGGCAAGACCAGCTGCCATCTTGTTTCTTCTTATGAACCTTTCGAACTCTCTTCTTCTGTACTCGTGATGGATGCTATAACTACCATGTTACCTAGTGTTCCTATGTCGTCACTAGGAGCCTCATATGAAGGTTATCATTTAGCAGATTCTAACTTTGGAGACCCGCGCCCCATTGATTTTCTTTTGGGTGCTGATCTATTTACCGATGTATTAACTGGAGATGTTATCACCATAAAACAAGATCTACCTAAATTAATTGGAACAGTGTTTGGTTATGTTGTCATGGGAAAAGTTACGAATTTAGTTCATGTTAACCAACTTCAGGCATTATGTGCAACTATTCACGCTTCTTCAGCACAAGCCTCCTTAGAAAAGGACTTAGAAAAACTATGGGAGTTGGAACATTTTGAGCCCCCAGC
>JACMZG010001870.1:41858623-41940127 GCA_018340805.1 Microvelia longipes | reverse complement strand
TTGATTTATGTAAAATACATGGTATGGTATTCTATTTGTTTCTTTGTTGATTTCTTAGCCGTTAATACTGTTCCCGAGCTAGTGAGTTGTACTCAGTGCGGACTAATCGTGACTAGTCTCACTTTAGCCCAAACATACATGATCAGTTATGAAGGATGATAAATGATCTTTAATGATAAAGAAGGTATGATAAATGTACAATCAGTGGGATCAATGTATTACAGAATCTTGTTTTCACGTATTCTGCTTGATTGGTTTAGAATAACTATAAACTAAATGAAATTTTAGTAGGCGTACTCTGCATGAACGGCTCAGGAAACTACCGAAACCCTTGCAATAGCGTATACTCTGGTGGTTTAGGAAATAACTATAAAGGATTTTACAAATACATACTTGCTTAACAGGATCAGAAAGACTAAAACATTTCGTTTGATCAGTTCCAGAAAAACTAAACAGTATCTTGCTATTGCGTCTTTTGCCAAAACAGTTCAAATTATTAATTTTAAGGCTTAATTTGAAATAGTAAAAAAGTAAATTTTAACGAGCTTTCGCTTATTTTTATCCAGTAAATATTTAATTAAATAATTTTTAATTAATTAAACATTTTTTTAAAAAAAAAGAGGATTGAAGAAAAACTAAAGAAGAGGTTCAGGGTTGCTTACCAACAGATAAGCAACCCCCAATAACAATTCCACCATTCCTGTATTTTATTTAATTAATCTTCATTTAATTTTCACAGTGATGACGTGCTTGTAAAAATGAATGAAGATCTACAAAAGCTTAGTGAATATGGTGAAAACAAATACGCCAAGTGGAGACTAACAGTACTGGGCTTAGGTGACCATAATATTCTTCAGGAAATACAACCTGTTGCTCCTCTTCAATACTTAAAGAGAGGTAAAGTGTCTTCGTCATTACACGTCACGACTTTCACGACTTAATGAAAATTAACAAAAATCAACATCCTCTCATTATTGATCGTATAGGACCTTAAATACACAACAGCATTTTTTAAGCATGAGGAGAAAAAAATATTAAAAAAACATTTGACGCAGCTAGTTATTATGTATAATACTTAACAAAAATGTTGTAAAAAAGTATTGTAAAAAATAATTAAATGTAAATAACTAAACTGAAAGTTTTAAATTGAGTAAATTAAGAAATATAAAAAAAAATTAAATTTAAATTTATAACAAGAAAGTGATTACACTGATAATACTGCATGCTGCATGTTTTACTAACAAGCATGAGATTAGATGTTAAGTTTTAGTTATTAAGTAAATGCCACACAGCGCAGGGTATTTTAAACTCTTTAGTGTGCCATAATATCCTTTATGTTATGAGTTATAACTAATTTGTTATTTATTTACTAATAAAGGAATTTATATTAAAAAAAAAATACCCTTTTTAGTTTTAATCTTATCAAGGTTACCAATAAATTATAAAGCATTAATACAGATATATAAAAAAAAATATTAAAAGACTCTCCGATTTCTTTAAAAATATTTATCCTAAAACCAATAATTTTTGTACTTTTCTCAATCTTCTACCATATGTATACAAAAAAGTTAATGTTTTAATAGTGCTTTGTAAAGGGTAGTAGTTAAAAAACTTTTTAACCCTTACTTTTTACCCTTACATATTTGACTGAGTAAAGGGCAGCATTACGAATAAGACCTGGGTAACCAAGTCATTGCTGAATTTTACCCTCACATTTATTCCTTGTGTTATACCAGTACTATGTAAAGGGTAGCATTACGAATAAGACCTGGGTAACCAAGTCATTGCTGAATTTTACCCTTACATTTATTCCTTGTGTTATACCAGTACTAAGTAAAGGGCAGCATTACGAATAAGACCTGTGTAACCAAGTCATTGCTGACTTTTTACCTTACAAAGTCTGTGTATTTATACCAGTACTTAGTAAAGGGTACTATTACGAATAAGACCTGTGTAACCAAGTCATTGCTGACTTTTTACCTTACAAAGTCTGTGTAAATATACCAGCACTTAGTAAAGGGTACTATTACGAATAAGACCTGTGTAACCAAGTCATTGCTGACTTTTTACCTTACAAAGTCTGTGTATTTATACCAGCACTTAGTAAAGGGTACTATTACGAATAAGACCTGTGTAACCAAGTCATTGCTGACTTTTTACCTAACAAAGTCTGTGTATTTATACCAGCACTTAGTAAAGGGTACTATTCGAATAAGACCTGTGTAACCAAGTCATTGCTGACTTTTTACCTTACAAAGTCTGTGTATGTATACCAGCACTTAGTAAAGGGTACTATTACGAATAAGACCGTGTAACAAGTCATTGCTACTTTTACCTTACAAAGTCTGTGTATTTATACCACACTTAGTAAAGGGTACTATTACGAATAAGAACCTGTGTAACCAAGTTATAGCTGACTTTTTACCTTACAAAGTCTGTGTATTTATACCAGCACTTAGTAAAGGGTACTATTACGAATAAGACCTATGTAACCAAGTCTGTGTATTGCTGACTATTTTACCTTACAAAAGTCTGTGTATTTATACCAGCACTTAGTAAAGGGTACTATTACGAATAAGCTATGTAACTAAGTCATTGCTGACTTTTTACTTACAAAGTCTGTGTATTTATACCAGCACTTAGTAAAGGGTACTATTACGATAAGACCTGTGTAACTAAATCATTGTTGACTTTTTACCTTACAAAATCTGTGTATTTATACCAGCACTAAGTAAAGGGCAGCATTACGAATAAGACCGGTGTAACCAAGTCATTGCTGACTTTTTACCTTACAAAGTCTGTGTATTTATATCAGCACTTAGTAAAGGGTACTATTACGAATAAGACCTGTGTAACTAAATCATTGTTGACTTTTTACCTTACAAAGTCTGTGTATTTATACCAGCACTAAGTAAAGGGCAGCATTACGAATAATACCTGTGTAACCATGTCATTGCTGATTTTTACCCTTACATTTAGTTCTTGTGTTTATACCAGTACTATGTAAACGGTAGCATTACGAATAAGACCTGTGTAACCAAGTCATTGCTGACTTTTTACCTTAGATAGTCTGTGTATTTATACCAGTACTTTGTAAAGTGGAGCGTTTCAAATAAGAATTGTGCAATCTAGTCATTGCTGACTTTTACTTTACATTTTTGACTCGGTGTTTATGTCTGTGAGCCACCTTTGTGGCTGAGGTTGTTTAAACGTCAGTATTTATACTGAGCTTTGACGTCACGGTTTCGGGTTCGTATCCTTTAAAAAGATTTTAAAGATTTTATCCTTGATAAAGATTTTATCAAATAAACAATAGTTAAATTTAGATTACACTTTTAGTATTACAGCTGCCACAACTACCAATGTTAGTGCTTATTTTTATGTTTAAGTCAGTAATAAGTAATGGGTAGCTCTTCAAATGAGACCTATGTAAGCAGGTATCATGTCAGTATTAGTTAAATGGTAGCAGTTGACTTATTATATCAATAATTTTCTATTTTTCTATATGCATAAATTTCTCTTCTAAATCTCCTTTTCTCGTTCCGGTTAATATTTTTTAGCCCGCTACTACGATGTGCTGACACGTCAACAAGAATTCGGACCATTTAAAGCAGTTCGCCTGTGTGAAGTCCTCCACGGTTTCGGCACAAGTGGCAAGTGTGAAAAACTATCCTCTTCCGCTTTCTCGAGAGGAGTGAGACCCAGGATAGAATGTATACATGAAGAGGATATAGATAAATGTTTGGAAGCAGTTAGGTCTAAGAGAGCAGATGCTGTCTTTGCTGAACCTCATGATGCTTACAAAGGAATAAAGTAAGAGTAAAACCTTGTACCTTGTTTGTAATAGGATAAATAAGTTATATATATATTTAATATATTAATATATATAATATATATATTTATATTATATATTAATCAATTATATATCATCAAATTAAAATATATTATAATTAATTTCTTATATATGTATATTATTATATATTTATATATACTATATATATAATAATATATATAATATATATATATTATATATCTATTATATATAGATGAACGTTTTGCCACACGTTCAAATGTTAAAGCGAAACTTAATCTGGCCGTAACATAGTATTACGTTCTAGGTTAGTATTACGAACTTGTCTCTCCTTAAATATTTTATTCCAATTTCAGAACATTTATTATAACAATATTTCTAGACTAACAGACTTTTCTTTCAATCCACTAATTGAAAAAAATATAAATTTGCACCTTTTTCCTGAAATTTTGAGATATATGAAGTTCCCCAATTCGGACTTCCTTTTTTTGCAGATTTAAGGTATATTTGTAGGATTTTTTTTAGGGCGGCTGTGAAGCGTCTTCTTTACAGCCTCAAAAATGTTAGTAAAGAATGATTTTATTTCTATGCATATAAAAATTTATTTACAACAGCATCGTAAGTAAAGTAAACAAAGTAAAATATTTTTTTAAATTTTACTTTACGACTGCGCCCTCCAAAAAAATCAATACAAAACATCCAATTGCATACGGCTGTAAAACGATTTTAATGATTTGGAAATTAATTATCAACTCGCTTCGTATGTCAATTAACAAAATACCACGGCATATAAAAAATATCATTTTATTGCCTAGTTGCATAATATACTATAAACTATATACTAGTTTATAGTACTTTAGTATATATAGTACTACACTATATATACTAGTAAATTTTTTCTGATTCGGTTCTTGGACTATAATTTGTTAAAATTTCCAGGGAATACAAACTAAAGCCTTTATTGATGGAAAAGTACGGGGATACGTCTGATCAATACTTAGTGACCATAGTGCCTAAGTCATCTTCCTACAAATCCCTTAAAGATCTCAAGGATAAGAGAGTCTGCTTCTGGACTTCTAAAAAGACAGGTTAGTTATCATCTTTATTCTGCATTACCCATAGAGATATATACTAGGGGGAGATGTCGGAAAGGAACCGAAATGACTAATTGACAGACATGAAGACAGCCTAAATTGACAGACAAGTTATAAGACAGTAGACAGAAAAATGACAGAACACAGTTACATTATTTAAATATTTAAATTAATATATCAGCATTCTTTTAGAAACCAAGAAAACTCTTTTATATTAAATATTAGTAATATACAAAAGTGGTAGCAGACAAGGAAATAGATCCACCATCAGACAAGAAAATAGAAGAAAACTGATACCAAATTTTGGTAAAACCTAACCATATTAAGAAGAAAACTAAAGAAAACCTTAAGACTATAGACAAAAGAAGAAAACTTACTGTAAGTGCTTAACTATCTTCCTTCACTCTCAATAACTCTAAGGTACGTGAATTTAACATGGCCTCTTCTGCACTTAAACGGCACATTAATGTCCTTAAAACCCAACTTTTAAATCTTTTATACCAAACACAAGAAAATTTTGACAATTTGTCAATCAAAAACATAGAGTCAACAATCCAAAGAATTAATACTCACTTTCCAAATTATCTTGACTTAAACGAAAAAATTCAAAATTTATCACATGATAATGATCCTGAACAAGATGCTGAACTCACACAATATTTTCAACTCTCAATTGATTTAAATTCTCTTTTAACTGACCTTGAAATAAAGAAAAAAGATTTGCTAAATAATTTAGAAGAACCCCAAAATAATAATAATACTCAAGTACACCCTAAAAACTCTACAGCAAACATCATACCAGATTCAGAAATAAACCCGAGTTTAACAGATCACTCAGCTCAAGCACACAACTCTTTACTACACTCTCATCCAGCCAACACTTATTTTGAAACCCCGAAACTTCCAAAATTAAAATTATCTAAATTCAATGGTAACATTTTAGATTGGGACGAGTTTTGGGATTCATTTCATTCCTCAATAGATCAAAATCCAAAATTAAATCCAGTAGACAAATTCAAATATTTAAAAGAACTTCTTGTAGGAGACGCCTACAGAGCAATTGAAGGTATTAATGTTAATAATTATTCTTCACTTACCCGATTAATTCATGTAACATGTTATTGTAACAGATTCATACAGAGTGTAAAAGGTTTCTCACAACCACCAAGTATCATTCTCCAATCTGATGAATTAGGAATAGCAAAATTAAAATGGGAACAATATATTCAACACACTTATTATGAAAGAGAAATAAGTGATATACTGAAAAATAAACAAAACACATTACAACAACAATTAGGACTAATTTTAGATAGTCACGGGATTTTGAGATGTAGAGGTCGCATGAAAAACATGACAGGAGATTATGACAATAAGATGCCCAAGTTATTACCCAAAAATTGTTATTTTACTCAACTAGTAATAAATCACATACATTCAACTAAATTTCATGTCGGTACAAATCATACATTAGCCAGTGTTCGTCAGGAATATTGGATACCACAAGGCAGATCACTTGTAAAACGATTAATAAAACAATGCTTAATATGTAATAAATGGGATGGAGGTCCTTATGAATTACCTCAATTCCAGCATTCCCTATTTACCGCGTCTCCAGAGAATTACCATTTAGTTACACTGGTCTTGATTATTTTGGTCCATTATATACTAAACTAATAATACAGAAAACAATACAAAGAAAGTTTGGGTGTGTTTATTTACTTGTTTAACTACAAGAGCTTTACACTTAGAATTAGTTATGGACATGTCGGCTGTAGAGTTTCTGTTAGCTTTACAGAGATTTATTGCAAGACGAGGTAAACCCTTGTATATAATCTCAGATAATGCTAATCAATTCAAATCAACTCAAACAATTTTGGACAATATTTGGCGGGAAAATATTAAAAAAGGAGTAGATATTTTACAGTTTTGTTCCACACACTATATTAATTGGTCATACATTCCTAACTTATCGCCTTGGAGTGGCGGAGTTTATGAAAGATTAATAGGATTGGTAAAAAGATGTCTTAGAAAACATTTAGGAAAATTATTTTTTACTTTTTCACAATTATGGACAATTTTGGTAGAAATAGAGGCTATTTTAAATTCACGTCCCTTGGTTTATATTGACGAAGAGAACATCGAAGGAGAAGTATTAACACCAGCTCATTTTTTGACATTGCGCACTACGGAAGAAGGACTCTCTCTCCAACAATTGACTAAATCTATACATAAATTAGATTTATTTAATTTATGGAAAAAAGGAAACAAATTGCTCGATATATTTTGGAAAGATTGGAGTGACAATTATTTGTCTATATTGCGAGAAAGAAATCAAATAACCCATAAGAAGAAAAGGGGGAGCACCAAGAAATTACCAACTATTGGAGACGTAGTTTTGATTTGGGAAGATTTGCCACGCAATAGATGGAAAGTTGGGAGGATTAAAGAAATAAATCTAAGTCAAGACAACCAAATCAGATCCGTGACCATCATCAGCAACAAGAAGACATTAATCAGACCTATCAACAAAATTTATCCACTGGAAACAGAATCTTTTTGAGGGGAGTGTCGGAAAGGAACCGAAATGACTAATTGACAGACATGAAGACAGCCTAAATTGACAGACAAGTTATAAGACAGTAGACAGAAAAATGACAGAACACAGTTACATTATTTAAATATTTAAATTAATATATCAGTATTCTTTTAGAAACCAAGAAAACTCTTTTATATTAAATATTAGTAATATACAAAAGGAGAAGCCTATGCAATACATTAAAAGGCCTGAAACATCTATTGGGGCTCTCAAGGGCTCTATGTAACCTCATTGAAACCTCCTTCAAGAGTGAGTTAAGGTTATAATAAATCAATTGATTTTGGCTTCCCGCACATTGTTTGTATTTTGATTGGTATTTTAAATATCCTACTAGATAAGTTACCGTACTTTTGTTCAATTTATTTGATCATATTTATAAGCAAAGGATCAGGTTACTTGTTCGATGTTCAAAATTCATGTTCTCTATGGCATTACCTAATTAGAACTCCCACCTCGATCACACACACACACACAAAACATATATATATATATATATATATTATATATATAATAGATATATATATATATATATATATATAATATAATATATATATATACATATAAATATATATATAATTCCAACTGAGTTGGCCATCTCAGTTCTTCATTCTTCGTTACTGTAGCACTTTGGTTAGGTGAGCGTTTTGGCGCAAACCTTGTACTCCTCCTAAGCCTTGTACTCAGGTACAAGTCTTACCTTGTATTTAAGTATGTATATAAGTACATACTAAGTATGTACTTACCTAAGTACATACTTAGGTACAAGTATGTACTCGTCCTAAGAAGACGAAACTACAGACTTGTCTGGTTCATTTATCATTATTATATCATATAGCCATTGCCTTATTGTTCTTATAGTACTTATTAGTATCGCGTTTTGTCTAATTCTTAGACTTCTGTTAAGAATTGTATATTTTTTATTAATTTATGTATAAGTATGTACATATATATAATATATATATATAATATATATATATTATTATATAATATATGTGTGTGTGTATGTATGTATGTATGTACGTATGTATGTTCGTATGTATGAATGTATGTATAATTATAGTATTCTATTCTACAAATAGTATTCTACTATTTGGAATTTTCACCAAAACTACTTTTGCTTTTTGTTTTTATTAGCAAAAGGTTGGCTCAAAATCTTAGTATTGACAATATATTAATTCTTCCTGTTTCTTGTTAATTTCAGATTATGATAAAGCATTGCAAGTTATGGTTGAAAGCGGGTTAATTGATAAAAGTTGCCCTTACAAAAGTTTCGCTGTTTATGGTACCTATGGTAAGCATTTTTATTATTTTTAACAGATTATTTTACGAGTTTAGTTTACGAACTTATAGTCCTAGAGCCAGACCTGAAAAAATGTGACTCATATTGTACTACATCAAACCAAATGTTTCTGAAAATATACCTTAAATTATGAAGGACAAGCATAATTAAAGTTCTGCCTATAATTGATAGCCTATAAGAGGTATGACACTCTTGATAGTCTGCCTATCAAAAGTGGGGCCCTTTATATGAATTCGCTCTCTCAAAATATTAGAAAATCGTACAAATTCCAGTACCACTTATTACAAGAAATAAGTGATTCCCTGTAGGTGTGTGCAAAACAAGAAGAGACATTTTTTTAAAGCTGGTAAAATTTCTTATAAAACAAGTGTTTTCGTCAATTTGGATAAACACAGCTAAAGTTATGACATTTATTAAATTGCTAAAAAATGCACAAAAAGCCAATATTTTTTCAAAGAAATTCCCTGACTTTGCATAAATTAACCATTTTTCAGTGTTTTTGAAAGAGCCATAACTTTGGTTGCAGTTGAATCAACCTTTAGAGATGCGGTTTTTTGCGTTTCCTATCGCATTATTTAAAATTATAAATTAAATATTAAATGATTATTGTATTTTGCAGGTTCGGAGACATGTCTTACGGATCCAGCTGCTACTGTAAATGGCAAACAACTATTTGATGATGCTATGATCAGACCATTCGCTGCATCCTTAGGAAGAGGTTAGAAACAGACAAATATAACTCCTTATGCATGAGTTAAATTATCTTAAGCTCTACTAAAGAAAGAGAAACTTGCCTAAATTGTAAATGGTATAGAAGGAATGGGGTTATAGAATGTCCAAGTGGACTCGGGCTTTTTACTTTATATTCTTTCGACTTAACAGCAATGCTTGTTTCTTACCGGAATGGATTCAGGCTGACCTTTAGAGATTGGGGTCTACCCAAAAGGTAGACACACTATGAAAAGTATTTGACAATAATAACATGAGAATAATTTTTGTATCAGACATGGAGAGATATCACCCAGCAGACAAGTTCGAGTTAATGTGTCCTCCGTCACCTCATAAGACGACTAGGATGCCGCTGTCTTCCGTTGCTGTTTGCAACTACGGGGCACTACCTCCTAGACTGGTGAGTATATAATAGTAATTATCATTTTGATTGATGATCATCATGATAGTTCAAATATATTTATTACCCGAGTTTTGATTTGATTACTTAGTTGTGGTTAAGACCTAACAAAGGAAAAGACAGAATCTTGAGTCTGATCTGTCTCTGTCTATCAGTGAGAATCTATTAGAGCAAAATTTTAAAAAGCTAAAATTGAAAATTAACATTTTTTATGTTAATTTTGCAGGGAACTCTAAGCAAAGATCTTGAATAAAGGGGATGACCCATTAGGTCCATATACCATATAAACTAGTGAAACCATGGAGAACAAAAAAATAGAGAAGAATCCATCTCAAAGCACAAGTCAAAAATAAACTGCACATGCTTTGTACGAACTGCGCATGCTTACAATCATTAATTTAACTGTAATGTCATTAATTAACTGACCCGGTCTTAAATTTAGAAGCAATCTTACCTCCTCGTGGTTTCCTATTGTTTCGTATATTGTGAAGGATATAATATAGTTTATCTCTAGACGGTGTATAATATAAAGTTTATTGACTAGTTTTTAGGGAGTAAAGAAGCACTTTACACTCCTAAGGGAAAAAAGTTACTTTTCACTCCCTTGGGAGTAAAAAGTATCTTGTCTCCCTTTGTAATAAAACGTGTTTCCTATTATTGGGTTATTAAAGCCAATTATATCAATTTTTAGGGGGAGTGTTATTCTTTAAATTTATAAAAGTGACCGATCAATTTTTGTAATTTTCCCGGGGGTAGCACCCCCAAAATTAATAAGGGGAACCCGACCAAAAAAATTTGTATTGGCTCAAATTCCGTTTTAGGTCAAAAGAAGTAGTTTGGAGCTATAAGGGAGGTCCGACTAAAAGAAAATTAGTAAACAAAACGTATTAAAATAAAATCAACGTCTGGAGATAAAATCGTGTATGCACCTTGGGAGAAAATGCTATTTTCCCCCTTGCAATTACCTCCCTCGGTATCGCCAAGGAATTTAATCGACACTGATAATTTGTAGGTTGAATGCCGATAATATGTCGTGTAGACACTTTTATCGGGGTTGAACCCGGTGTCCAAAGTCAGGTTATTTTAATAATTATTGCTTTCAATTTCTTTGGTTATTTAATAACATATCATTTTACTTTAATTATTAATTAGATTAGAAAGATATTAAATCAAAATATTGATTTAGCAGCATTATACTGTCTGCTGTCTAAAACTTTATTGGTAAAATAAATGCACTCTTTAGATCAAATTTAAGTTACGGTTCACTGTAATAAACGCTTCATTTGATATTGGTTCTTCACCTTCTCATATGAGCAGCGTAAATTTTTTTTCTGTTGCTCCTTGCCGCATATGCCTCGTTTAATAAAATACTAATTTTTAGGTTAAAGCAGGTATAATTATAAATAGCGGACACAAAATAAGGAAATAATAATCCATGTTTTAAAAATATTCAAAATACTAAGTAGAATACAAAACAGAAACGAATAATTGCAAATCAGTTGATTTTGAAGAATGGAAAACCTACACAAAAAATATTCCATAAGAAAAAATCGGTCTCTATTTAGATTTAAGTTATTATGTAGAATTATTTTATTGACAAACATCTTTATTAGTTCTATTTTATATATACTCTACAATTTTTATAACAATTTTTGGTTTATTTACTTGTTAATTTATTCATTATCATTCTACTTTACTAAAATGAGCTTTACAAATGTCTGCCAATACTAATGAAGTAATAAAATTAAATAATTATGTTTAAGAACAAGCTACATTTAAATAAAAACAGAACAAATTGAGTGATACAATAGGATAACCACTGAGCAGAGGTTATAACTTTTAATTACACAAGTATGTTTAGACCGCGGGGTTTGGCGAGGGGATCAACACCCTAGGGAGTTCAACCCCCCCCCCCCCGGCAGTTTTCGTGTGAACAGGATTAAGCACGGTGTTCAACCCTGAAACTCATTTTTTATCGGGTAAAGTTAAAACTATAGATTAAATATACCGTATGAACATTTGGGGTTTAACCCCCAGGGGGTTAAACACGGGGTTGAACACCCTGCCGAACCCTGCGTGTGAACGAAGTAACATTACAGGTGTTGAATTGAACCCCTACCGTTTAGACGTTTGCGGGCTTCAACGCCGAAAACAATTATAGGTGTTCAACCCAGTGTTTAACACATTGTGAAGACGAGCTAAATGTTAATTAATTGAAAATTCACGTTTAAGCATATTGTTTTTTACTAATCTTTTTAATACCCCCCCCCCCTCTTTGTGGAAGATCCTCCTTCTTACTTGATATTAATATTATATTTGCCTCCCCCCCCCCACTGGAAAAAATCATGGGTGCGAATAATGTTATGCAGTGCCAAATTTAGAAATGATGACCATAGCTTTGCATAAATATGCACATTCCCTTTGAAAAATCCGGAAATGATAATGAATATCAAGTAGTAATGCTACAGCTCTGGTTATGAAGCATAAACCGAAAACAGACGTAAGATATGAAGTTTTGAGCAAAGAAGCACGCATTTCAAATTTAAAAGAAATTCACCTGGCTTGCGAAGAAATTTGGGATGCTACACATTGAATGAGAAAGGGTACAACTTTATACAGCTGTAAAATCAACTAAACATTATAATAAAAAAAAGTTGAATCAATACTGTAATAAGAGAAATATATCAAATTTAACATACCTTTCATTTTGTGCAGTGATTCAATCCTCGGAATGAATTTAACAAGAAAAACTTTAACAACAAACAACAACGCACGAAATAATACAGAAAATTCATAATTAATTGGTGTCTGCCTTAAAATTAATTTTAACAACTAAATTTAATATTAATAGTCATTAATAAAATTAATTGTTAAAGTATAACCGAAAAAAGAAATAATACATACGTACGTTTAAAATCACCGAACCGACTTGACTGCTTGACTGCTAAATATAACATTTACATGTTGCCAACCTAACAAAACAAATGGTTCTAAACGCAGACATGTGCATTGACCAAAATATTTTTATACATCATTCCGATATTAAATAAAATTTTAAATATCGATTTAAAACTTCTTTTGTAATTAAGTTTTTATACAATAATTAAGTATTATGTTGAGGATAACAACAACAATTTAAAATCCACCATATTGCTGAAACAACAAATCTGTTTCAGCTACTAATTATGCTTCGTTGGATTTTCTAAAACATATTTGAAGAGGGGGGCTGATTTTCTGGTAGCCTTATTTTCAAATATCAGAAAAGAAAATATTCTTGGGCGTTGGTCCTCATGTTGGGCGAATTTCCTTTGGAATGCTTGTTTCCGAGCTTAAAAATTCATTTCTTGCTTAAGGATCCGATTTATGGTTTATAACTTGAGCAGTTACCAGTTATCAAGCACTATTCGTAACTCATTTTTTCTGTATTTTTCAAAGGAAATGTGCACAATTATGCCGATTGTTTTACAAAACTGTGCCTCTTAAGTTGACAGTGCACGCCATTATTTGCACAAGTTTAATGCTCAGCTGGTTTCATGGTTGGTTTCTTTAAAGGTTTTAGCGCATTTCCTGTAAAAAATATAGAAAAATTAGTTATAGGTAGTGCTTGATAATTTAGTAACTGCTCAATAGTTATAAAGCATAAACAGGAACCTTATATGCAAGAAATGGGTTTTTAAGCTCGGAAACACGCATTCCATAGGAAATTCGCCCGGCATGCGATCCACCGCATCAGAATTATTTTGTAGTCATAAAATTATTTAACGTAAATAAATCGATAAAAAATTCAAACCCAGTTACCCTTACTTTAAGCATTTTGATGCGTTCATATTTGCTCGTATCTACTCCGTTCCATTTCCATTCAACTCACAGGCCCAAAAAAAACATCGAAAACGACTCCCCAATTGAAATATATTGTTTAACGGCCGTATTTTAGGTTTTCCGGCAATTACCCCCATTTTATAGACTGTTTAGTCACTTTAAGAGGTCGTATCGGCTCTGGTCTTGTTGTATTCAATTACGCGCCCTTAAAAACATTGAAAACAATTCCAAGGTTGATTTTTGTACCAAGTTTGAATAAAAAATATAAGGATGCGATGTTACTTAATAAATAATACTTTTTAATAGGATAAGTATATCCATGATTTCTGTTGGGTCATAAAAGTTAAGCAGCATTGAGCATGGTTCGTGCCTTCATGGGTGACTGCTGGGAATGAAATTGGTATATTTATTATCTGAGGACGAGCGAAGCGAGTGCGAAGACGTGTTGCAAAATATATTTAACGACATGTATATTCTGATGACGAGCGAAGAGAGTCCGATGTGATGAGGAAAAGTTCCGAGGTACCCCGTACCCGATTTTTTGTATTATACACCCTTACACATTGCATCTTGTATTTTCCAGCTTCTGGTGAAAGAGTCGATCAACCAACTACAAAAGGACGAACTAATAACCATGTTCACTCAGATCGGAGATATTTACCATAAGTATCCGGACTACTTTAGATTCTTCGGCGATTTCAATCAGAGTCCAGATATCATGGTTTCTGTAAGTTTAAAATTTACCTTTTTCTTAATTTTGAATCAAAAGTATCACTGCAAGTCGAAGAAGTAGCTGTAGCGTTCATTTAGCTTTTAATAAGTATAATTTATATTTTAAGAGGTATTCTTGAAACGGGAATCCAGTATCAACTACTTACCGCTGATGATGGTTTTTTGCCCAAATCACTTCATTGTTTGAAAATTGAATGGAGGGAGTAGCTCGTTTTGGCAGAATTTTATCAGAAATTATGCTTATGAGGTTGTTCAGATGAAAAATTGAGAGGAGTTGAGGAAAAGTTCCTCTTGACCTCTTGATTGCATCAGGTAAAATTTCTCCTCTCTCTTAAATTTAAGTTGGCTAATATGATGAAGCTTTGCTTAATACATGGCAAATTTCATGTATGGCATAATAATAAAAACAAATTATACAAACAACAAATATTTAAAAATAACTAAGGGACTTCTAAGGGGGATGAAGGCAGCCCATTTTTGTTGATTGCCATAGTTTTAGGGTTTGGGATGCAAGAACTATACAGAGATTTAGTTCGGCTATACATATCTGCAGATACGTGAATGTCCTGAATGTTTATTATAACTTAAAAACTACAGGGGCTCTCTAAACTTAAAAATTGAATTGAAACGCTTCTTTAAAGCGGACACCTATACAGAATAAAAAAACTTAAAGAATAAATTTTAGGGTAGATGATAAATGGTATAAAAAGCAAAGTATTGTTACTTCGCAGATTTTAGACCATAACATATTTATTATAGCATGTTATCTCACTTGATGTATGTCCACAGAACACGGCAACAGGATTTGCAGCAGTTAATGGTGAAGTCCCTCACTGGAAAGAATATGAAAAATTGATGTCTGATATAGAGAACTGCAAATTAGGTAAATTTAAATAATTTAATTGTAAATAGAAAGGTTGGCTTCCATGGAAGAGGAAACAAATTGTCTTTGGCTTATACTTACATCTATTAGCAAGATGACTTTAAAGTGCTTTTTACAGCTTTAAGAAGTTTATTGTAAAATGCTTTAGTCGTCAATTAAACAATTTTTCAGAATTATAATCACACATTACATCCTTTAGTAGCATAATTTACTATTATTATTTAAATAATTAAAGTTAACTAAAATAATTAGGTTAAACTTTAATAATTAAAGATGTTGGTTTTAAAATAATCAAGTTGCAAAAAGTTAAATTAAACAAAAAGAGGTGTTGGTAATTCTAGGAGTATTATTATTAATACTATTATACTATTATATATATATATATATATATATATATATATATATATATATATATATATATATATATATATATATATATATATATATATATATATATATTATGTGTTGTGTGTGTGTGTGTGTATTCCCAGACATTTATTCTATGGGACACGATACTTTCAAATGCTTTTTTGGATCTAAATGAATAATTTTACTATCAGCATTAGTGCCATTATATGGTTTGTCATATCTAACCTAATGTAAACAAATCCGTTTTATGACTAATGCATTAATAGTTTAGTAGTATCCACATACACCTACCAACTACCAATATCACATAAAGTTAAATGAAAGCAGCGATGTCCAGATCGACAAAAAAAGAGCAGCCATAAAACCAAAGACCTCTTATTATTTTTTTGTATTTTTTAAAATTATTTTTTTATTTTTACAGGACAATAACAATAGATTGAAGGGGAAAAGACAATATAATTTGGACTCAGATACGGATGAAAGTTATTTTACACTATGATTTAGAAATAAATTTGTCTTTTTTAACAATAAAAATGTCTTTGATTTTTGCCTTAACCATTATAATTATTCTAAATACATAATTTATCCACCAAGACTAGTAGAACAATGTCCATCCATCTACCTTTATCTTTTTTTCAAAAGCTTAAATTGTTGAGACTTAGTTTCTACACCCAGTAAATTGAGAAATAGGATTTCAAATTAACGACTATTTTTTTGTTACTTTAACCTCAATGGTATGTTAACCAATTTTGTTAACTTAAAACATTTAAATTATAGCATGGCATAATATAGACTGATTTATAAACTTAATTAAGTCCTAAGAAATTTGATACTAATATTTCTTACCAAAATATCTAATAGCATATTAAGAAATTAGGATATTGACATGAATTACACTACATTCAGCATTATAGTGAATTCCAATTAACTACCATGTATATATATATATATATATATATATATATATATATATATATATATATTATATATGTATATGTATATGTATATATATATATATATATATATATATATATATATATATATATATATATATATATATATATATATATATATATATATTATATATATATTATATATATATATTATAATATTATATATATATATATATATATATATATATATATAATATATATATATACATATATATAGTGTGTGTGTGTGTGTGTTTGTGTGTACATATATTATAAAATTTGTTAGAAAAGAAGAAATAATAGTACTCAGATTGTATGTAATTAATGATGTTGGTAACATTGAGAAGTAAAATCAAAACTACCAACCAAAAAACCTACTCATATGTCAAAAATATTGTATTAAATAAAAATATGAATTTTGGAGAAAAACGTTTCATTAAAATAATTAATAAAACAAATAACAATCATAAATTTCAGGATTCATTGTTTACATTAAAAACACATACTTCCCCAGTGTTTTTTTCAGGCTACTATGTATATACTATTATATATGTCTGCAAATAATCTAAAATTAACCCAAACTATAAACAAAATGGAAATTTTCAATAAATAAATGTTTCTCCTTTAAGGTTAATATACATTTTAAAAGCTTGCACACAAAATACCATTATAAAAAATAACACACATATAATATGTAGTTTACGTTTAACATGTGATTAACTTTATTTACAGCATTAAAAATTATTATATCTACATATATCAACCATTTGCTTAAATAGTAACCAATAATTAAACTAATGAAATACGAAAGTGGTTTTAATTTTTATTTTCTCAATGGCCTATGTTTTAAAAACTTATTGATAAGTTTTCGCCTTTACAATATCTATTTACATATATACTTCGTGATTTTCAATGCTAAATAAATTAGTATTGTCAAGTGTATATTTTGTAATTTCCTGATGGCTATACACTTTTATTATAATTTTTTTTATTGTCTAATCTATTAAAAACGTGCTAACATTACATTATGCAGTGCTATTGTTATCTTCATCAGTGATATTGTTAGATAACTCTGAAAGCAAATAATAAAAATAATATCTCTTTTAACAGTCATTTGAACAATTGTCTTCATCAGGCATCTTGTGTTCTAAAAAATGAAATTTCAGACTTTTTTCAGTTATTAAATTGTTTATACATTTTTAAAAACTTAGATTATACATTAACAATTTAAACTTTCTATTTTCCCCTTGAATATTTCAAATTTATATTAATCTTAGGTGAAAAAGTACATAGTTTCATATTTCTATACCTAATTACGTTGACCAATAAGTAAAATGTATTTATTTTAAAAAAGGCAATTAGTTTAATATCTAAAACTTATAAAAGTGGGTTAAGATAATTAGGTTTCATTGAAATATCAATATTTTAATTAATTGTTTGTTTTATAATTAGTTATATTTATACAAAAATAACGTTTTGTTATTCTCTAAAATTAACTTGTTGAACACTTCGTTCTGTAAAAAAAGTGAATATAGGTTTATGCTATTTCAGATTTAGTGATCAAGGGTAGAATTGTGAGGATGAAGTATTAGAACAGAGTAAAATACAACTATTTAAATAATACATCAAAACAATAAGAAGATTTTGAATTAGGAAGATTGAAAAGTGAGAAAATCTAAAAAGAAGATTGGAAAGTGAGAAAATCTAAAAAGAAGATTGTAAACTGAGAAGATTGAAAATTGAGTAGGACGAAATGTAATAAGGTTGGAGAGTGAGAAGATCAAAAAGTAAGCAGTTTTAGAAATAATTTAACTAGAAAGTAAAAAGAATGGCATCAGAAAATATTTATTTGTGCTGCATCATCATAGCAACCATTTGGGCTCTGACTTACAGGTAATTCATTTTGTATTATTAATGTGATTCATTTTATACCTAACTAAAGGGTGTTTCAAAATTCATGCAAAATTAGAATTTGCACCATTTGTGACTAGATTTTTGGTCTCCTACAGGAAGGATATTTTAAAATGTGACATTTACCCAGGTTTAGCGTCTTCTTTTGCACTTTCAAATGCATCATTCAGGTTTAATCTATTTGCTGGTTGTTTTTGAGAAAATGTATTCATTTTATTTTTATTTTCCCTAATTCCCTAATTCTAAAGTTTGCTTAACAATTTATTAAATTTTTATTTTCATAGTGTAAAATATAAATTAATAAAATTATTATTTATTTTATTTCGAATTTAAAATACATATTTTTTTTTTAAATTTAAGGTGCCTATTTTTAAATTTTATTGATGGTCGTATTTGATTAATCCAATTTGTTTTCGTTTCATTAAGTTTTTATTGAGTATTCAAATTATAATTGCAAATTTTTATAAATAATAATGTTAAAGAGATCAACATTTTACAAAGTTCCTCATGAAACAAGTACGATGGCAGATCTTATAGAATTGAATTAACTTATATGATAAAGTTATTTTAATTTACTACTTAATTATTTTAACTTAACGTATATCTAGTAATAGGTTGCATCAGGAACTCACTTGAGAAATCTATAAAAAAACTATGAAATATGTATTTAAACAAAACTTGCTAAATTGCTTATACTTTCATTAATGATACCTTATAAAAAGGAGCTCGCTAGATCGTTCTAAGAAATAATAAACTAGAGTTATATAATGCTGTCAACTTTAGCGATATTTCTTGTAATAATAATACATGCAAGGAAGACTAAAAGCCCCCCCTCCCTCACTTAACTTTTAAACCATTTATATAACGTTTATATAAACCGTTTTAAAACGAGATATAAATTAATATATCGTATGGTACATTTTTGTGTAAAAGGAATTTCTGTTAGGTGGTATTGTTAACTTGGGGTGTCCCATGCAACATCTAATCTTGCGAAGAAATAGTTAAAAGTATACTGGAAAGTATAACTTAATTGCGCTTTTCGTTTCCAAGGATGAAAACAAGACATTTTGCCCCTTTCATATAAAGTCTAAGACCACTATTTTGATGGTTATATGTGCCTAGAGGGTAATTGAAGTTAAAGTATTGGCATTACAAAGAATTTATAGTGCCCTGGAAGTTTCAACTTCAGTATAAAAGTTAAAGTTTCAGGACAATGTCACAGCCGTGATGTACTTTAAGTACAATGTTAGTTTTAATACAAGAAAAATTGTTTTTTCACAATATATTAACTATATTTAATATATATAGAACAATTAAATAGGTTTGTTGGAAATTAGAGTTTTATATTTTGTTTTCAGAGTACTAGAGACAGAAAGAACACATTTAGTGGTTTCGCTGATGAATTGCGGTTTGGAAAACAATACCAACAGCTTGAATTCATCTCAGTGCTCCACCACAATGACCGCTATATTTAAGAGGCTAATACTGCATAGTAAACCATAGCCCATAACCATAATTCAAACGTGGTCAAATGACGCAAAACAGATAAGAAAATCCTTTGATTTTCATAACGCAGCAGATCCTGGGGATTGATGATTCAAGGAAAAGAAGAAAGGTCTGAGAAGTAATCAATAAATAATGAAGAGCAAGCTGATTACTTGATCAGTCTATGTAAACAGTATTACTATCTACTTAACCAATTATAATTGAGGATTTCTCTAGTACTTTGGTTCATATTTCCTGCATCCTGTCATACTTCTCTTCATAGGCCATTCTAGAAGGGTGCAAGGGGGGCTTAAGCCCCTATTAGTTTGATATTAGCCCCTCTCGCCCCGATATTGCCCTGATACAGTAAATTTAACTTAATTTTTTTAGGTTATTGGATTTTTTAATTCATTTATTCATATATATAATATACATTACAGACTTTTATCAAAAAATCTTGCTTCTTTGTATTTCCACTGCAAAATATAAAAAAATCATTATATTCATGAAGTTATTACAAAAAATTCCGATGCAGTGCCAGGCAAATTTCCTTTGGAATGCGTTTTTTCCGTGCTTAACATCTATTTCTTGCTTAATGTTCCGGTATATGCTTTATAAGTTGAGCAGTTATTCAATTATCAAGCACTACTCCTAACTCATATTTTCTGTATTTTTTTAAAGGAAATGCGCATAATTATCCTTTTTTTATGCCTTTAATATTGACAGTGCACATCATAATTTACACTAAAAGCTCAGATACTCTTTATCTTTTAAAGGTGATAGCACATATCCTTTGAAAAATAAAATAAAACCCCAAAAAAATTAAATAAAATAAAATTGACTTTGTCTAATAAAACGCCTATCAATGCCCATAGATACAAAATTACTTTTTCTCAACTCACTCTCCTTTAGCCCCTTGTGTCTAAAATTTAAAGATGGTTAAGTTATTTTATTGCAGCCTAATAAAACTTTTTAAATATACTTCATACTTTTAATTGAAAAAATAGTTATTTATGCCATAAAGCTGAGAAGTGTGTCTTTATGTCACGGCAATTAGATTTACCGACGAGCGAAGCGAGTCAGGAAAAATTGCCAAGACATAAAGACATTCTCAGCCGGATGGCATACACTATTTTTTTGAGGTAGCACTCATTAAATAAACTGCGCTATATACTTAATTGAAAAAAAAAACAAACGTCCAATTAACTCCATATTATTGTCGTCATTGAAGGACTTTTCAATGACGACTTTTCGTAATTGACTTCTACTCAAAAATGTAAAAGCTTTACAAATAAACACACAAAAATTGTCAATTAGAACACCTTTTAAAAACAAAAAAAAATTAGTCTACGAACAAAAACAGAAACAAAATGAACGTTTTTAAAGAAACCTCATGGAGGTTTTACACAGATTGTTTTTTTGAACACACTACATTATAGTAATGGCGGCAAAATATGAATTACTTTTACGTCGTAGGAGTTTTTTTTTTACATTCATTACTGTCCTTGGAGGTGAAAAGTACTAAATAACCTCCTATAACAATAATGATTGGCTTCTCATCCTAAAAACGGTCCAATAAAGTGCTCAATTACGTACTACCTCAAAAAAATTAAATTATTTTTTGATTTTTTAAAAAATGTATACATGTTATTCCATAAAAATTGAATTAATGCTAATAATGAACTGAAACTTGGCACATTGGATGGTCTTATATTAGGCCCACAAGTGCAAAATTTTAAATTGATCAAAACATTTTTCCATGTTAAAAGAATTTTTACAATTTTTACTAATTAATGACATCATAAATAAATATTTTCCAAATAGCATAACTAGACCTACAGATTAATTTCTACATAAAGTTTCAACACTCTAGCATAAAGAAACTGGGAGATACACACACACATACAGACAGATACATTTTATTAAAACCACTCAGGAGGTCTTAAAAACACCTGAAACAGATAATTCAGTTTTTTGTTATAAACAACACTTTTCCTATATACCTACAATTCAAACGAGAAAAAGTAAAAATTTGAAAAAAAAACAAATACTCTACATTATATATCATTTGATATTACCAAGTTTTGCAAAACATGAATAGTTGAAACAGTATAATTGTGCAAGAGACACCTAGGAAATGTAACAAGCAAAATCCAATGCTAAATCTGGGAACTGTTCCATCATTGATGGCTCGACATAATGTCATGTTCCACTCTTTTTCAAAACAGAGTGGGACATGACATTATGTCGAGCCATCAATGATGACGAATGTCAAATGATGGAACAGTTCCCAGATGTAGCATTGAATTTTGCTTGTTACATTTCCTGGGTGTCTCTCGCACAATTATACTCAAGAGTATCTTTAATTACCTCTATAGTCGATGACTTTGAAAGAGATAATACCATAAAATGTTGACCTAGATATTATTTTTTAAAATATATTAATCACATAATAACAACAGGATTGGATCAAGATCATTTCTGAGAGCATACTCCATTAGGTGTAACACATAAGTACACAACACGCTTGAAAATACACAATACACTCTTGAGAGAACACAATACATGCTTATGAGTTATGTGACCTCATGACTGCCTTCAAAATGCACTTCAAGTAATGAAGGTTAATTTAATGAAAGGAATGAAATTTTAGAGATTACTTATTTTAAAATTAATACAATCTTTCCATTTGATACTAGAATATGCAAAAAATTAATTGTGCGAGAGACACCCAGGAATCCTGCATTTAGCTCATTACCCAGGTAATGTAACGAGCTAAATCAATGCTCTGTCACACAATTTACATAGGTCAACTATTCATGTTAAGCAAAACTTGGTAGTATCAAAATTATATGTTTTGCTTGCAAAACATGCAAGTAAGATAGCACCCCTCGTCTCTGGAAAATCGTAACACCATCGTCTCTCATCTTTACATTATGTACTTTGTAATTTTAATTGAAGGTCAGAGTAAGTTTAGTCTCTGTTGGCGCCCTGATAAGTTAAATGTAACAAAACAGAGTGGTACATGACATTATGTCAAGCCATCAATAACAAATGAAGGAACAGTGCGCAGATGTAGCACAGTATTTTGCACATTACATTTTCAAGGTGTCTCGCACAATTTATATTGTGACAATACAATAAATATACAATCAGTGATAGGATTCAAATTTGTTTACAATTGATTAGCCATCTAATCTTAGCTCTGGAATAGTGCTGTATTAGCATATGGATCAACAAGATTTATTGGTGCTTCAGAAGAAAGCACTAATGATTATCACTGGAGCAAAACAAAGGGAATCAAGAGTGAAGCACTTCAAGAATAAAGGGATCATGGCAGTCGTGACCCTGTATATATACAATAACTTGATAATATATATATATATATATATATATATATATATATATATATATATATATTATATATATATATATATATATATATATATATAAACTTAACGAGGGAGACATATAATATTTATATTTTATCTACAACGATTTAATAAAAAATACATAGGAATTTTAAACATTTTATATTTATGTACAATATTATAACTATTTCCATAAAATAATAACTATTTTTGCAGAATAAAAAACAAGATAACCATTTTTCAGCAAAATAATGCAGGAAAAGAATTGTAAATAAACTAAATAATTTGCATGGTTGAAAATTAACAATCTCCTCATAGTAAACATTCTCATTTTAACCCTAAAAGAATGAACCTACAAATCAGCATATTCTTTTTATTCTAAACAATTTTGCCTAAATGCCAAAGAATAGCTTCCCATCTGCATATCCAACAAAAATAGAAACACCTAAAAAGACAACTGATTTTGTGACTAAGTAAATAAACTAGTGCGAGACTAAAAGCAACTTTTTTAAATCATTAGGCAACTATATTTATTCATCCGATTAGTTTGGTGGAATAACAAAACAACTTTCATCATCCAAACAACCTCATAAGCATCATTTTCATTATGAAAATTCACTAATAAAATAGAATTGAGTTTTCCTAAATAGTAAAATAAAGAATTAGGAACCAGCTAGGCAAAGTTGTTTGTAAAATAAAATTATTTTTGGTTCCACCACACCAGTTTGGTGTGGTATTTTATAAGCTAGGCAGTTATTTTTTAAACATAATTCTTTTATGTTTAATGTTATACACCAGTTCGGAGGAAAAAACCATTAGCTGATTTATAATGTTGAGCTGCTACTAATAATAAAATGAAAATAACTACTACCATAAAACAATAATGACATTTTGGTGAGTTAGTTTATATTAATACTCTCCTTTTGTCGTTATAGTCCGATGATTGAATAAAAGCGACAACCAATTGTTTCACTGATCAGCCTGTTGATTTTATAGTCTCACAGATTGTTTATTTACTTTTTACAACAGGTGGTTATTACTCGTGAAGTTCTTCTTTAGACTTCATACCGGATCCAACAGGTCCGTGGCGCCTTTCCCAGATTAGCCTGTGTTTCTGTTTCATTAAAGCTTTTTCAGCATTAGCATAAGCACCTAGATCTCCATCTAAACACCAATAAAAGCTATTCATAACTATAAATTTCATATTTAAAGATGTTACTAAAATACCAAATGTTAATCCAACTTCTATATTAAGAAGTCTGCATGTACTGAGGCTCAAATTCAGTCACATTTAATCAAACGTCTGTAAGTGTAACATTAGAGCAGCCCAGTCTTGGTTAAATTAAGACAGAGTAGCAGTTTTGGAAGCAGCGCTCCAATTTTTTACATAAAATATGAATAAATCTAATCAATAGAAATGTTTGTTTTATAACCTCCATGATCAGGGTGTCTACCAAACTTAAGACAAAAAATCAAGGTTTTTAAGGTATTTTTTAGAAAAATTCAAGAATAAATTTAAGATTGGAACAATGGCAAAAGATAAAGTTAGGGTAAATGAAATTATAAAATGAATAATGCACTTAAACCATTTAACAACAACAAATTAAGTATCTTACCAAAAACCACTTACGTTTGTAAAAAACTACCCGCCAAGTCTTTGCTCCAAAAAAGTAGGGAAATCAATTTTTCTGTCCCACCAAGTCATGTCTGTATTGGGTGGAGACGGTCATTGGTGTTTTAAAGTGAAGTTGCTAGGTTGTCAATGCTAAAGGGTCTTATTCAAACTATGAGGCAATCATCAGCTTCTTCTCCTTGGCGGCAAGCCAGCAGTGTGAACAAAGTGTATAGCTTCTTTTATTATATTTTGAAATACCAAACAATTCAGGTGTTTGTGGAGATTCATCATAACAGATTTTAGCAGTCGTCATAATTGCATCAGTTTTACTTACCTGCATAGATCCAGGAGTATACAAAAGAAATGAATGAAACGATAAAGGTACGATATAATCAGGCACTACACCCTATATACCCTTGCCAACACTACCTCTAAAGTTGATTCACTTTTCTGGCACGCCGCCAAGGAGAAGAAGGTGATTTCCTCACAGTTTGAATAAGGTCCCTTAGTATTGACAACCTAGCAAATTCACTTTAAAACGCCAATGACCGTCTCCACCCAATAGGAACATGACTTGACGGGGAGTTTTTTACCACGCCAGTAGTTTTTGGTAAGATTTAATGTCTTTTTGTACGGCTCCTGTTTTGTGTAAAAACAGAGGTAAACAAGACAATAATAATAATAGAACTTTATTACAAGCAGAATCAACTTATAATAAAGTAGACAACATAGATATAAACATATGATACATAAAACATGGATCTTCCTTCCTTTTATCAAGGCATTAATGATGGCCTATGGCATCTGCTTATAATAATACAGTTTTATGGGCAGCTTTATGTAATATGAACAACAACCCTGGGCTCAATTTATGGAGTCTCACTAAAGAGCTTCAGGTAGTATAAGGGAGAGCTTGACCAACACTGCTGAGAGATCATTGTCTTTTCGTGCAAATTAAATTCTCTCTTTTTTAGGTAACAATTTTCTTGGGGGGAAAATCTCACAAAAAACATTATCATGGAGGGAAATCATCATGGATTATTTCTTTTGTTTTAAAGTTGGACTTACACTTTATAAACCAGTTATTAACAGCATCATCATACTGTTGCTTGATAGAAGCACATTTAGTAGCCTGGTCAGGGCCTTCATAGAGAACACAGTCTTCATACCTCAACCTTAGGATTGTTAGAATCTCATTCTCGACCATCCTGCAATCATTTACAACAAAATCAAATAATCCATTTACACATAAGGAAAATATTAAGATAATTAATTATAATTAGAAGGAATAAGTCCACATTTTTCAATATTAAGATAATAACCAGATAAGGAAACTACGTCTAAATTCAAGAAATAAAATACATATAAAATAAATAAATATTTAAGAATGAAAGGACCATCCCATTAAGAAATATTAAGATGTAGCAAAATTCAAACTATCACAGGTCATCATGAAACAAATGGATAAGCAGACTAAGAAAAGAAATTACTTGGGTGAGTTTTAGGATCATTTGAATGAATGTTAATAAATATGAAAATTACCCGAATGAAATACCTTCATTCCGGTAATCATTTAGAAATCTATTGTTAGACATATATCATTGAGTTTAGTTGTAGAACTTCTTTCTTGTGGTCCAAACAAAAATCTTTGATGGATGCCTTAATGGGAGCAGGAAAATAATTTAAAAATTCTATGACCATGTTTCCCCTTACAGTCTATCGTTTAGTTTAAAAATCCCCAAGGTCATAAGTATTTTGGGGATTGACCAATCAGAGAAGCCGCTGCCAACCTCTCACTTAAAAAGACAAAAAAAAATCCCAACCACAATAACCGCAGTAGGGAAAAAATCTTCTTCCCCGCAATCGTTCACTTTGTTTGTGGTTCTTCTTTTGATTACATCGTTTTAAAAACTACTTTCAAATTAATCTTAAAATGATATTTTAAAATAAAACTACACAAAATAAATGTAAAAAACATCACCAAGAAAATACAGGTAAAATAACCTCATTTGTTTACATAGTTTTTTGCCACTCCCATTTTGCAGGGATTTTGTTTTCTTAAGAATCAGTGGTGTCTAAACTGACCTGTCAAGATTTTTAAACTAAAGAATAGACTGTAGATTAAAGGGTTTAGTGTTGGTGCATCTGATCATAGAGATATATACTAGAGGGGGCCTGTCTCAATACATTGAGAGGCTTGAAACATCTTTTTGGGGCTCATTTTTTATGTTTCACAATTTAACCAATAGGGGCCCTCTATATAATAACACACGGCTAAAATCAGTTGACAGCCCAGTCAAAATCTCAGTGCTTTCAACCCTCTTTTTTTTAACAAAAAAACCCTTTTTTAAAGTAACAAAAAATACCTACTCTGGCAACACTGTAAGTCAGGTTATGTTTTGAATTTTATCAGTGATTTTATATTTATCGTATTTTTTTTTATTTTAAAAAAGTATTTATCTACTTTTTAAGTACAAACATTGTACCATTTATAGCTACCAATTAAATGCTGCTTTATCTTTGTTAGGAAGTATGAAGTATGTGGAGATTAAGTTGTTAATGACATAATAAAAAATTAGCAATAAAAAGAAACGAGAGGTTACAAATTTTTAAAACCCAGTGTTGCCTTTTTAGGATTTTATTAACAAAAAAGGTAATTTTTTTATACTGAATTAGCATGATTTGACTACTAACCAATTATTTATTATTATTTTATTATTTTTAATATAATCAATGAAACATCTTAATGAACAATGACACTCACTTATCACGTTTGAACTGCATATTTGCTTCCCATTTGCAAATAGGGTCATCATCGTAACATTCATCTATCGTAGGTACTCTCCTCATTTTCTGGTGATACCATGGATACGACTGTCTGTTGGGCTCCACAATAGTCTCTGCAATAGAGGAAAATATTAATAAAAAGCTGAAAATATGAGAAAAACAAATATGTAATAGACCCCAGCCAAAAACCAGAGGTACTTTTTGTGAGTATGAGGGTCCAAGGGATAATCTAATAGAACAAGTTGGGAGCTCAGCTGATGGCTGTACCCAAAAGAGTTAAAGGTGGGCCTCAACAATACACTACCGTAGTAGTGCTACTTAGTATTTTTTTTAATTGTTTTATTTCCAACTTTTACAAATAATACACAACATTATATAAATAATTAATTTCTTATATATGTATTAAACATGCCACTTCTTTACTACTTAGATTCCACATGTACCTACATGTGGAATCTTTAAAATAAAGAAAGAATAAACAATAAAATTCTGTCAAATTATTAAATGGTTAGACCTCGCAAATGCACCCTATGTATAATTTACCTGTAATATATACCTACAATGTATTTTAATCATAGAGATATTATCACTAGAGAGGCCCTATATGTTAAATTTTGAACCATCAAATAAGTAACCACTTTCGCTTACAAATCCAATCAAATAATCAGTATAAAATTATAGTAACTGACATAGAATAACGTTTAAAAAATACAAATCAAAACAAACAATGTGGGGGACGTCAAAATCGAAATCAATTGATTTACTATAACCTTAACTCACTCCTGAAGGAGGTTTCAATAAGGTTACACAGAGCCCCTGAGAGCCCCAAAAAAGATGTTTCAGGCCTCTCAATTATTTTTAAACCAATGGATTATTTGAAAGCTACGTAAGGCACACTCACACATACAGACAGACTACGGTTTGAGATGTTCAGTGCAGACACAACACTTTTCCTATATACCTAAATTAAAAATACTTTTCCTATTAAATACATACGGTATAAATGAGAAAAAGTAAATATTATGCTACCATTTTTTTAACAAAAAGTAATCCGAAGACCTGAGGCTCGAACCCGTAATCTCTAATATTAGAAGCGAATGTGTATCCACAATGCTATCAAGGCTTATGAATTGTTGACAGATTATTTTCTAATAGAAATGTGACGTAAACAACTACTTAATTATACAAATGGGTTAATTTCATTAAAATCTTGAGTAAAAATTAATTATATCCAAGTAAATTAATCAATCTTACAGTAGTTAATAATCTCAGAAATTTTCGGCCAGATCTTTTGCTTATTTTGTTCATAATTGGTAATTGTTCATCATTTTCAATGTAAGTCGCCTATATTGATTCCTGCAATGACGTCAAGCCATTCATAAAAAAGTCAGGTTATAACCTCCGCCTGCGTTTAGTTTGTTTACATCGAATTGAATCACCTTATGAATTTCTAACATCTTGCCAATACATCGCGTCTTTTATGGTAAAGGCTCGCATTTGGTTATAAGGAAGTTTAAAACAAAAAACATCTTTAATTAAACTGTGATTTCTTTGCATAATAATAAAGTTACACTAAAAAAAATAATATTCCAGAAAATATTTGATCAAAAACGGTTATATAGAAGTGAAATAAAAGTTCGACGAGAAGGTTATCCGTCTCTTAAGGTACACACACAAAAAGACAGCGTATCGGGGGATCCATTTAGATTCCATCTCCCTAGTTCTAGCGTATGCGATCGGATCCCCTCCGCATGGTTCATACAGCTTAAATTACCGTATTGAGAGATCGTACTCTATACGATACGCGGATCTAAAGTGTGTGTGAACGTACTAAATGGTTTGCTCATGGACTGTGGCACTGTCTGGCGGCAGTGTAAAAGTCAAAACAATAATCCTAAAAGCCCTAAATTTTACATCACAGTAGTATCAACTCAACTACTCATTCTTAAGCAGAAGTAAGAACTAAGAAGGAGCAAAATTAAATTATTGGAACTCACTCCTGAACCATGTAACTGGTCCATCGATCATGGCTCCAACAGCGCTAGCAAATTTACTAAACGTATTCTCATTACTTCCAGAATCAGCACCCATGGTTCACTTCACAGATTAATACTTTCGAAATAAACAAAATTGAAAATTTAACAAGAAAGAAGTAAAAAATTTGAAAAAATCCCTGGATCAGATGATCTTAAACTTAAAATAAAATCAAGTGCAAAACGTCGAAGAATCGTTTCACAAATATCGAAAGTCGACATATTAAAAATTATCGACTAAAATTGCCCGACATTTTGTTTCAGAAAAAAAGATAAAGAAAAATTGGTTTTATTTTGTTTACGTTTGTGCCATTTGTTTACGTTGTTTTTATCATGTGTCCCTTGGTTTGTGGATATTTGTACCGAGTTCTTTATAATTTTTCATTGTTTAGCTGCATGATACACAATGAGAATCATTATTCTTAAATAACATGATATACTTGAGCGAGAGAAATAACAGTTGAGCTATTCTTGGTTTACAATACTCAGTGGCATTAAATGGTAATTTAATAACTTAATCTGTTCTACAGCCTTAATGCTAAGGGTTTTTTTGTTGGTTCAGTTCCAGCTTTTTTATTAATTCGCCTGAGAATCCACTTGTAAGTGGGCTTGTGGTTAGTAGATGGTTAGTTGAAAGTGAGAAGAAAAGAAGACGAAACCTGCTAAAAGGCGGGGCTTGTAACTCCTACTTTGTTTGGCAGGGGGTTCAACCCCCCCCCCCTCCCAGCAGTTGTCGTGTGAACGGGATTTAATGCGGAGTTCAACCCTTAAACTCATTTTTTATCGGGGTAGAGTCTAAAATACTGTGTGAACAGTCCCTCTGCCAACTCCTGCGTGTGAATAAAGTAATTGTTTCACCACAGATCCATCTCGCCGGAAAGGAGAGTGAAATTATGCCATAAGTTACCTCCAATTTAAAAAGTGAGGAGTTAGTGATGCCCAGGAATTTATGATCTGAGTGGTAATGTCTCTAAAATCTACCAATGATTTTAAAGACAGAAATGAAATCCAAATTCCACCCACCAGTGAGCTTGAGACAAGATGTACATAACAATCTTTTGTGAAACAGAATCAAATAGTGAGTTTACTGACGTATTTTGGGTTGCCAGAACCTATGCCGACATCAAAACAAGAAAAATTTGGTCCCCAGGGCTATATTGGTATATTATTTAGAGAAGGTTATACAACTGTTATGTTGCCTGTCATCAATGAAGTTTATTTTCAACACTTTCCAAAATAAAGATTGTGGCTAGGATTCTAGAGTTAAAGCGAGAATCCTAACACTTGAGCACAACACACAGTAAAATTGAGCATATGGTTAATATGCTTTATACTGTTGCAGACTTATCTTATCTGTGACCTTTTGTCTATTTCAATTTATTGTTGTATTTTTATTTTAAAGATAGTATTGATGTTCTAATTTGATTACAAACTTTTATTGCAATTTATTAAAAATTAATGTGGGATAACCTTACACATATAACTACATTTTAAATAGAGGCAAGTAAGATTATGGCAGCGGTAGCAGGATTGAGCAAAAGCACATGAAGCAACTTAATTTTGGAAAGTGTTATGTGGCAGAAATTCGAGCTAACAATAACATTTTTTTCTTTTTTTAGGAACAAATAAAACAACACAAAGGCGTATAATACGACACACGACTAAAATCAGTTGACAGTGTGGAAAAATAATGCAAGGGAGCCAATGAGGATAGTCCTGGATGTAAAATCATGCCCTCAATTTTTAATCATGCCAACCTTATTGGTTCCTCAACACTATTTTCCCGTGCTGTCAACTGATGATAGCCATGTGTTGTACTTTAGTTTACACAATATTTTTATTGTGACATTTGGGGTTCATCCTTTTTTTAAATATGCGAAGGCAGCCGGTTTTAAAAATCTAGTTTTAACCAATTTGGACAAAGGTTTCTAAAGGAGTATGAGCTCTCGTAATTTTATTCCATTACACAGCAGAAGATTGGAACAAATTATTATTACTTATAGAATAATGCCAACAGCTTTGAGTTTTGGCACTTTGAAGCTACAGGCACAGAAATGGAAGTTAAAAAATTCATTTACATCGACCCCTCCCCCATCTTAACTTTAAACCATGTAAGATAATTTTTTGAAACTTGGGGGATCTATTATATTTGTAGTGGGGCTTAATTTTTTGTATTCGCGATTCAAAGAGATAGTTGCAAGGTTGGCAATACCAATGGCGAGAAAACGAAAGGGTGATCGAAAATTTGTTTATCATAGGATTAGCATGGGAGCCGTTGAAAATTCTTCTTTTATTTATTTATTGTTAGTTAATTTGTGATAAATGTGATGAAAATTATTAGAACGACCATCGGTACTAAACAAATTGCAAATATTTCGTAGATAAATATTTCGATAATTCCAGGATTTTAAATATAGAATCAGGCTCTTATCACTACAGACTTGGATTCGTCCGATTTAACCCAGAAATAATAAAACCTAAACGGATAATTTAAACAAACATTTTACAAAAAGTGAATTTATTGAGTTATTAATTATTTTAGTGCATAAATAAAAATTATTAATAAATTAAAACACCATTACAGTGAAAATCGGCTTCTTATCAGTTAATTTAAATACCTGTTACAACTAATTTAAACAATTTAATGCAATTAAATGGTAATTTTGTGTGTTTGTGCAAACTAAAATTATTTAAAAGTAACATCAATTAACAATAAATAAAATAAAACACTATATTATGATCTTCATCTTCTTATCACTCAATTTAAATACTCGTGACAACCCATTAAAACGCTATTTTTCAATGAAAATGTGATTCTACTGAGTTCATACGCCCTAAAATTAGTTAAATTAAAGCACTTTGATAAAAAATTTAAAGAAATAATCGTCACAAATAAGAAAAACCAGAAAATCCCCATAAGGCCTTTAACAACGATCACCCTTTCGTTATCAATTTCTTATCAGCGACGGTGGCGCTGCTACAGACTTTGAATCGCGAATTGACAATTAGAGTGCAGCAACCCTTTGGCATCATACGACACCTAACTTTGGTATTTCAAATTGGACCCCATATTTTTACTTTTATTGGATGACCAAAATAATTACCATTTTCCTCCGTTGATTTTTTCATTGTTAATAGTTTGCCCTCTAGAAATGGGCAATACTGTAAAGGGAGCCAGAAGAAACTCTTTTGAGCCCCCTTATACATTTTTGTCTCTTTAAAGTATTGAATCAAAATAAGTTATTTGTTTTTTTAGGATAAATGCCTACCTGCTGAAGTGAATTAATTTACAGCAGATAAGACATCTTGAGGAATGGTGCGTTGTTCAGTTTTTGGTTGCACTGTTTCTAATCGCATAAACAGACGCCATTCAGGAAATCCAGTACATCAATTTCCATCTGATAAGCAAAGGTAAACTATTTGCTGAGTTTAGATAGTGTCCACATTGAGATGTATACATTAAAAGCCTTGAATAATCTTTTAGGGGGCTCAGAGGCTCTTAGCCTCATTAAACCTTGGCTTAATTTAAAAATCATTGATTCTTGAATTGATATGAAAGGGACAGTCCAGATATTGGCACCATTGTCCTGCTTAAGGTAAAAATGTTCTGATATTACCTATTTTTAATTAATTTACAAAAAGGGGAAAGCGTTTATCATCTGTAATTTTATATTGTTAAAAAACAGCAATTCTAAAGGAAGGAATTTATATTTTTAAAAACTAAATATACTTTCATTAATTTAAAATTGGGTTTTATTTATGTTAAGTTTGTGAACAAGTTTGTTGTCATAGTTTAGAGTAAAAATTGTAAATGAAACATGGCTGTAAAGTGATACTTATTGCTTTAGCAATTTATTATTGCCTCATTTCGCTCATTAATAAGTTTCTATAGGAGTAAAATCATTCTTTACTGCTGAGCTGCAAAAATGGACTACACCCCCCCCCCCCCCAGCCAGATTTGATAGATCTTGGCTGACATCCCTAGATACTGTCAATATTTACTGTTGAATATGAATATCCCTGGACCAGTTCCAGCTTAACACCATCATCATCAGTAGGCAGGGCAACACTTAAGCTCTTATAAGGCTTCTCTAATAATAATATCTCTATAAATATAGATAAATATATCAATTAGTCCCACTTAAATTGATTATTTTATAGTAGAAGATCCTAAAGATACCACTTTTACATGTTAATTTTTCAGGTATTTTTACTTAAAAAAAGTTTTACAATGCTATAAATTTATATAAATATGGTGATAATAATAATAATAATATTTCTTTATTTCATAAAATTATCACATTACAAACAATTTCTTTATTTATGGTTCTGTTTTAGTTTTGTTACTTAACAAATTATTTTTATTTACAATATATGTGATAATTTATAACACCTGCTCCTTTTCTACGTCTCCAAAAAACAATACTGCTTGAAACTGGAGATGTAGTTTTAGTTATTAAATATTTCTATTTCTTACTTTATTATAAATTATATGTCCATTATTATATAATTAATTCATAGCTGTTATTTTACTGATTATTCATTTTAATGTTACAAATTATTATTATTTTAGTTTTAATTAAAGTAATTATTTCTCCAAGTTTATATTATTATATATTTTTTATTTACTATAATACCTAATTACTAAGTTTAAAATAAGTAAAAATTAAAAAAGTAACAATTAAATGAATGTAAATTATTAAATTAATGTGTAAAATATTTTATTTTATTTTATACGTCAATTTTTTACTCTGTCAACTGATTTTAGCCATGTGTTATATTATAATGTTACAAGACCTTCTGAAACAATAAAATTAATTTATTTATTGTTTTGATTAATATAGACGTAAGATATGGCGAGATTTTTGTAAGAACTCATTATTGTACAAGAATCCAGTGACAACGGAGTGTGGGATTTGCAGCAAGCATTTCGAAAGCAAGTATTTCAACTATGGTTGTAAGAAACCTGCTTTGCTGACAATTTCCAAACCCGTTCCCACTCTTCACCCACCCGACTTCTTTTTACGTAAGTTATTATTATTTTTATCGAAGGCTGTAAAAGGAAAAGGTCATAAAATTGTTCTTTTCCTTTGCTTAAATTATTAATATTCCATTACTTAAATTTTGAATAATTTATTTGAAACTTTAAATAATACATGTCAAAATGATAAATTTAGATATGTATAAAAATATTATTTAAAAAATTGTATATGCTGTTATTCAAAAATGAAGGGAATATGTTAAATGTTTAGCTTCATATAGAAATAAAACCCCTTTTCCTACTTGAGTGATGGATGTCTGATGAAAAAATAAGAAACTTAGATAGTTAGTTAGAAACTTACATAGTTAAAATAGAAACTTACATAGCAAAGCAAAAATTTACATTGTTTCAAACATCCTAAATATAAGTCAAGTTATCAAAATTAGATTTATTTATTTGTATCAGTTGAAAATTGTTCACTTATTAGCAAAAAAACTGAGCTGAAAAGTTACTGTGAACAAGACGCAACAATGACGATGACTTTGATATGAAAAGCTGGCTCTTATTCTGTGGAGCGACTTTGTGTAATTTATTTATTTAACGCTTTCTTTTATGTTTAATTTAAATGAGCAATACTATTATCATTATTATTATTTTATACTTTACAGCTTCCAAATATTCAGTCGAGACTAAATCAGAAAATAGTAACTCAACAGAATCATCAAGCAAGGAGTGTTATCAGTACTGGGTCATTGTCGAGGAGGATACAGATCCAGAGGAAAATCAAGAAAGTTTTAAAGAAAATCTCACGACTCCTGAAAACAATCATGCAATTTTAGGAGATAATCAAAGAAGTTTTGAAACCATTCAAGTAATTTCAGAAGAAAATAATACAAATTCTAAGGAAGAAGAAAATAATACAAATTCAAGGATATTAGTAATTTCAGAAGAAAATAATACAAATTCTAAGGATATTTTAGTAATTTTAGAAGAAAATAATACAAATTCTAAGGATATTCAATTAATTTCAGAAGAAAATAATACAAATTCTAAGGATATTCAATTAATTTCAGAAGAAAATAATACAAATTCTAAGGATATTCAATTAATTTCAGAAGCAAATAATACAAATTCTGAAGATATTCAAGTAATTTCAGTAGAAAATAATACAAATTCTAAGGATACTCAATTAGAAAATAATACAAAGTCCGAGGAAATCAAAGTTGTTTTAGAAGAAAATTGTACAAATTTTGAAGAAGGTCAAACAATGGAAGAAAATCACACAAATTCGGTGGAAATGCAAGTATTCCTATAAACAAAATTATACTAATTATTATGAAATACTAGTTATTTTAAAGAATTGTGAAAAGTTATTTATTATTTAGTTATTAAAAAAATTAATAAAGATTTTTTTTAAAACATAATATGTTTTTTTAACAAAGTTGGCAATACTCCTGGTTTTTGAAGTAGTAAATTAAATTATTAATTATTGCCCTATTATTTATTAATTTTATATGTATAAAAACATGTATTCATTTTTTTTAAGTATGGTATACAGCATTTTAACGATCCTAATAAGAAATATGTTATATGTACATTATCAAGATGGCTGATAGCTTTGATGCGTGTTTTCTTCACACATAAACAAATACAATTAATTTTCAGAAAGATTATTTTAGTGTTAAATACCATTATTTTCTCTCATGTCTTCTGAAATTTTTTTTATTAAAAAAATAATAATATAAAATATTTGTCAAAAAATATATTGATTAAATTTACAAAAATGGTTATTACATTAAAATATTTTTAAATTCTACAACATTCTTAGAATGTTAGAATTTTAAAAAAATGTTTAATTCTTAATATGCTCTACGCCTCCAACAAGTAAAATGCTTAAAGCTGAAGCTCTTACTTTTTATTTGATTTACTACTACAATAAATTTATTTGGAACCATTTTAGGTTTAACTATAAGGTATGCTATTATTTTATTGACTCTCTCTCAACTGTAAGTCAACTTCTTTTCTAAATTTGTGAAAGGCTTTTAATTCCTTAATTTTATGGGTAGAGTATTACATTACTTGGTTGTCCTAGGAAAAGTGTCTTTGCTCAAAAGTTGACAGTATTTTATTGTCTGTTTATTTTAGAATTTTATTTGTATTATCTAGTTATTTTTATCAATATATTTTTGAAGGCATTCTTGAAATTTATACTGTGCACTAATAGTGGCGATTAGAAGAATAACATTTAAATTTTGAAAATCAGATAAGTTTTACAAAATTGATAGCCTCAACCGGTACTCAGGATCAATAAATCGGCCCTCTCTAAATCGGCTCTCACTTTTTATTAAGATAATTACGTTTGAATTTTTTTTTTAATGCGTACTTGTTTAGTTATGTTAATTGGGTTGAAAAGATATAAATGCATGTATATATTTTTTATTGTGACTGATATTTAATTCATTGAATTTGGGTTTTTTTATATATTTTTAGAGTATTTAGAGAAGACATTATATTTTTTTTGTTAATTATTTAAGCCATAATAGTGTATATTTTGATTAAAAAACTTATTTTATTTGTTTCCACAAATAGTGTATTTGTGGGTTAATATTATAGTAAAACCTTGATATGTTTGTGAGAGATATTGTTAATTTATTTTAAATATAGTTCACAACAACTTATACATATGTTTATAATAGAGGCATTGGTTGACATATATATAGAATTAGGCAGGATATATGTGGTATTAGTGATACTGGTGGGGAGGTTGTGTAGTGTGTATAGGTAGAAGGGTAGATACTTACCTTGACTGTAAGTTACAATAACCCTGCAACGCATTAAGCTTTACCTGATTGTGACTAAACCTGGGTTCAGTTCCAAGCGCTAGACAGACTACAAAAAAATGTCCACCCCAAATGTGTAACGAAGAAGACATAGAATAAAGAATACTAACTAACTAACTAGGAAGAAGAACAACTAAGAGAATTAGCAGTGGAGAGGAAGGAGGAGGTCATGGCAATGCTGGATTCATTGGAAAATGTGAAGACCTTTCCCTTAGTAACATTTTTAGACTGGATGACCGAGTCTCTGATAAGGATGAGTCTTCTGGTTCAGTGGAACCGAGTGATCGCAAATTTCTTAGAGTGCGTACCGAGTTCCCTCTGTTTTCCAGATTTTATACGATTCGTGAGGGGGAGCGACTCGTTCATCGGCTTCTTCACGTATCAAGATTTGACGATTTTAACTATACCCACAAATAGAAACGCTTTTGCGTTTATAAGATTTGACTTATGCCTGGAAGTTGTCATGATATACCTTGGAATTATTATTATTATATTTATTAATTACATATTCTAATAATAGATATAACAAGTCATCACATTATAAACATAAAATAAATAAATACATACAAGACAATATTAAAATCAAATAAAATCCATTTTTTTCGAACATAAACAAAAAACTACACTAAATAAAAATAAATAATAAAATAAATCACTAATTAACTAAAACTATTTATCTAAGTTAAAATAGTTGTGTTAACAACTATTTCTACAAATTCCTGTAGCCAGGTTGGTGGCATCCAGGAATTGTTAAATGCTGTAAAAAGCATTGTCTACAAGTAGAGATTTCACCTGCTTTTGAAAACCACTGGAAGATGTTGTATTTCTAATGTTTGCAGGAAGTTTATTAAAACATTCAGTGGACATAAACTGGGGTGAGTTTTTTAGCAGATTAGTTCTGCTAAAAAGTTTAATAAATTTATCTTTACTTCTTAGGGTGTAAGGATTCTTATCATTTACTTTCAGAACTTTTAAGCTATTAGTATATGCAAATTTACATGCTTCCATAATAAAAATGGAAGGCATTGTTAAAATTTTGTTTTTATAAATAATGGTTTTGCTGAATGCGGCAGATTTACCTTGAATATTTTTCCTAATTATTTTCTTTTGTGCAAGGAACACTCTGTCGCTGAACGAAGAATGTGCCCAAACAAGGATGTGGTTTTTAATGTAAGGGTACGCCCAACCATAGTAGAGCATAAGGAGAGTTATATTGACTGAGTTTATTAATTAAAAAGTAAAAGGAAGATAAATTGTTAACCACAGCATCTATATGAGATTCATAAGTTAACTTACTATCTATAAGTAACCCTAGGAATTTGGTTACATTCACTGTAGATACAGGAGAATTATTTATACTAACTGATTGTGACACCTGTGGTTTATATTTACTAAAAATAACATTAACGCTTTTATTTACATTTATGATTAGTTTATTGATTTGACACCATTCCGCTAATGCAGAACAGATTAAATTAATTCTCTCCTGCAGAATTTCAAACGATTTACCAAAGACTATGACAGTGGTATCATCTGCATATAAAATTACTTTACAAAATTTACAAGATTTTTTCAAAAAATTGGGTAGGTCGTTAATGAACAAGAGAAATAATAAAGGCCCCAAGATACTACCTTGAGGCACTCCGCAATCAATATTAAATTTCTTTGAGTGTCCCCTATTAAAGGAGACATTAAAAGTTCTTCCAGTTAAAAAAGATCTAAGAATTTCATAAGATAATCCTCTAAACCCCAAGAAATAAAGTTTCTGCAATGTTATATCGTGAAACATTAGATCGAAGGCCTTAGATAGGTCAAAAATAGACCAGAAACCAAAAGCCCTCCATCCAATGATTCACAGATCTGCTGAGAAGCTAATATGGTTGCATCCATAATGGATCTCCCACTTCTAAACCTAGTTTGCTCCTCAGCCAGCAAGTTGTATTTTAAGACAAATCTATTGATTTTAAGGGCCAAGTTTTTTTTCAAAAACTTTGGACAGACTATTTAACAGAGCAAGTGGACGGTATTGATTTGGATCTGTAACAGAGCCATTTTTATGCAAAGGAAATACTTTTGCATGTTTAAGTTGGTGTGGAAAATATCCCTGAATATTGCATGTATTAACAACATCCAAGAAAACAGGAGATATATGTTCTATTGAATTTTTTAAAACAGTAGTTGGAATATCATCAGATCCACTTGATTTTTTAGATTTAATAGTGGTCATGATTTTATCTAATTCTTTTTTGTCAAGATAGTCAAGTTTAAAAGATTCTAAATTCATATTTAAGTCGGAAACAAAAGATTTATTACACTTAATAAAGCTAGATTTATTACTACTCTTGTGACAAAGTAAAGGAATGTTCGAAAAGAAATTAGCAAATTCTTCAGCTATATGGTTAGGGTTAGTTATTTTCCTGCCATCCTTCATTAAGTGAATGTCCTTGGAATTTAAGCTAGAGCTAGCTTTGCTAGCTTTAGCCAAATCCCAAGCAGTTTTTATTTTATTTGTGGCTTTATTGAGCTTATCATCTTTATAAGATGATTTACTTTTAATTATCTCTTTTTTATGCATCAATTTTACTTTTTGATAATGCCTAAGACTATCATTACTTGAAAATTTATTCATAAAAGCTTGTTTAAGCAATAAGCTGTTATGAATTATTTTTTCATTAACCCAAGCTGGTCTTTTACTTTCATTAACATTGTACCTTACCACTGGAAAGGCACAGTCAAAACACCAGCAGTATTTATTGTAAAATGTATCAAATTTTTTAATTGAGTTTGGCTCCTTGAAAACATCAGACCAGAATCATTTATTTTGTTGTGTTTCACCAAGAGAAGCTATTATGTTAAGAACGCAATTTACAGATGTTAGAGCATCTGCTGTAATATCAAGTCTTGGCGTAAGATTACCATTTGAGACCAATAGTTCTGTAAGTGTTACTGCTAATGCTAAAGCTCTATATCCATGAATGGATTAGAATTTAATCATTTTACTATGACTAAAAAAGAAAATATTAATAAAATCAGAGAAGTTATGATTGGATCACCCACGTTAGCACAAACTGCTACTGGCCCAGATGCTGCAAATAAACAATATTTAAATAAACCACAAATGTATCAGTACGCAAGTTTAGTGAATGGCTCAAATCATTTAGGACCTATATTTGCTAAAAGTTATGTACCAAAGAATGGCCTTTTATTTCTCAAACACTTACTGATGCTACAAAAAAGACAGAAAGAACTAGATTATTGTATGGGCACGGTATTAACCATATTTACAATTTTAATAATATTGGTAATATTAAAGATATTCCTGCCTTTAATCAACCATATGAATTAATTACATTGGAAAATAGTTATCAGACATCAATATTTAAGCCTACAACTCCTGGTATACAACCTCATTTTGTTGTTGGAATGATTCCTATTCGTAATAAAGATCATAAATTATTACAAGCACAATGGGAGTTTTTAATTGATTTTGACTTAGATGTTACTGTTGGGTCATCTGGATATTATGGACGTCAAGAAACATGGCCAGAACTTAAATTCATCAATCCAAATATTCAACCCGGAAATTATAATAAATATTTTGCTCCAAGTTATTATACTGGTATGAAAATGCAAGGAGGATTTAGCAGATTAGAAACTAAAATCCCGGTTCAAAATAGATCTGTTAAGGATACAGGTTTTCCTGTTGATCCATCAGTAAAAGGTTTTAAATCAACTCCAATTAAAGGAATGTTGCCTCATATACTATATAATTTACGAGAAGAAGCTGCTGCTAGACAAATTTTAGAGGATTAGAAGAAATCACCAACTAAAGGAGTAATAGGACCTAATTTATACTAAATAATTAATGGAAAAAGATCAATTGTTATAAATATATAATTATATTATTAAATTAATTGATTTTTTAATTGCCACCCTTATAGGTTGCAGTATTTCATTAGAATAAAAAAAATATATATGTGCCACAAAATACAGCGGCAAATGCATTTTAAAAGTTAAGTGCTAGAACTGAAACATCCTGATAACTTGGTTAATACCTTCGGTATTTGCCACCGCCATTAGTGGCATAGGTTAGAGGTGGGGTGGGGTGGTTGTGGTGGCAGGGGGCCATATATAATATAAAATACCCCCCCCCCCACACCTCTAACCTATGCCACTAATGGCGGCGCCAAATACCGAAGGTATTTACCAAAAATAGTACCTGTATTTCAATTGTATGCTTTTAAAAAGAAGAAGTCCTATGGCTCCCCCAAATAAATTTAAAAAAAAAGTTAATCCAACAAGAACAGTGAGTAATGTGTAACGTATTAATTCAAAGACAAAAACTGAGAAAGAAGAAGAAGTATTTTTGTTTCCCATTTAATTTATTTCCTGACCATAGAATAAAGAATACTATGCTTTTACCTTCTCCGCAGAGTTTTTTGGTATTTCAATAGTTTAACATTATTCATGTGATAACTAAAGATTTATAACTTCACTTGTTCTACTGCTTTAGCTGTGAGGTAATTTTCGTTCTTTTTATTCTTATTTATACACCTTATCCAATGTTATCCTCTGCGTACATTTATCGTTATCGTATTAAACTTCATACTCATTTGGATTATGAAATTTAAACTGTGCACTTAGTTTGTAGAAAGTTTGGAAGGGCTATACTGTTTTCTTTAATACTCTACAAAGCTTGGAATGCAAGATTTACTACTGTCACTGCAGTTAACATGTTTAATTCAATCTACTTATGCCGTCATGGTATTTTTCATTTGTTTCTGTGATATTCCACTGCTCTATGAAAGAGACCTGAATAAAGTGGTATACAAATGAGGGGTCGGGGTAAAATATGGTGCACTTTGTTAACGGTTGCTTAGCAACGGATATAAATCGACAAAGCAGGATGAAGGAATAAATAGCGCTGACTTGCATCATATTAGATGGTCTAGATTTCCTCTTGATTGAAAACTGTTCCATCTTACTAGACGTTACAGCGAGCCATTTGGTTAACACTTCTAGTATGTATAATTACTGTATAGGTAGGTATTTGAGTATAGCTAGTGAGAGAGGTGGGAAGTAATATTCATATAAGAATAATTCACTTATTCTTTTAATAGATTTATAAGTCAGGAAAATAAAGATTTATTGCAATATAATTTAAACTATTTCATGAAATTATTAACTGTCAATGGATGTAAAACTGCGTCGGCTTGTGAAGAACAATGGAAGAATTTCATCGATATTATCACCACCTCGATCCCTGAAACCAAACGTAAAATTGTAATTAGCAACAACAATGAAACTAAAATCCACTCACCAGAACTTGAAAAATTAAAAAAATTAATACTTACCTTGAAAGATACCTTAAAAGATTTAAACTGCAACAGCCCTCACCTGAAACAAAAAATTAAGTTATTAAAAAGTGACTACAAGAAAAAACTCAAAGAACTAAAAAAATTAAAAAATAAAACCTACCTTGAAGAAAACAAGAATAATGGAAAGAAACTTTGGAACCTTGTCAAAACTGAGAGTGGTAATTTTTTTAAAAAAGTGAACTGTGATGTTGATGAGAAGACAGATTTGAATGCAAATACTTTCAACCAATACTTTACCAGTATAGCTGAGAAAATTCATGCTGATATACCTGACTCACCAATAGATGTCATTCAACATCTTAAACAAATATCTCATTCTAATGTCACTTCTTTGTTTTTGAAATTTACAACTACTGAAGAAGTAGTCTCTGTTATTAAAAATTTTAGCTCATCGAAAGCAAATGACATCTACAGTATGAGTAATTCCTTTATTAAAAAAATTAGTGACATGATTAGTGAACCTTTAAGCATCCTAATAAATAATTCAATTTTACATGGATATTTTCCATCAGTGTTAAAGATTACTAGAATCATTCCAATTTTCAAGAAAGGTGATCCTAATGATGAATCTAACTATAGACCCATTTCTCTCACTCCTATCTTAGGAAAAGTTTATGAAGCAATAATTAAGAAAAGAATAGTATCTTACCTTAACAAATATAACATTTTAAACAATAATCAGTATGGTTTCAGGAAAGGTCTTTCAACTCAAAGTGCAATAAATTACCTGATAAATAATATTCTAAAAGCTTTTGAAGAATGTCAAGATTCCATAGTAGAGGCATGTGACCTTAGTAAAGCTTTCGATTGTGTTTTACATAAAATTTTAATAGAAAAATTAAAGCACTATGGCATTCGTGGGATTACTCTGGACTTGATAACTTCGTATCTTTCTGACAGGCAACAAAAAACACACTACAATGGTTTTGATTCTGGCTTACTTGAAATGAAGCATGGAGTGCCTCAAGGCTCTGTATTAGGCCCACTTTTATTTATTCTTTACATAAATGATTTCCACAAACTACAGCTAAGAATATCAACTATGCAGATGACACCAACTTACTAATACAAGGATATGACTTAAAATTAATAAAGGAAGCTTTGAAAGACGCGATATCGATAGTTAAAGCCTGGTTCAATGCAAATAAATTAATGCTAAATGAGAGTAAAATCAAAACATTGTACTTACCTTAAAACGAAATGTTGACTCAGATGAACCTCTCAAGATACTTGGTGTTTACATTGATAGTAGTCTGACCTGGAAACCTCACTGTGCTGCTCTTATCAAGCGATTATCTACCGTTGTATATTTACTGAGAAAACTTGCAAACTCACTGGATACAGACACAGTACTTCATGTTTACTACAGCCATTTCCACTCTGTTATCAGTTACTGTGTTACTGCTTGGGGTAATTCAACACTTGCCAGCGAAGTTTTCATGGTTCAGAAGAAAGCTATCAGAGCTCTTTGTAGACTCAAGTGGGACACTAGTTGCAGGAAATACTTTAAAGATTTGAAAATACTTACACTACCATCTATCTTCATACTAGCTGCTGCAACTGAGATCCATAAGCAGTATGCGAATCTGGTTAGAAAAGACCATAACTACCTCACCAGAAACTACTCAAAAATAAATTTACCGCCACATAGACTGCAAATTACAGCTCATCTTATACTTACGTTGGAATCAAAACACTCAATAAAATAAGTGATGCAACCATTGCTCTTCCAACAATGCATTTCAGAAATAAACTGAAAGAATATCTATGTACAAATGTTGTATATAGTGTAAGTGAATTTTTAAATGGGAATTGTTTATTGTAATTTTTTTATCTTTGTTTTTTCTTAAATTGTTATAATCTTTATTTTTCTTCTCCTTTTGACAAGAACAAAACATTTGTAAAATGTACCTGTTTATTTTAAATATATTTATTTATATATTTATTTATTTATATTTTCGAGTCTCCAGCAACCAATAACCGAGAGGGGCTCGTCTCTATACAATATTTCATATCATAATAATATCAATATCACCGTCAATCAAACATCAAATTAGTGTTTTGAAAATACTTAACAACCTACACTTACTTTTTCCAAAATATTTTGATTTTGCTATTATGCATTAATTATGTAGTTTTATAATTGCCGCAAAAAAGAAGATTATTAAATAACACAATTCAAAAGCCTAACCAAGGAGAAAAAATAAATTTGCGTTAAAACTTTCTTATGTAGATAATAACTGAAAAACTCATACACAACAACAAAAATGAAGACACAACTACGTGAGCGTGACATTTCTTTTACTGAATCAAAGTAAAAAATAAAATATAAAAGTCATCAGACATCAAGATGACTCTTCATTCATTGATTCAAAGTAAAATAATAGAGATAGAAGTCATCAGACATCAAGTTGTCTCTTCATTCATTGATTCAAAGTAAAATAATAGAGACAGACGATAGAAGTCATTAGAAATCAAACCATAATGTAATATGAAGCAATGAATGATTTAAAATAAAATACAATCATATACAAAGAGAAGAAAACAATTGATTTCAGTTCTATACAATTAAATTACTTTAAATTTATTAACTATATACATAAAGATACAAAAAATACATTAACACGCAAAAATCGGAGAACTAGACAAACACGATGATCAATTGATTAATATCAATACATTAATCAATTAAAATGATAATTAAAAGACAAGTCGCTTTGCGAGGTAGAATAAGGGAAGAACTGTAAAATGTGAAGGGGTAGAATAGAAAGAACTTGTGGTTCACGAGGTGGAGGGACTGGAATCTTATAACTATATTCCATCTCACTTCGGGCTGAAACAACTAATATAATATAAGTGTTAACCAAATGGCTCGCTACAACGTCTAGTTTCCATCTTGCCCATAGGGACAAAAGTAGGAGTCTGATAAGTGTATTTACCATTGACAACTCATTTTTATATCACTTTAGAGCCAAAGTGTCTCTTATTCATTAAACTTGAGTCCAAAGTTGAGAGTGACCTTGATGCTTTCTTAATTTAGTACTAGGGTGATTCCTTTAATAAAAGTGGAATAGAATCTATTAGTGACTTTACTTGTGTATCTAGGGATGTCTAATAAAGTGCTAATGTACAAAGAAAAAAATTGTGACCATTAGGGCTACTTTAGCACTTTAAGTTACTTATGCAAATTAAAATACAAGGCGTTTGCCAAACGCCCAAAATAAAATCAGCTGACAGTATGGGAAAATAGTGTTGAGGAACCAATAAGGTCGGCCTGATTTGAAAATGAGGGTGTGGTTAAACATCCAGGATTAATCTCATTGGCTCCCTCACATTATTTTTCCACACTGTCAACTGATTTTAGACATTCTAAAATGTTTGTCACACAATGACAGGCAACATGACATTAGGCATAACCTCCCCTACGATTCCAATAGTTGCTAAAAAGTAGCCCTACCGGCCAAAAGTTTCTGCTTTTGACATTATCATTTATTTGTAAAGCCTGAAATATGTGAGTTAAATCACTTGTTAATTCGTATTAAATTTTAGCAGGTAGGGCTACTTTTGAAATATAAATAAGGTTTGCCTATTTCTTGAAGTATAAATTAGGTGATGTCTATATTCTGAGGATGAGCTAAGTGAGTCTAATGTAGTGAGGTTAAGTCTAGCAAATCCAATATGGCAAGGATAAGTCCTAGAATTTTTTATATCTGTCAACTAAAAAATTAGAATGAGTATTTAATATATCATTAAATTCTAAAATAATAGGATACTGTGACGACTTAGCAATATTATGCGCTACTGACTCATTTACAGAAACATTAAGACTAATAGAATTAGACATGATGAAAATAAAACACTGGCTTAATACCAACTTACTGACACTTAACATTAATAAAACTTGCTACATGACACTAACCAACCAGACAAACAGACAACCCGAACTCACCAAACTAAGAGTACACGAGACGGACTGCCACGCTACTTATCCATTGCCATGTACTTGTCCAGCATTAGCAAGGGTAAAACAAACTAAGTATTTAGGACTTATTATTGAACAATGTTTAAACTGGACAGAACATATACAACAACTAACCACAAGACTAAGACAGAGTATATATATTTTTGCGAGAGTCACAGGCTTCTTGTCCTTATCACAGATAAGATCCCTATACTACGGAATAATTAATTCTATTATTCAATATGGTATAATAGCATGGGGGTCTGCATGTGATACGGCGAAGAGGTCTGTACTCAGAGCTCAAAAAGCCATACTCAGAACGATATTCAGGAAAACCCAGAGGCCATAGCAGCAAAAAGTTATTTGAGAAATTAGACGTCCCTAATGTTGACATTATACATAAAATGACTTGCATACTATACGCACTCAAACACAGAGACCAACTGACTGAAATCACTCACGGAAAAGGAACAAGAAACGAGACGAAAAAACTTTACCAACTACCAAAAACTAACACTATGAAATTACAACAACATTGGACTTATTACGGACTTAAAGTCATAAATCAACTCCCAACAGACCTATTAACAATGTTCAAAAATACAAATATACTTAACACTGACACATTCAAAAAACATCTGCGAAACTATTTTATAAAAATGCCTAATAATAAGTTAAAAAACAAATAAAAAATCTACGTGATCTCTCTTGAACAAGATTAAATTCACAACACTAATAATATGGATAAGACTCTGAATTAAATAATCCATAAAATATAATAATAATAATAATAACACGAATTTATAATAATAATAATAATAATCATAAATAAGTTTAAAACAAAAAAGTTCATTTTTATCACATACAAAGGATACAATCATTTTTAGATTATATAATTTTTGTAATTTTTTTTTTTATTGTAACATTTTTAGCGTCGCAATTAATATTAACATGTTTATCCTTAGATTTAAGTAAGTGCCACACAGCACAGGATTTTGCAATCCTCTAGTGTGGCACTCAATCCTTTATGCCATATTTAATTATGTATTATGTACTTTATAAAATAAAGGAAATTTATTAAAAAAAAAAAAAAAAAAAAAAACCATAATTCTGATTTTGCATCAGACTGTCCAGCCCCCAACTAAATGGAAAATTCCAAGAGCCCCCATAATAAGAGAAAAAGCATGATATTGCAAAAATGTCTGGCTCTCTACACTCGCCAATTTATAACTTGTCACATGCTTCAGCAAAATAAGCAACTGTGGACAGTTATATTAAATGTTATAATCAAATAGTAATTTACTATTACAGTAATGCAGTACCTTGTAAGTACCTGTATTTTTTTTAAAATTAATTTGGCCATAATTTAAAATCTCACAAAATACTAAGCCTCCAAAACATGCTTATGTATAAAGTATAAAAATTGGGTCGTGGGGTAGTTGCCATCAATGTTGTCCTACTGACTTTGTCTAATTATTACAATTTTTATTGACCATTCATTCTTAATTAAATTAAGTTTTGACAGTTATATTTGCATGTAATATATAATTAATTATCTTTTATGCATAATCTAGTTTTACATGATGTCTCTGGACACCTTGTTAGTACTTTTTACTTGACCAGTTTGGGTCACTGGTTCCCCTCCATCAGCACAGGATTTTTTTCTAAAGATGGAGGACAGTATTTCTTTAACCTATATTTTAATTATTTGCATGTTGATTTTTATATTTCATAATTTTTGTAAAATCATAAAAATATTGTATATTTGCATTTTGCTTGTTACATTTCCTAGGTGTCTCTCGCACAATTATATTGTGTTAACTATTCATGTTTTGCAAAATTCGGTAGTATCAAATGATATATTGTATATTTATTTAATAAAATACATTAAAAAACTCCCAATGTTACTAGAGTATCCTTTGAAATTGTTTGATAATAAACACAGAGAAGGGGTTACTTTCTAGTGGTTCCATAGAAGAATGCCATCTTTCTATACCTCATCTCTACGTTAGACTTGGCATATCTTCCTATGCAGATCTTCTAGTTAGTTAACTAGAAGATCTGCATAGAAAGATAAGAGAGTTCTCTTTGATTCTAACAGAAAATAAATGAGATAAGCAATGTGGCCGAAATTACTCAAAATCAGCTATGTGGTCCTCACTAAAATTGTTAATTAAGAAAAAACTAATTAACTTTCTGACTTCAGTTTTTAATTCATCTTTATTTATAAGTTATCTTATTATAAATGACCTGAAAATTTGAATTAAATATTGTGAAAGCAATGACTGTATTAAGTTGGGTTTCTGTACAGTGGATACCAAAAACCGGCTTTTTTAGTTATTCGGTAATATAATATTAAATGTATTTTTTTAGATGATATAAATTTTTGTTAAATTTCTTAGCAACATAAACCTATCTCATTACAAATTACAAACTTGCTTTTCACAAATTATAAGTGTTTAACTTTGGGGATTTACAATTTTTTTATAGGAATAGTAACACAGTACCAAAATCAGTTGAAAGCGTAGGAAAATAATGCTAGGGAGCCAATGAGGTTATTCCTGGATGTTAAACCAGGCTTACTATTTCAAATCGGACCAACCTCATTGGTTCCTTAACTCTATTTTCCCACGCTGTCAACTGATTTTAGCCGTGTGTTGTACTATAGTAGCAACAAGATCTCTCTTTTGATGATTCTAAATACAGTTCTTATTCTTCAGCTAACCATTGAAATGTGTCCTTGAATATAAATGAGTTGTTCTTGTTATCTTTTTGTAGAAAAACATTCTACTGAAGAAGATTAATGAAGAACAAATAGAGAAGACATTGTGTAAGGAATGGTGCGATGCTCTGTTTACGGATGTACTTCTACCGATCGTAAAAACCCAAAACAAACCATACATAATTTTCCTCGCGATACGGCAAGGTAATCTATTTATGAATAAAATAAAAATATAAAATTACGTGTAGTGTTACCTTACTTGCCATATCAGATTCGCTACTCTCTCTCTAACACACACACACACACACACACATATATATATATATATATATATATATATATATATATATATATATATATATATATATATATATATATATGTATGTATATAAAGTAAGATTTCATGCTCCTATTTAAAATAAAAACATAAGTAAACAAGATACGTGCTGTAGATAAAGCTGTAGAGTGTCAAAGTATTGTATAGACCAAGCTTTGTTTTCTCCGAAGGATACAACTTAGGATTTATTGATACAGAAATGTTAAATCGCATCAGACCAATCCAAAAGTCCTCAAATACTGAAATCCATTCAGTAGTAAAGAGTGCAGGTGGTTCAATATATTTAAAGTATCGTTTGCTAGCGTGGATTTTTGCTCCCCGTTTAGCATAGGAATGTTGAATTTAAGAATTTACTAGGTAGGGATGCACATGAGGATAAGACAAACCCAAAAAGTCCTCATAGCTCACAATCCATTTAGTAGTTTAGGCTGTTGGTGCGTCAATAAAAAGTGGAGGAAGAATAAGAAGTTGTCAAAAATGCTATTTTCAAACCTTTTTTTACTTGGTTGATTTAATTTTTTTTAATTTAATCTGCAAGGCACACCCTTTAAAGATATGATAATATTATTTATGTACCTATAGCCGTTTCACGCTGTTTAAATTTGTGTCAGTTTCTATAATTGCAATGTAATTGATGATGGGGCACTAGGGAGACATTAAAAAATCACTAGTGCCCTATCGTTAAGTATATAGTAAAATTAATTGGGTCTAACCCATAATTTGTTTCATATTTTCACAATATCGTTCCCATAATTTGGGTTTATGGTGCTTTTGGACACTATTTTGAACCGTAAATACCTGTGAAATTGGAAAAACTAATTTTTCATAAAAATAACAAACATCATGTATATTAAACACGGATTAGAAGAGGAAGATTTATTAAATATCTGGTTCCTTGCCTGTATTTAGTCTAATTAGAATATTTTCTGATTATTAGGCGTAAGGTTTGGCTAAATTTTTGTAAAAACCCAAAGTTATTGGATAATCAAGGTTATCAAGAACGCAGAGGGATTTGTAGCAAGCATTTCGAGGCCAAGTATTTCAACTTTAAAAGTTTAGACAAACGCTGCTTGACAAAAAGTTCTCGAGCTGTTCCAACGCTCGAACCACCTAACTTCTTCTTACGTAAGTTTTTCCCTTTTAGATAGTTCCCTATACTAAAAGGGAACTATCTAATATAGGATTTTTTAAATGAATGAAAGACTTAGTTTTAATATTAATCCAATGACATGCTAACAAATCGTGTGTAGCAATAACATTTCACTCATCGCTGTGGGCATCTTCAAGCTATAAACCAAACCTACATTAAAACACAGCCTACATTAATTTTTACGCACATTTTCATTAGAAAATGAGACTAATTAGTAAATTACAATTTTATTACCATATTCATGTCTATAAAACCACCTTAAAACTACATGGTGGTTAAGGTCGGATTCACAGCTAATTCTTAAACAGTTGTTCTCATTAGTTGAAATTTTTTTATTAACGTCATCAAGTGTCGTTATCAAAGTTTACTAGTAATGGAGACTGATACTTATATTAATAAGACTTGTACTTATAATTCAATATACATTTATAAGATGCTCAAATGAGTGTTCTTTAATTTTATTATGCCTTTCTTTTGTCTAAAGAATAGACTGAAAATAAAAAAGTAACTCATTTATACAATAGACCTCTGATCAAAGATAACCTATAGATATAGGTAATAAGAACCTATATCCTATAGGTAGTAAAATAACCTATAGGTAGTAATAACCTATAGATAAGTAGTAAATAACCTATAGATAGGTAGTAAGAACCTATAACCTATAGGTAGTAAGATAACCTATAGATAGTAGTAAATAACCTATAGATAGGTAGTAAGAACCTATAACCTATAGTAGTAAGATAACCTATAGATAGTATAACCTATAGATAAATAGTAAGATATAGATAGTAGTAAGACCTATACCTACCTATAGATAGATAGTAAGAACCTATAACGTCCGCCACAAATCACTTTCTAAACATGCTGTCCTTAACTATGGGATTGTTTATATAAACTGACAATGGTAATTATTTTTAAGAGTTTATTTATTTTGGAATGAATATTAGACCATATAATTCAATTTAATCTGGTCTAAAGGAGTGATTAAGTTACCAAAAGTCAATATAACAGTATTTAAATGTAGTAGTTCCTATATCTGTTTACTTTTATAACATGTTATTATCTTTAAATTTTGATTCTAGTCATCTTATTAACAACAAAAATTATTTTAATAAGAAGGATTTAAAACATTGGTTGCTTGAGTCCAATTATTTAAATCTGTAATAGCTCTAGCTTATGAGTAATTATTAATCTTAAGCTAATATTTTTAATATCAATTGTTTGTATAGTTGTCCTTCCAACGAATTTTCAAAGAAAAAATGAGGTTATGAGATTGGGGTCATGGAGGTGGGAATTGGATTTTTTTGAAAGGGTGGACTGTTCAAGAATATTTATATATGTGTGTATGTAAGAGATTTTTGTGTCCTAGACGTATCTATGGTACACAATAACTTTCAAAAGCTTTCTTGGATCAAAATTAAACTTAATACAAAAATAAAACTTGTTAATGCCCAGAACCCTATTGTTTTGAAAATATGTGTGACGTCAGTATTTTGCATATTTTTTTTAAGTTTTTTAATATCATATTATAAGTCCTTTAATTAATAAGATGTGTAATTTAATGTATGAACGTTGATTTGTGTAAGTGTGTAATTGTAAAGGTGGTGTGTGTGCATGCATAATTATTTTAATTTGTTTTAGTAGTAATTATAGTGTATTGCTTGAAATTTATATGTTTTTATGAATTATAAATATTATTTTTGTCTTATTCACTTTTACAAGGTTGTAAAATATTTTTGAAATAAATTATTATTATTATTACTAAATTTAAACGCATAAAATTTTGCTTTCAATATTAAACTAATATATATAACTGTTTGTCAAATCCCCGTATAAATAATTAATTTCAAAAGTAAATCAAAGCCTTATTATAGTACCAGGCAGTGCTGCTAACTTTAAGAATTTATTACAGCTGTCTATTTTTTTAACTTCATGGTCAGCTCCTAGTCTCAATTAATTAAACTATGCAAAATACTCTATTAATAAATTATTTTTTTGTAAATTTTACAGCTTCCAAATATCCAGTTGATACTGAATCAGAAACTAATAACTCATCAGAGTCAACAAGCAAGGAGTGCTATCAGTACTGGGCTATTGTTGAAGATTCAGACCAGGGAAGTGATTCAGAATTAAATCTAGAAAGTTCTGCGGTAAATCAACAAAGTTCTGAGGTAAATCAACAAAGTTCTGCGGTAAATCAACAAAGTTCTGAGGTAAATCAACAAAGTTCTGAGAAAAATCTTACAACTTCTCAAGACAATCATGCAAATCCAAAGGATAATGATTGGAACTATGTGGATATTCAAAGGATATTAGAAGAAAATTGTATAAATTCTAAGGATGTTCAAGTCGTTTTTAAAGATAATTCCACAAATCCTAAGCAAAGTAAAGTAATTTTACAAGAAAATTGTGCTAATTCAAATGTTATTCAAGAAATTTCAGTTAATCATTCTGATTCTGTAGGAATTCAAGAAATTTTAGAAAAAAATTGTATAAATACTAAGGATATTCAAGTCGTTTTTAAAGATAACTCCACAAATCCTGAGCAAAGTAAAGTAATTTCACAAGAAAATTGTTCTATTTCTAAGGATATTAATGTTGCTTTGGAAGAGAATTGTGCTAATGCAAATGTTATTCAAGAAATTTCAGTTAATCATTCTGATTCTGTAGGAATTCAAGAAATTTTAGAAAAAAATTGTATAAATACTAAGGATATTCAAGTCGTTTTTAAAGATAACTCCACAAATCGTGAGCAAAGTAAAGTAATTTCACAAGAAAATTGTTCTATTTCTAAGGATATTAATGTTGCTTTGGAAGAAAATTGTGCTAATTCAAATGTTATTCAAGAAATTTCAGTTAATCATTCTGATTCTGTAGGAATTCAAGAAATTTTAGAAAAAAATTGTATAAATTCTAAGGATATTCAAGTCGTTTTTAAAGATAACTCCACAAATCCTGAGCAAAGTAAAGTAATTTTACAAGAAATTGTTCTATTTAAGGATATTAATGTTGCTTTGGAAGAAAATTGTGCTAATTCAAATGTCATTCAAGAAATTTCAGTTAATAACCATTCTGATACTGTAGAAATTCAAGAAATTTTAGAAGAAAATTGTATGAATTTTGAGGAAGTTCAAACGACTGAAGAAAATTACACGGATTCTAAGGAAATTCAAATATTCATTTAAAATTACTATGTTTGATGTATTCTATTTTTGTGTGGGACTTAAAGTGATATATAAGAAAAATCATTTTGTCTGAAGAAGAATTTTTAATCATAGAGGAAACCTGTGGTTCCCTTGAGAAAAAGCTTGATAAGATTTGAAGTTTTTTCTGAAAGGCTCGTACAGGAAAATTTATCATTCAAGGTTTGTATTATAATTGATTTGTCATTATTATTTTACTTTTCCTTATATTATTTGTAGGTATATAGAAAAAGTATTGTGCTTGTTAAAAAAAACCCTACATCGGGATATCACCTGAATTATCCATTTTTGGCGTTTTAAGACCTATCGAGTGGCTTTCACAATGTCGTCTATCTCTGTGTATCTGTTATCATAGTAGCTCCTTGTGAAGTTATGCTAAAGTTGAAACATGGTACAATAATAATTTAGGTCTAGTTTTTTCTATGAAATTTAGCTGCATATAGGTATATGTAAGACTATCAAACAAACCAAGTTTCGTCTAATTATCAGCATTACTTCAATTTTCATTGATTGACTTTCATTTGATTTTTTTTGATATGTTTTTAAAAAAAAATCTTAAAATTATCCAATTGTGTTAAAAAGGATAAAGTAATACATATGATTAATGTATTCCTTTATATAGTAAAGGGATAAAGAAATACATATGTTTAATGTAATCCTTTACATAGTAAAGGGATAAAGGCATACATATCTTTAATGTATTCCTTTAAATAGTAAAGGGATAAAGAAATACATATGTTTAATGTAATCCTTTACATAGGAAAGGGATAAAGGCATACATATCTTTAATGTATTCCTTTAAGTAGTAAAGGGATATAGAAATACATATGTTTAATGTATTCCTTTACATAGTCAAGGGATAAAGGAATACATATATTTAATGTATTCCTTTAAATAGTAAAGGGATAAAGGAATACATATGTTTAATGTATTCCTTTACATAGTCAAGGGATAAAGGAATACATATATTTAATGTATTGCTTAACATAGTCAAGGGATAAAGGAATACACATGTTTAATGTATTCCTTCACGTAGTATAGGGATACTCTAAAGGAATACACATGTTTAATGTATTCCTTTACGTAGTTTAGGGATACTCTAAAGGAATACACATGTTTAATGTATTCCTTTACGTAGTAAAGGAATACATGTGTTTAATGTATTCCTTTTTGTAACTTACTAAGATTCACATTAATCTACGGTTTATTTTAGATCATAAAAAATTAAGCAACATCGAGCGTGGTCAGTGGCTGGATGGGTGACCACTGGTAATAAAATGAATGTTTTTACTTTCTGACTATGAGCAAAGCATGTCCGAATGTAAGTTGCAGTGTAAACGTGGTGATTTTTATTTTTATAGTAATTCTGAATTAGGGAGGATGAATATAGAGGATCCGATGTGGTGGGGGAAATGTTCCGAGGTACTCTGAACCCATTTTTCTTTTATTTAAGTAAAACCAATCATACTCGGTCTCATAGGTGTCTGGCACCATATTGGACTCAATAAGAGGGTATGATAACCAACACATTTTTAAAAACAAAAATTCCTTTTGAATCTTCTATGAAACAATACTAACTGAATGCTTAACATTTTCAGATACTTATGAATAAGAAATTGTAACTTTCCAAGCTTTGTTCATCCTTTGTAAAAAAAATAAATAGGTCTGACATTAATACTGTACATTTAATGTGTTAAAAGTAAATTTTGTATATAATTTAAAAAATTGCTCTAGTACTTAATATCCCTATTTTATCCTATATACCTGTACCTCCAATGTACCTTATTTAATTAAAAAAAATTAATTACCTAAAATTTAATTTGCAGATGAATCGACTATTAAAGTTTGATCTGCTGCCATTCAGTCATATGAACAGCGGAGTTGAGTTTCCACTTGACTTGGAGTACTACTGCTTGCAGCACCTTGAGAAAAAACCAATTACTCCGTCTTGTACCAGAGATATCTGTATATTTTGTAAAAACGATCTGTATAACTTTGTATTGTGCATACCTTCTCATGATGAGAGTGCGATAGAAAATTTTATGTCACTTGAAAGAGGCAAATCTTACGATTTTAGTTTTCACTTGAAACCATTCGGTATTAATAATATTAAATGGGTGATTAAAATATTTCCTAATGGTATCGATGACAGTTGTGGCGATTACATGTCTATTTATTTAGGACTCCAGTGCGATAAATTTTCAGACTCAATTAAACTTTACAATAATAATAGTCATGCTATAGTGTCTTTCGGTTTGGGACGCTACGATGTAGATAACTTTAAAATTGGCGATTTTAAAGGTATTAGAATTTGGAAGAAAAGGAGTGATTATCAAGAGTACATCAATACTATAGTAAAACCTTGTGCTCTGATACAAGCTGCATGCTGTAACGTACGCAACCTGAAGCTGGGGTCGCATAAGTTAGGCCGATCCATCAACGAAATGCTCGTAAATATAGATATTAAAATGTTCACTAAAGTATACGATCGCTTTAATACGGTAATACATCAAGAGTTAAGTTCAATTGACTCACCAGAGTACCAAAGACACATTGCTTTTAATTCTACTACTGATTTAACTATTCAATTTGGTGATAAAAGTTATTTTGTTCATAAAGATATTTTGATAAATTCAAGCGATGTGTTTAAAGCTATGTTAGAAGGCGATACAAAAGAAAGTCAAACAAATGTAATCGTGGTTAATATACTCATTGACGAAATGTCTATCGATTATATTTTCGGTTATTTTTACTTTAAACAAACTGACAGTGAAAATATAGACAAAATAGATTGGTTAGGTGTATTGGAGTTTTCCGATTATTACAATATCAAAACATTAAGAGAACTTGCTTGCAATCATTTGTTGAGATTGATGAATTTGAACAACGCGATTGATTGTTTGCTGATAGCTCATAAACTTTCTTTAGATACTTTTAAACTCATTACTAAGAAGTTCGTCATGAAGAACGCCAATGATATCAGGAAAACAGAAAGCTGGCAGAAACTCACTCTGATTCCTGATCTGTGTTTGGAAATTTTAAATGATACTGTTGCTTCGTATAATCATGAATTTGTTGACGGACCTGATACAAAGAAACAAAGAACTTCTTAGAGATGGTGTCAAAACAAAGATCTGATTAGTAGCAATTACAAAAGAATGTCGATTTCCTGTCAAAATAATGGTCAAAGGATGTGAAGAAGATGAACATAAATGTTATGTTACTTATGCCCTAAGGGAGTAAAGAAGGCTATTATTTCCCTGAGCAGTTAGTTGGTTACTAAGACGGAAGCCGAGGGAACCAAATAATTTAACTCCCGAGACTAAGCTGAGGAAGTTAGAGGTAAAACCAAGGGATGTCATTATTGTGAGGGAAAAAATAGCATTTTATTCCCACAGTGCATTTTAAGATTTTATCTCAAGACGTTAACGTCATTTAATTAATGTTATATTCATATGTTCTGCCCGGGTGGCTTTATTGGTCCAAACCACTTCTTTTGGTTTGGACAGATTTAGAGCCAATTTTTTTATCAGTAAGAGGTTCCCCTTAATAAATTTTGAGAGTGCTGCCTCCGGGAAAGTTTTATAGAAATTTATCAGTATATATAGAGGATACTGCTCCCAAAAAAGGGTAAAATACCCCCTATTAAGATTTGGGGGCTCTAACCCAAATTATAGGAAACACTTCTACTCCCAAGAGAGTGGAAATAACTTTTTCTATTGTTATAACCTTATTTTTATATATTTCGTTGAAATTTATTTTTATAATGATTAACTTTAATTAATTATTTAAGTTATTTTGTATAAATTGTTCATAAAATTATATTGTTTAAAATATAACAATATATGTATGAAAATAAAAAATATATTTATTTAATTGTATTAAGATAAATAATAATATAAATTATTGTAGTATACATTTGTTAGAATAGAATATTAAAATTGCCTGTGTTAAAGGATAATAAAAAAATATTTTTATATAGTGAACTTTAGTATTATTTTTTCTATGAAACTAATTCTGTATAATTATAGGTTGCTGCAATGTGAAGTGGTATAATATATATAAACTAATAAAAGTCTCTTCACACTAACTGTTTAATTACAAAACAAGAGCCGACTTTCGACCACTTCTGGCCATCCTCAGTCATGCAAAATTGAGTGCCGAGTTTATATATAGTCCTTCAGAGGCATAGGACGCACTCGTGTATGGTGCGTCCTATGCCTCTGAAGGACTATATAAACTCGGCACTCAATTTTGCATGACTGAGGATGGCCAGAAGTGGTCGAAAGTCGGCTCTTGTTTTGTAATTAAAACAGTTAGTGTGAAGAGACTTGTTATTAGTTTATAATTCTGTATACCTCATCCTTCAGAAGAAGCTTAAAGCCAGTGGCCCTGTCGTTTGAAGCCTGTACGTTTTCAGGTTTATTAAAAACTGTTTACACTGCAGATCTCACTTTTTAATAAAGTTAAAAGATCAAGAATATATATATATATATATATATAATATAATATATATATATATTATATAATTATATATATACCATGTTTACTACTGCTATTTTCCGCCTACCTTGTTTTTTCGAGTTTAAATCGAGTAGTCTATTTGGGTCTATGAAACCAGGTTGCTTGGAGACACCACACATTTGGGTCCATGAAACCAGGTTGCTTGGAGACACCACACATTTGGGTCCATGAAACCAGGATACTTGGAGACACCACACATTTGGGTCCATGAAACCAGGTTACTTGGAGACACCACACATTTGGGTCCATGAAACCAGGTTACTTGGTGACACCACACATTTGGGTCCATGTAACCAGTTTGCTTGGAGACACCACACACTTGAGTTCATGAAACCAGGTTACTTGGTGACACCACACATTTTGGTCCATGTAACCAGTTTGCTTGGTGACACCACACACTTGAGTTCATGAAACCAGGTTGCTTGGTGACACCACACTTGGCTTACACATCACTGGTAATTTAGAACCTTCATAATTTTACAAAACAAGAAAATAAATAAAACTACAAACTATTTATCTTGATAACATGGATTTAATCTTAATAATTTGTAAAGTTTTTTTAAATTGATATTGTACTATGTTTTAAATCCAGTGCTGCTAAAGGTTTCAAATATTCAAAGAATCAGCTACCGTCGATACTTACAGTCCTACAGTATTACCTGTACTACGTACAGGTAATTGATTCTTCGATTGCATCTTCAACTTGCGGTAAATACAACCTTTTTAGTTTCAAATATTCTCTGTAGAACACCTATATCAATTGTCTAATAGGTAATCCTATTAAGTGAAGTTTTTAATTGGCATCACGGCTAATTTCTTTTAAATAATTAGCAAGGTCAACTAACTACCTTATTATGAAGCCAGCAAATTACCAGTTCAATGATATGTGGCTTTCTTCTTAAAGAAGTCTAACGACATGCTGTTGTCTCGTACATCTAAAGATCCTCTGAAGATGGTCGTCATAGTGGCTTTATCTGAAATTTGAGATTTTCTTAACTTCTTCTTCGACTTTGATATTGCACTTGCTTCTTTTAAATCATCTGTAGTCCTCAGGCTATCCATATTTAATTCTATCAATCTGGTAAAGAAAATGATATATGAAATAAGGATACAAAAATTGGGTTCAGGGTACCTCGGAACTTTTCCAATTCGTGATATACAAGTCATTACATTTGTACTGCAACACAAGTCACCCGTGGTGTAGTGGTTAAGGTACCCGCCCAATACACAGAATGAATGGACTTTAAACTTCTGAGTTTATTTAGTAGTCATGGGTTCAATCCCAGCACGAGCCTCTGGGATTTTTATGAAGGATAAAAATTCTGCGTACCACGTTCTTCAGAAGGGACGTAAAGCCAGTGGTATCGAGTCTGTGGTTGTCAGGTACTCCTAAAGATCCCTTACCCTAAATGAAACTGGTTAAAGGCAAAATTTAGGACCCTCATAGTAGATTCATTTTAATACTATAGTGTGTCTGCCTTGTAGTTCAAAGTGTATGGAGGTTTGGTTTAACAGCGAGGGCACTTGTTGTTCCTAGTTTTCACTAGACTCTAAGAGTCTAAATTGCTTGAAAAAAGCTTGAAGGAGCATAGAAATTCACGGCTCTCTGTCTGGAATAGATGATGAAATATACCTACACTTGAAATTTAAAGGTTTATAAGTACTTGCGTTTACAAGTAGCATAATTCTGTATAGGAGGACATAAAATAAGTTGAGAATCTGAGAGTAGATTACACTATGGGCAGATGTTATCTACAGACAATGTGTAAGATTTGATTAGGTAAATAGGACATTATTAGATTGCTAACATGGATTTGATTGAAGAATCTTTTTTTGAAAAATGTTCAGTAAAAATATCAGGTAAAATTCAGATTTTAGAGGGATTGTTAAAATGGATAGAAAAAGTAATTGGCACTTTTCTACATTAGAGTTTTAGATATTATTCTCATATTTCCTTAATTCTCGCTCCTTCTAATACTCATATTTTTAATAAATTCCTCATTCATAGATCTTAATAAAATACTTCCTAAAATCAGCTAAAAGACAAAAATGGGATAACAATTAGTTTACAGATAAGATGACATACCTAGTATCCATAGAGAACCAAGCAGACCTAAGCATAGCATCAGCTGTCCACCTGTACCTAGGCTCCACATCCAGTAATTTAGTTATAGCACTTTTAGCCTGGTGTGACATTATCTCCCATGACCTGCCAACAAAGTGCAGTGTTTGCTTCTGTGCTGCCAGCATTGCTTTAGGTTGTTTTTCTGGGAAAGGGAGGGTGCGAGATAGCAGTACATAGATGATTACTCCCACAGACCAGCAGTCTGACAGTTTGGGGTTGTACGGCTTCCTTTCGAGCACTTCAGGAGCTACATAAGCTAGCGAACCACAGAATGTTTGACTCAACTCAAGCACACCTTCTGAAATAACAATCAAACATTAATAATAAAAAAACTTCCAAATATGAAATTAGGCTTCAATGTCTCAAATTCCAAACAAAATAAAAATATGGACTGCTCAGCAGCAAAAGCAAACTTTTCAGAGCAAAAGTAGAAAATTTGGAGAGGCTAAGTCCATGGTAAGCTTTATATTTAAATTGTAGAAGCAACAATAATAAAATTTGGGGAGGGGAGCTGAACTGGTTTTAAGAAGGTCTCATCCAACCTCCCCTCAAAGTTCACCAATGCTCTACAGTGGTGTCTACGACATAATTCCATTTTATGCACTAGCCATTTGGCCACTAAACTATATTCGCCACTCTATATCTTTCTACATGGTCACGTGACTAAAAATCAGCTGGAAGGGAGATGCAATGCTTGTAACACAGTAAAAGGGAAGAAAAAAGACCTTACAAGTTGCAAGGGGGTGATGTGTAGGTGGGGTAAGTACGATTATTTTACCCATACCCATGGGTATGGGTATTCAAAACGAACTATTTTTTAACTATAACTTTATCATTTCTTTTTACTTTAAACAGTGTCTCTTCTAATATTGTCATTTCTTGCATACCCAACCTGAATTATATATTTAACGTCCACCCAGAAAAACTATAATGTAACAATAAATGTTTTAACGTAGAGGCAGATGAGAAAGTTGGGAAACTTAACTTAGTTTAGAGCCCAAGAGAAAGAATTTTTTAATGGGTCAGGACACGTGTGTTAAGAGCAAGCCCACTGGGGGGTTATACTATGGTTGTCCTGTGACCTCATCTAAGTACTTGTAGGTATTTTTTCTTTCTGAAGTCGGGACGCTGCTGCTTCTATTAAAACAGCTGTTTTTGACATGCAGAAAGATATAGAGCGGCAAGTATAATAGAGTCACCAGAAAAACCAAACTAGTCATAGTTATTTTTTAACAAATTTGTATAAGAAGTTGCAAAATTCAAAAAAACTTACCATTATTTCTTTTTAGTGTTTTAGCAAAACCAAAATCACAAATCTTAGCATTCATATTTTCAGTTAGTAGAACATTTTCACATTTCAAATCTCTATGGACAATATCTTTGGAATGCATGTATGATAAAGCAGACGAAATTTGCCAGGACCAGAACCTAGCCCTGGACTCTGGCACTTCTCCCTTGGATATCACATAGTCCAAAAGATCTTTGTTTTCAGCCAATCTAAAACAAACAAGAGGTTAGCAGGCCCCAACAACATTGTCTAATGTGAGTGCAAATAATAATTATTGAGATATATGTCAGATTTATATATTAAGTGGTCTTTAAGTATAAATCAAAAAATATATAGATAAAAAATATGACCCTAGGATATATTATTTGGGACAAGAAAAAGGTAGTTCTGTAACCAGTTAACAGGAGCGCTAGTATGTAATTTGGTAGTTTCACTAAGCCAACTAAGAGAATGCGCTTCTGTCATCTTTTTTCAGCCAACTACGTCTGGCCTAACACTGTTTCATCCATATTTGCTTCATATAATAACGTCCAATTTCAATTAGATACTCGTTTCGCTAAAATGGTAATAAAGAATGAGATGATTTCATAATACTAACTTATAGAAGTGGGAAGAAGAGTAGAGTTTATGGTAAGGAGAGTTAGTTTCAAAGGTGCCGCTAGATGCCAGCACTGAGTTTTCACCCCCACATTCTGTCTGACATTCTCATATACTTCCGGACATTCTATACATATTGTATTCTTTGGTATGAATATAGAAATGAAAACACAACATCTGTCCAACTTTTAACTCGTCAATTTTATAAAAATTAAGGACATAAAGATGAAGAATTCTTTTTTTACTTCCTTCATTTATACCATGGGTACCATATGAAAATAATGAATTATAAATTTCACATGTTTTTAAGACCTCCTCAGTGGTTTTTTAAAAGTTGTCTGACTTTATATGGTACGTCTGTTTAAGCTCGAGTGTGCTATGGAAATATTTTTTATTACATTATTGTCATTGATGTCTCAAAACAATTTTAATGTTTTAAGAACCCCATAAACCTGTGGTATCAAAAGTTAGAATAATGCTTTAAGAACCCCGTAACCCCGTGGTATCAAAAGATATGCTTTAAGAACCCCATAACCTGTGTGTCAAATGTTAGAATAATGCTTTAAGAACCCCATAATTGTGGTGTCAAAGGTTAGAATAATGCTTAGAACCCCATAACCCTGTGGTGTCAAAGGTTAGAATAATGCTATAAGAACCCCATAATTCTGTGGTGTCAAAGGTTAGAATAATGCTATAAGAACCCCATAATTCTGTGGTGTCAAAGGTTAGAATAATGCTTTAAGAACCCCATAACCCTGTGGTGTCAAAGGTTAGAATAATGCTTTAAGAACCCCATAACCCTGTGGTGTCAAATGTTAGAATAATGCTTTAAGAACCCCATAACCCTGTGGTGTCAAAGGTTAGAATAATGCTTTATGAACCCTGTGGTATTAAAAGTTAGAATAATACTTTATGAACCATAACTATGAAGACTATATTTTTGTTATTACCCAATGTCTACAGGTTTGGCAAGCCCCCTTCCCTTGCTTGCTCCCCAATTATATTGAAAACTTAGTAAAAATTTCACCTCATTATAACAAAGAATCGATCCTGTTTCTTATAAATACCATATAGATGTATGATATTAGGATGTTTCAACGTCATCAGTATGCTCAGTTCTCGAGGAAAAAATTTTGTGACAAAATCATGCGGTACAACTTTCAAATTTGTTATCTTACAGGCAACACTCTTATAAACTATGTTGGGGTCCTTACTCACTGGTTCACACACAAAAACCTGCAATGTTACAACAACCTAAATAAATAACTGTACACATTTATAATAAATAATAAACAATGAAAGAAATACCTAAATGCATAATCATTAGCAAAATTAGAAGTTCTGGTATTGTTTTTAAATTAAACCAATAAGAGGATTTTAGATTAAGGAATGCAGCAGCGTTCCACTCCGCCAAGTCAAGAAGAAAAGTTAAAATAGCCCGCTTACTCAGTTAAAAAATTCAAAAACCTATTAAAGCTGCCAGTGTATATTATTATAAAGTAGAGTTTTTGAGGGTCTGTAGTGTGTAAACCGCTATATGTACATAAATAATATCTTTAAAAGACGTGCCTTGTAGATCAAAAATAAAAAAAATCATCCAAATCGGCTAAGCAGAAGCGGAGAAAAAGAGGTTTGAAAATTTTTGACGACTTCTTAGTCTTCCTGAACTTTTTTGTTGACGCACCTACAGCCTGAACTACTGAACGGATTTAGACATATGAGGACTTTTTGGATTTGTCTTAGGCACTAAACTAATATGACACAATAATGCTGAAGATGACATGACTAAATTGATATCACATAATACTTAGATACCTTTGAATAAGAGCCCTGTCCAAGTTTCTTGATGATCATGTAACCCTCGGAAAGAAGAAAACTTTTTTCTGAAGGCGTCGCTTCTCCCATAGCTGACCCAACAGATGATCCTGACTAAGCCAGGGTTTGAGTTCATTTTTTGCTTGGTAATTCTTGTATCAACTCTTCTTCTTGTTCTTTTGTTATCTATAATAAATAGAAATAACCATAAATAAATGCTATTTAGCTCAAAATAAAGTTAAGACACTATTAACAATAATTTTGAACAAACATTGTAAAGTGTCCTGTATATTAAAAACATTATTATTATAACAAATATTTTTTAAATTAGCTATTATCTCAGGGCCATGAAGCCTATCCAACTAGCAAATTTTTCCAAAGGAAATTCGCTAAAAGGAGAAGGAGAAACAAATAGAAGTATTGGGACCAATTAAGTGGGCATATCACTAACAAGTGGAACCAGAAAAGGATTTTGGAAAAAGGGTTTCAAAAGACTGCCTTAATGAGGAAACAAAGAAAATGAGTGTGTGTTATATTTTTTAATCCATTGCCTATTGACATTGTTTTTTATTTGCTGACTCAAGAAACTGGTTCAAAGACCTTACAACCTGGTATTTAACTGGGTTTGTGTCCTCCACAAGGACAAACTTCTTCTAACTTTGAATCCGTCTGTGATATAGCAAGTTTACAAGCACCATTTCCTATTAAAAATAATCCATCCCCAAAATAACTAGTAAAACAAATCTGGGGTCCAAAACTAAAGTAAAACCAAAAAACAATTAGGAGAAAAAAGAAAGATGCCACTCCACTTAGTATATATTTATTGACAGAGCCGACTTTCAAACTTAACAGTTCATCATCAGTGCCGGTGATAGCGAAGTAAAAATGGTGTAGATTTGTCAGACACCAGCCTCTGGACAAATCTATTTCGTCTGTCTCCTAGTTTCTTTACTTCGCTTTCACCGGCACTGATGATGAACTGTGAAGTTTGAAAATCAGTTCTGTCAATAAATATATACTAAGTGGAGTGACATCTTTCTTTTTTCTCCTATTTGGAAACTCCACAACTCATCTTACTATCAAAAAACAATTGTTTTTTGGTTATGATATACAGAATATCATGTAAAGACTGCCCCCAAGCATACACAGGAGAGACCTCTTAACTTTTAAAAAAAAGACTTGACACACATAACGACCAAATACTTGACAACTCCAACCTTACAACCTTATGAGAACATATGACAAAACTTGACCACTGACCAAACAAACAAAACTGTCGTATACTTCATACAGAACCACATACAGACAAAAGGAAATTTTTAGAAATGCTCTGTATAAAAATTGACAAAGACAATATGAACAAAAAACAAGACATTAACAATCTTAGCAGGCATAAAAAAAACATTCAAAATTTTTTTAATTTTTAAACTTTTTTATTTTTGTCCATTTCGAGAACTGACAAAGCTCAAGATCCCTGGGCGAAAACTCTTCATCAATTTATTTTAAATATTTTTTTTTTAAAAAAGGACTGAAGGCTTCATCAATTTATGACAGTCTAAAAGCTCTAAAGTTACAACAAACAATTAGTCAATAGTTTGATTGACAAAGAAACCTGAACGAAATCGATATTTTCTGCCAATACACACATCCAAAATAACTTGACAAACAATCCTCCGAGGCCCCCAACTAAACACTAACCTCCTACTTATGCATTTTCATCAATATATGAACTTCTCAGACAGCTGGATCATCAGGATATAATTTCAAACAATTTCAACATAAAACTTTAAATTTAATTAAAAGAAAATTTTAGCATTACTTCACTTGAGAAAAATTTGCATTACTTGATAGACACATAAAAAAGTAAAAGACACAGTATATTGAAGGAGCTAAATTTTGTATTCACATGTCACATGTCATTTTTATTAAATAAATAAACACTTTATTCATTTTTACAATAAATAATAGTGGAATAGAATAACAAGTGAACCGACTCCCCTAAAAAACTAGTGCGGGATACAAAAAAATTATTTCTAATAAGAATTAAGTGTTCTTGATATTTGACAATGGCTGCCACAGTGTAAACTGGCAGAAGATTGTAAACCAACCCTATATCATAGAGGAAGGTATACTAGTGCCCTGGGTATACAGTGCCCTACATGTTGTTTTATTTGCCTCCCGAAAAATAATTCAATACAATTCAAAAACAGTCTTTATTTCCATAAGTAAAAATAACATAACAAAAAAGTAGAGTAATAAAAAAAAGTAGTTTACATAATCTTAAGGAACCCATAAAATAAACATATTATGTTTTTGTTATTGTTTTGTATGAATTTCTATCACACAATGAACATTTCATCAACAACATGACATTAGGCGTAACCTCCTCTATGATTACAATAGTCACAAAAAATAGTTCTAGCGGCCAAACTTTTCTTCTTTTGACATTTCCTGTTATATCGAAAGCCCGAAATAGGTGAGTATAGTCACTTGTTAATTCTATTCCACTATACAATAAATATACAAATATTTATTAAATTATTATTTTCTCTCATTTATACTGTAGCTATATAGGAAAAGTATTGTGCTTGCAAAAAAAAAGCCAAAAATAAGGATGTCACCGGAATTATCTGTTTCAGGTGTTTTTAAGACCTCCTTTTTCACAAAGTTTTCTGTCTGCCTGTGTATGTGGGTTATCATCTTAGCCACTAGTGTATTTAATCTAGAGACTTGAAACTTTATACAAAAATTAATCTACCACTGTAGTTGCGCTATTCAGAAAATATTTATGACGTCATTAACCCGCAGTAAATAACTCATCCAAAATTTCAAAAATCATAAAATGGAAAATGTTGAGACCAATTTGAGATTTAGTACGCATGTAGCCATGTTTAAGACTAACATATGCGTCAAGTTTCATCTAATTATCAGCATTCATTAGTTCAATTTTTATCTCATGACTTGTGTATGTTTTTTTAAAAATCAGGAAATAATCCAAATGAGATAAAATTTACATGTAAATTAAGTGAAGGTATACTTAATAAAATAAGTGCACCAATTTCATATTAATATCACAATATATCCATGATTTTGTTGGATTATAAAAGTTAATTAGCATTGAACATGGTAAGTGCTGTATGGGTGACCGCTGGGAATGGAACAGATTAATTTATTATCAGAGGACAAGCGAAGCAAGTCTGAAGTAGAGAGAATGAGCGTAGCAAATCCAATGTGATAAGAAAAAGTTTGAGTTAAATAAGTTCAAAGTTTGAGTATATCATTTGATCCTTCAGAATTTGGAAAACATGAAAAATGGACACAATATAAAAGTGCAAGATTTATACAAACATACAATATAACATAAACACATGGGATTTGCTACACCCATTCTCACCACTCGTTTGATCATTCACACTATCGTTTTTGCTCAACTACTCGTTTTGCTCATACTCACTACTCGTTTTGCTCATTCTCACTATTCATTTAGCTTATTCTCTCTACTCGTTTAGCTCAATCAAATACTCGTTTTGATCATTCTCACTACTTGTTTTGCTCATTCTCACTACTCATTTAGCTTATTCTCTCTACTCGTTTAGCTCAATCAAATACTCGTTTTGATCATTCTCACTACTCGTTTTGCTCATTCTCACTACTCATTTAGCTTATTCTCTCTACTCGTTTAGCTCATTCAACTACTCGTTTTGATCATTCTCACTACTCGTTTTTCTCATTCTCCCTACTCATTGCTCATCCTCACAACTCGGATTATTTTGCTCATCCTCACAACTTCAGACTCATTTTGCTCATCCTCACAACTTCGGACTCATTTCACTTATCCTCACAACTTCGGACTCATTTTGTTTATCTCACAACTTCGGACTCATTTTGTTTATCCTCACTACTTCGGACTCATTTGCTCATCCTCACAACTTCAGACTCATTTTGCTCATCCTCACAACCTTCGAGACTCATTTTCGCTTATCCTCATTCGGACTATATCCTCACACTTCGGACTTATTTTGCTCATCCTCACTCACTTCTTGGGACTAGTTTTGCTCATCGTCACTCTGAATATGTAAATCACTTAATTTGTATGGCACTATGTCTTCGGACTTGCTTTACTCAGTTTGCAGTGTCAGTTTTATCCTCAGCAATCACCCACTAGGCACAAATCTCCTCGTTGATGCAACAACAAACTTTGCTTTTAAATGAGGATATAAAGCTTAGAACCTTGGACAACCAGGCCATTTTATAACCAAACGAATTTCAAACATACCTATCAATTATTTCTCTTGCATACTCTGCATTTGTTCATTTAATTTGAGTGTGTGACACAGCGATTCTTCAGAAGAACTCTTAGATTCCATAAGGAAATCTCTCGACTGTTGGAGCCTAGTGGATACGATATGCTCACTATGGCTAGGAGAGCCTCGCTCATGCATACCAGAAGAGAGGCGCTCATACAAACCCTGTGATCGTCCAGAAGCTCTATCGATCTCTACTAACTGACTAGAAAGCCTTCTTTTGTCTATCAACATTTTAACCTTTTTACTTGAATCTTCAAAATTATCTACATTTAAATGCTGAGCCATCAATTTGATCCTAAACAAAAATGTATCCTTATTACTTACTTAAAACATTTCAAGGATGTCAATTTATCCTTAATTCTACTCGCTTTTTATACCCCCCTCCCCATAAATTAATAGTTATTTATACACCAAGGGAGTAAAGAATGATACTATTTCCCTGAGCAGAGTCAGTTGGTTTCTAAGTCAGCCAAGGGAACCAAAGCATTTAACTCCTAAGGCATAGCCGAGGAAGGTAATTATTGCAAGGGGAAAATAGCATATTACTCCTGAGGTATATACAGGATTTTATCTCCAGACCTTGACATCATTTAATTATTGTTATATTTTTATTTTTGTAAGTTTTGTTGTATTAAATTTTTAGGAGATGCCACAAAAAAAAAACATTGCTCAAAATAACTTCTTTTGGCCAGAAATGGTTTATGACCAAATACAATTTTTTGTTTGGTTGGGTCCTCCTCATCAATATTAGTGGTTCTGCCACCGGGAGAGTGTTAGAAAATTGATCGGGCGGGCCCTATTTTAAATTTACAGGAGACTGCTCTCAAAAATGGATAAATACCCCCTTCAGTAATATTTGAGGACTCTAACCCCAATTACAGGAAAAACTTTTTACTCCCAAGGGAGTGAAAAGTAACTTTTCCTCCCAAGGGAGTAAAAACTTGACATTATACACCATCTGAAGATATTTTTTAAAATAGATTATCCCCTAGTTAAAGTATGCATGGGTATCGTATTACACGAAAACTCCTTATTTTTAACAGGATACAAAAAAATCAATGCAATTGTGTATATCATGTTAGTGGGGTTTCTGCCCCTCTGGGAGTGTACACTGAACATCAAGGAGCAGTACATCAATTATTTTGCTTTAAGTTATAGTTAAATAATAATAATGCCTGTTAAGAGCCTTGAGGCCCATCAGGGATAAATCCTCCGTGAACAACCTAAGTTGGTAAAGGCAACTGTTATGCTCAAAGTGTACTTTAAAGTTTGCAAAAATTTATTTGAACTTATATAAAAAGAGTTTAACCTGGGATGAAAATCCTAGATATCCATAATGTCAATAATCAGTACAAAAACTGATGCTCTAATGAATGTTATAGTTTAAGCAGAAGTTAAATTAATTACTATCTAGAAATAGTAAAAACTTAAAGCACATCCTTAGTTATACTTCTAGAGCTCAGGTATATGGAACCGAAGAAGCAATCTCTAAAGTATATAATATAAATATGGAAGAGATCATAAAGCCAAAATCATGTCTATGAAGTTACAGTATTGGAAAACACCATAAAGTTTGTCTTGTTTTACTGTCAAACATATTTTGTGCCGACATGTTTTGATCCTTGCAAAAGTAACTCTTTTTTAAGATTTCTTATACAGCACCTTTAAACAAGATAGGAATAAAAACCACTACTCCGACGTAAAGAGCAATGGTAAGATAGGATAGGTTCCACCATCATTATTAAAGATACTTGGTATTAATAAATAAATATCAAGAAAATACCTGACCTAGGGTCCTGAGAAACCCAAGAGCATTCAAGAACATTATGTGGAAGCCATCTGTTCTTTGGGTCTACTTCAAGCAACTTCATGAGACAAGTCCTGGCGTTTGAAGACACAGCACTCCAATGTTGGTTGCTGAAGTCTATTCTTGTCCTCTGTTTGGTTAGAACAGCTCTGGGGGATTTCTCATTGTAAGGCATCATCTTAGTCAGAGATATATACAACACTACACCTAGCGCCCAACTGTCAACTTTCTTGGCATTATAGGGTTTCATTTCCAGCAACTCTGGAGCAGCATACGCTAGGGATCCACACCACGTATTACTTAGTTCCCCTTCTAAACATAATTTGTATTAAGGTTAGATTCTTACTTTTCCTCATTTATACCGTAGGTATATAGAAAAAGAATTGTGTTTGCAAAAAAAATCTGAAACCGGGATGACACCGGTAATATCCGTTTCAAATGTTTTTAAGGCATCATCTTAGTCAGAGATATATACAACACTACACCTAGCGCCCAACTGTCAACTTTCTTGGCATTATAGGGTTTCATTTCCAGCAACTCTGGAGCAGCATACGCTAGGGATCCACACCACGTATTACTTAGTTCCCCTTCTAAACATAATTTGTATTAAGGTTAGATTCTTACTTTTCCTCATTTACCGTAGGTATATAGAAAAAGAATTGTGTTTGCAAAAAAAATCTGAAACCGGGATGACACCGGTAATATCCGTTTCAAATGTTTTTAAGGCCTCCTGAGTGGTTGTCACAAAGTTGTCTGTCTGTATGTGTGTGTGTGTCTGTTATCATCGTAGCACCCAGTGTATTTGTGCTAAAGAGTTGAAATTTGAGTTGTGCTATTAGAAAATAATTATTTTATGACGTCATTAACCTACAATAATGACTAAGCAAAAATTTTGAAAAATCATAAAATGTGGAAAAATGATGCTATCAGATTAAGATTTGGCACTTATGTAGCTATGAAAAGTAAATAAACTTTTTCATACAAGTTTATTTTTATTATTATTATTCAAACAAATAAGTGTCACAACACTAACTATATATGTTTGTCAATAGCTTGCAAGCTAAAAGTTAAATAGCTCTGGAATTTTCACTACTAATTTATTTTCATCCCATTTAGGCCATTTTTAAGCTCTAAGTACACTTTAAAATAAGTTAAATAAATCTTACAATGTAATACCTGTTTACTTAATTAATTTAAGTCTAGAGGTGGCACCAATAGGATCAAATTAAAGATTAAAATATATTCATATTACAGAACTGAGGTCTTTATCTTTTCATTCAATTATGTGGTTCTATATGAAAGATGTATTTTTATATAAAAAAAGTTAAAATTAATTATAACAAACCTTTAGAGAGTACCTTAGCAAAACCAAAGTCGCAGAGTTTGACATTATTATTGCTAGTAATAAGTACATTTTCACACTTAAGATCTCTATGAACTATACTACGTCGGTGTAAGTAGTCGAGAGCTGAAGCTATCTGCCAGGTCCAGAACCTGGCTCTTGATTCCCTCAGCTTACCATTAGTTATTAAATACTCCAGCAGATCTGTGTTCTCAGCATATCTGCAAAATAAATCTAATTTATACTTACTTTTAGAAAATTTTCATCATATATGATGTTTATGAAATAGTCATTGATACTAGAAGTTAAAAAAAATAAATAAAATGTCTGTTTTAGGGCCTTTCGGCCCATCGGGTATTCATCCTGACGGAACCACCTTAGTTGGGTTGCATCTACAACACTCTATGAATTAATTAAAGTTGGCAAAATCTATTTAATACAAATACTGTTCATAAAATCTTAAAGCATAGCCCGATCTGCGAACCCTGGACCTCCAGAGCCGAAATCAAGTGCTTATACGATCACAGCCACGGACACAGATTATACTAGAATTTATTCACTAAGAAAAAACTATACAAGTTATAGTTGCTGCTGATGATGTCATTTAGCTGAAATCACAGAAAAAAATCCCAACAGCAAGTATCGATGGTAGCTGATTCTTTAGTTGCTTGGGAGTGAGGAGAGGATTGATTCTCCTAGACCACATGGCTTAACAAAGAGTATACATAAATACACGTGTATGTGTGAGTGAATGGTGTGTGATAGTGTATATAAAGAAGCGATATAAAGTAGGGTGATATAAGGTAGGATTTTTCAAGTCTCAAGTTATAAAATATCCCTTGAATAGTTTTTAAAAAGTTATTATAATTGAAACTTTGGTGGTAACTAAATATTTTACACTATGTAAGTTAATAACAACAATATAATTCTAGCATGTAGGTCTGCAAGCTGGGCAAATTTCCTTTGGAATTCTTGCTTTCCAAAAGAAATTGATTGCTTAACAATTTATTTCTTTTTTTTTTTTAATTTATTTATTGAATAATACAACAATTGTGATTGTTATAAGTATTAATTAATATTGTGATTGAGTAAGCACAGTTTTAATGGCTTTGGTAAGCTTGGTAGAGAAACAATCCAGTGATTGCACTCAGGCGGGAGTTGGAAATAGATAAATAAACAGTGAAAATAATAATACTATTGGAATGTAAAATGTAGGAATATTAAAGAATAGGTTTAGAATAAATAAAATTATAAATAAATGAGTAAATAAAATGTAGTACAAAGATGATTAGATAAATCTATAAAGATAACTGGTCTCGAGGCCAGTGCTTCGTCAGGCATCTATAGGATTATCAGTAAAAATTGGGAAAGTTTTAAGTATGTCTAATTGAGACAAGTATTGCTGTTTAGCCAAGAGCATATTAAGAAAAGTGCCTTAAACCATTTAACCATTTTACCCAATCAGAAATAAGCTAAACAAAAATCATAATGGAACCTCATAAAAATGAAGACTTTATGGTGGCTGTTAAGGATGCTTAATGTTTGAATGATATTAGGATGTTTGAGGGTTGATATGATTTCAAGCTCTCTAGGAAAGAATTTAGATATGAATTCAGCTTTAACATCTGTAGTGTTGACAACTTTACAAGCCAGCAAATCAGGCTGGTGGGAGAATATTTTCTCATTCACTAACTCACACAGATAAACCTGCAAGTAAAAAAAGTAAATATGAAACATTAATTAAAATGACAGCAATAATTCTGGTTTTGATATTGAGTTAAATGATGAAGGATTACCAGAGAGTAGGAACCAGAACCAATTTTCCTGAGTACTTTATAACCCTGACCATTAACTACGTCTGCTTCGGAGTATGAGACTTCCATTGATGTTCATTAAAAAAGAGTCTGCAAAAAAAATAACAAAAGTAAAGAAAAACAGAAGGGAAGCCCCTTACATATAATAACATAAATATTGATAAATTAAAAAAAATCAAGGATGAGAACCTCAGAACATTTCCTTACAATATTACTAACTTCGATTGTCCTTAGACAGTTAAAACATCTATTTTATTCCTAGTGATCACCCTTCAAGACAATGACCTTACTCAATGCTCCATAACACTATACTCACCGCGCAATGCCTTTCAACATGGTCACGTGACTAAAAATCAGCTGGAAGGGAGGAAATGCAATGCTTGTAACACACTACAAGGGAAGAAAAAGTCCCTTCAGCTGCTAGGGGAGCAATGTGTAGGTGGAGGTAAGTCAGGTTACTTACCCACCCCACGGCACTTCTTATCTATCTCTTTAAAACTAACTATTCTTAGTGAAATTTCTATCATTTCTTTTACTTACAAACTTTTTAATATTGTTATTTTACAGCATTCTTGCATATTCAATCTGAATTATATTATTATTTATTTAATGCCTGATAGCATTTATAAAATGATGTCAGCATCTTTATTAGCTGGCAGCAGGACAGATAATTATTGCATTTGTTCATTCCTTATGTATGAGCATAAGAATTATATTAGAGCACGCCCACTGGGGGGTTGTACTATGGTTATCTTTTGACATCACCCAAGTACCTGTAGGTATTTTTTTCTTTCCGAAGTTGGACACCTGCTGTTTCAATTAAAGCACCTGTTTTATATCATTTTGATGCTACCACAAATATGAATAGTTGACACAATATAATTGTGCGAGAGAGTGTGTTTTTTCCATGTCGAAGGATATAAGTGCATTTACAATACTGCGGTGGCGATGCATCCGTCCGTTGCGTGCGGTGACAGCTCAAATTCCAACCTATGTAATCGTATGGGACGTTCTTAAAAAACTTGCGGTAGCGTTTTTTAAATAGAAATTTTTGCAAACCTAGTAAACCCTCACAAATGATCTAGTGATTAGCACTTGATTGATTACAAAACACCTTAGAGGCCTGAGGCAGAAGAAACCTTTCCGCCTTCAAAGTTTTGGAATTTTTCCTACCCCCTCTTCTGATTTCGAGAAGACTTCTGTTTTGTTTGGATTTTGATTCATGCTGTGCTTTAAGTCATTTTATTTTTTATTATTTTAATTTGATTTTAATAAAAGAGTTATGCTTTTTATCTAAAAAATTAATATTATCTTGTTTTTAAAATACAATATTGTTATTTTATTACTTTTGTTTATGTTGTAAATTATAGTATATTATAATAGATTTTAAGGAGAATTAAAGCGACACGTTTAAATTGAACGAACGGAATCCATTTTTATTAAAAAACATCTGTTTTAAAAGGCTATAAAAAAACCAGTGTTGCCATACAAAAATACAATTTAATTTTGCGTCAACACTCCTCCTCAAAATTTTAACTAAAGTAACATAAACTTTTTAACTTCAAAAAAATATTATGAAAATAAATTCAATAATTTTAGAAAAGAAAGTATATCTTATTTATAAAAACAGTTTAGTTCTTAAAACTTAAAATAGAGAATTACCTGTCTCAAAAAAAAAAATTGTAACAAGTCTAATGATTTTTTTTTTTTTTTTTTTTTTTTTTTTTTTTAAAAAAAAGATATAATAAGTTTTAAAACAAAATAAACAACTTTTAATGAAGAATAAATTTAAAAAAAATTTCAAGTCTTGACTTCTAAGAAGTAGAGGTCATAGAAGAATAACATTTCAACCAAAGATTTATGATCAGTTTATAATCAAAGATTTTAATTTTTTAAACCTTGTGGCAGACAGACCTTTAGTTAGAATGTCGGCTAATTGGTTCTCAGTTGGACAATATTTCAGGGTAATTAGCCCTTGGTCAACCTTTTCTTTGATAAAATGATATCTCACGTCGATGTGCTTACTCCTCCTATTCACAATGCCATTTTTATTAGTTTTATTGCACTTTGATTGTCGATTTAACTTCTGCTTTAATTGCTATGCCTAACAGTTCCTCTAAAAAGGATTTTAGAAATAAAAGTTCCCGACAGCAATCAGCTGCGGCAATATACTCGGCTTCTGCTGTTGACATGGCAACAATAGGCTGTCTTCTTGAGGACCAACAAATAGGAGCCCCAGCAAATAAAATAATATAACCTGAGGTGCTCCTCCTGGTTGCCATGTCCCCAGCAAAATCCGAGTCACAGTAAGCTCTAAGTATCATTTCATCATTCACATCTATGCAATATTCAATTGAATTATTTTTATTGCCATTTAGATAATGAAAGATATTTTTAACCTGATTAACATTTTTTTATTAGGTTTGTGAGAAAATCTACTACAATAGTTTACAGAAAAGGATATATCTGGTCTGGTACGATTTGACAGATATAATAAAGAACCTATTGCTTCTTGATAAGGATAATTATTGATAATTTCTGAGTCATCATCTTCCTTATTATTCTATCAGGAAGTATAGGATAGTAAACGGTTTACAATCACTCATATTAAACTTGTCAAGTATTTCTGTTACAAACGGTTCTTGACTTATTTTAAGTTTACCATCAGATTTGTTTATTTGCATTCCAAGAAATGATTTAATTTGATCATTAATCGTTATTTCAAACTTTGATTTCAGTAGATTAATAATTTCATCAGCTTGCGATGGATTTTGACATAGTATTATCCCATCGTCAACATAAATAGCAATTATTATGCAATTATCTTTAGATTTAAATACACATTGGTCATTCAAGAGTTGAATGAATCCATTATTTTTTAAGAAATCAGAAAAATGTTTGTTCCACCTTAATGGAGCTTGTTTAAGCCCATAAAGAGCTTTATTTAATTTACATATTTTTTTCATCAAAACCAGGTGGTAGGGACATATATATGTCACCTTCTACCTCACCATAAAGGAAAGCAGTTTTAATGTCAAATTGTTTTATTACATTGAATTCTTTTTTGCAGGAAAGTGTTCTTAGTACAGAAAAATTCAAAACTGGGCTATAGTTTTCTGAATAGTCCGACTGTTCACAACCCCTTATCACCAGTCGGGCTTTATATCTCCCGTCGTCTTTAACTTTTAGCACCCACCTAGAAGAAAGAATTTTATTTTTACCAACATCGCCTTTGTCTACTAAGTCCCAAGTGTGGTTTTTTTGTAAAGAATCTTTTTCTTCGTTTATAGCTGCTAGCCATTTCTCCTTGTCGTCTCCAGTTATGGCATCTTCATAGCTTAAGTAGAGTTCATAATCATGAAGGTAATATGGTGGTTTTCTAACCCTTTTAGAATTGTCATTATAAATTATTTCTTCATCTTCATCATCTCTTTTTCTTTTTAAATTAATGTCTTCTATATTTTTATTTTCAGATACCTTTACAGGAGAGCTGGCATTACTTAATGAATTATCAAGAAATGAGGTGTCAAATACAGAAGTATCCAGGAAGACATTTTCTTTAGTTTCTTTATGATTTGATTCTGTATTATTATTCTCTTTATTGTTTGAATCTGTATAATTATTATTATTTACTGTTTCCTTATGAACATCATTTATGTTTTTTAAAATTTCATTTTTACTGTTTTGAATATTAAAAGTTTTATCAAAAACTACATCTCTAGAACAAAATATTTTTTTCTTTGATTCGTCCCACAGTCTGTATCCACAGTTAGCATAACCTATCATTATGCATGGTTTACTTCTTTCATCTAGTTTTTTTACAGAACCAAGTACTTTGGCATAACATTTCGAGCCAAAGACTCTGAGGTTGCTCAGATTTGGTTTTCTTTTAAACCAAAGTTCAGCCGGAGTAATTTTATCTGGTAAGGCTTCACTTGGGGTCCTATTTATGAGATATGCTGCGCATTTCATTGCTTCACCCCACATGTCTTTGTTTATATTGGAATCGAAAAGTAAGGCTCGAGTCCTGTCTAATATTGTTCTGTTCATCCTTTCTGATTTACCATTTAGTTGTGGAGAATATGGTATGGTATTATCAATTTGTATTCCTTTGAATTTACACCAGTTCAAAAATTGATTTGACATGTATTCTCCACCATTATCAATCCGAAGCTTTGATATTTTAAGCATCCACTTTGATTCCACCTCCGCTGTGAATTCTTTAAATACTTCAAAGACTTCAGACTTATTTTTAAGTAGGTAGACATGTAGAAAGTTTGTATAATCGTCAAGCATTGTTACGGCATACCTTCGCTGATCCCACGTTAGTGACAGTGGACCAATGACGTCACTATGTACAATTTCTAGAGGTCTAGACGCTCTCTGTCTGTTGGTTTTAAATGGCGTTCGTGTTTGTTTCGCCTTTACACAAACTTCACAAACTGAATTATTATCAAACGTAATATTACAGTTTATTCCATCAGAGACGCTTTTAAGTTGTTTTAAATTACCATAGCCCATATGGCCGGTTACTCTATGCCAATAGGTATCATCATAGACAGCAATCAATGCTTCTTCTTTATTTTTTAAGTTAACAGTAAATATACCATTGTCATTTTTAGATCCTTGAATAATTTCACACCCATCTTTTAAAATTTTTACTGTGTTTTCTTCAAATATGACAGTACCGCCGTTTTTTGTTATTGCACCAACTGATAACAGATTTTTGGACAGATCAGGAACTAGTAAAACATCTTTTAAGGTACATTTTTCAAACTCAATAGAACCAATGCCTTCAGCACATATCTCAGATCCCTGTTTCGCTAATTTTATATCAATATTTGTCTTTGTTAAGTTTTCCATATTGAGTTTATCAGCCCTCATATGAGACGAGCTACCGCTATCTATAACCCATTCTTCATTGACAGAAGTTTTGGGTTCATTCTGTGCAGCCAGAAAAGCTACTTTTTCCTTCTTTTTCCGAAAGAAACAGTCTTCTGTTTATGGTTAGTCTTAGAGCACACCCTGCACTTCTGTGTTTTACTTTTGGGGCAGTTGTTAGCGAAATGTGATGTGGACGAACATTTGAAACATTGACCTGTTTTAGGTTTGTGATAGGCTTTAAAAGCTGCTTGTTCCTCTAAAATTTTAGAAGATGTATTGATTTGGTTCTCGTTTCTTCAGCAAGAAGCCTAGATGTGAGGTTGGCTAGAGTTCTATCTGCTTTGGGCGTCGAGTCCCAAGCACTCGCAAAGTGAGAGTACTTCGGTGGCAAAGTAGCCAAAATTTTTGACATTAGCATTTTTTCGTCAATTTTATTGGAATCGATGCTATTAATTTTAAATGCTGTACCTTCAGTTTTACTTATGTATGCGGCTAAGTCGGTTTGTTCGTTCATGGTTAGGTTAAAAAACTCCTGCATAAGGGTATTCAATTGCTGATCAGAATCCCTTTCATAGATAGAACTAAGCTTTTCAAACATCAAGTGTGATGTAGAGCAATTAATAATATGTAACAGAACCTTTTTATCGATGGTGGCAACGATGGCTCTTCTTGCCCTTGCATCTTTTCGTTTCCAATCAGTTTTTTTTTCTTCAGATCCCGATGAAGGAAATTCATAAGTCCCTTTGACTATCTCTGACAGTGAATGTACTTCAAATATAATATTTATTTGAAATTTCCATACAGGAAAATTGTTCACCCCGTTTAGCTTTTCGATGCGGTTTAGATCGTCGTCGGTGGTCGACATTTTTTTACACGTAATTCTAGTACGTAATTTTACACGAGAATTAATCCCGAAAGAATTTTTAAACGCAATTTTTTTGTGAGCTATTCTGGGCCCATAACCTGTTGTAAATTTATAGTATATATAATAGATTTTAAGGAGAATAAAGCGACACGTTTTAAATTGAACGAACGGAATCCATTTTTATTAAAAACATCTGTTTTAAAAGCTATAAAAAAACCAGTGTTGCCATACAAAAAATACAATTTAAGATTTTTGCGTCAACAGTTTATGCTGTCTTTTTAAGTGTTTAATTTTTTATTTTAGCTTTTATTAGTTCAAAGTTGTTTTTTTATGTTTCTATTCTTAAATCAAATTTATTTCTTAATATTCTCAGTGTTTGCCAATTTGAATGGTTTAGTTTTATTATCTTGATCCATTTATTTTATCTTAATGTAATTGATTGAAATGTTATAAATTATTTCTTTCTCTTGGTTTCACTGCCTAAAATAGTATTTAGGCAGTAGAAATTGAAATGTTTTAAAAAAAACAAGACTATTAATTAACATTTTAAAACAAGTAAATTACAATATAATAAAACTGAACAAGATAATACTTTGCTGTTTTGATCGGGCAATTAGTTAAAAAATATTTAAACTTACCATATGATATTTTAAATTAGAAAATATAATTTGAACAAGAACTATCATTTAGTGTGAATTTAATATCATCAGACATGATTAAATAAATTAAATATTTGATATAATGAAAAAATTAAAATGAAATTTAAAGACACAGCTTGTCCAAAACAACCTTTACTTCTTCGTATTTTTTATCTTAGATACAAAAAATATATTTTTGTTTCCAACTATTAATTTTCTCTGGGATTGTTTTACATCTTCTTTAATTTAGAGATGTCTTCAATGACAGACACCATTAAATCTGAGTCTCCACTTTTACAGTGCTGGGTCTGAAAGTCTTAAATCAAATTTATTTCTTAAATATTCTGCAGTGTTTGCAAATTTGAATGTTATAGTTTATTATCTTGATCCATTTATATTATCTTAATGTAATTGACCTTTCCAACCCTCCAGTGGTCCACATAACCTTTTCTTTACTTAAGCTAAGAGACAACAGGAAGTCAACCCCGCATTCATATAACGGGGTTATTTTCCCACCCTGACAACTGATTATACTATGTGTTATACAATAACTTTGTTCAGAAGCTGGGTTTAGCACTTAGTCTTTACTCCCCCCCCCCCCCCACAGGATTAAACACGGGATTCAGTCTTGAAACTCATTTTTTTATCAGGGTAGAGTCTAAACTATAGGCTAAACATATCGGTGTGAACAGCTGGGGTTGAGCCCTCTGCCAAACCCCTCGTGTAAAAAAGTAAATACTTCACTTGTTGATTCTATTCGACTATAAATAAAACTAACATGTCTCTTTTTGCCTTCAAATTTACCACCTTTAATATTATTCGCCGAAGTTTGTAAAGAAGTAAAGAAAATAAAGCTCAAAATACCTGGTTGTTTTTCATTGACCATTCCATTTCAATCATTCGTTCATTTCACTAACCACCTTTACATCCATATTACTTCGAAATCAATGAATTTTGACAAATTTTATTGATAACTGTATGAACATGGCATACGTTTTAATGCATGACATCCTACAATAATAATCTTTTTCTTCACTTCATCATAAGCATTTGTCC